>VZQC01010902.1:1005795-1070922 GCA_009823505.1 Rhizomys pruinosus
TTGTGGCACTCTTTTGTTGTCTCTCTTCCCTTTACTCTCCGTTTTTGTTATTATTCTTGTCTCCTTCCGATTGCCTTTTGCTCCTCTTGTTTCCTCCTTTTTTTTCTTTTTTCTCTTCTCTTCTTCTTCCTCATCCTTCTCCTCATCCTCCTTCCTCCTTCAATGAGTGTGTTTTCATGCTGCCCTACAATGTGCTCCTCCTTCCTCCTTGTCTTTACCCAGTTTGGTGCTCTTGTGCGTTTTTATTTGGTTGTATGCGTCTTCCCCTGCTTTTTCTCTCTTCCTCCTTCCTTTTTTCTTTCCTCCTTTTTTTTTTTTTTTTTTTTTTTTTTTTGCTTTGCTTTGCTTTTTGCTTGCCTGCCTTCATCTTTTGTCTGCTCTTCTCCCTCTCCCCCCCTGCTTTCTTTTTTCTCCCCTGTCTTTTAGGCCTCGTATTTTCTTCACCTTCACTTCCCCCATATTCCTTTGGTGCCTGTCCCTTGCCCTTCCACTGGGTTTTCTTGGAGTTCGCCTCCGCTTGGCTTTCTTGTTCCTCATCCCCTTCTCACCCAGTCATGTTTTTGCTTGTCGCGCTCCCCCCTTCCTCTTCAGGGTTCTCCCTTGCCCGCTGGACTTTCTTGGCATTCCTGTTCCCCTTCTCTCCCTTTGGACTTCTTAGTCTCTGATTTCTACTCACGCTTATGTTTTTGTTTGGTTTGTTTTTGTTGTTTGTTTTGTATTTTGTCTTTTTGAGCAGGGTCTCCCATGCTGCTACGGCTTGTCCTGGGATTCACTCTGTAACGAGGCTGGGCTGAACTCACAGAGATCCGAGTGCCTTGCCTCCAAGTGCTAGGATTAAAGGCTTGCGCCCACGCCCGGCATTTATTTATTCTGTATGTGTATCAATGTATGTCCTTGCATGCAGTTTGTGCAACCTGTTTCGTGCAATGCCAGGGAGGTCAGAAGGTGGTCGGATTCCCCTGAACTGGAGTTCTCACGGAATTGGAGTCTCAGACGGTTCTCGGAGCGTTCCCGGGTTCCGCATGTGGGTGCTTGGTGGAATCGAACCACGGGGTCTCTGTAAGGCGGTGTGCCTCTTAACACACCATCTGAGGATCTCTGGGCGTTTTTATTCGTTTCTTTTCCTAGGTTGCTTGAGGATAGTTTGCGTCTTCTCTACTGCGCCTTTGAATTGCTTCAAGTTTTCTAGTTGGTTTTTTCCCGTGTTTTTTATTTTTTCATCTGTGTTTATGTCATGGGAGATTTGCTCGTCTCCCTTCACTGTAATCAGACATTTTTGCTGGAGAAAGTTAGTTCCTGGGTTGGCATCCATAGTCCTTTACCATTTGGAATGCTTTGCTCATGTCTCTTTTCCTTGCGTTTTTTGTCATGGTTTGCGCGAAGAAGTCAGTGTTGTAATTCTGATGGGTTTCCCTTGTATGTGACTTGTTTTTCTTTTGTGGCCTTCAGAATTTTATCTTTGTTTGGGCACCTAGCATTTTTATTATAATATGGTGTGGGGGTTTTTTTTTTTTTCATGATCTTGTCTTTTGGAGTCCTATGTGCTTCTGTATTTGAATATTTGGGTTGTTGTTATTTTAGTTTGGGGAAGTTTTCTTTACTCGTATTATTGTTGTTGAAGATATGCTCAAACTGTTTCTCGTTTGAGATTCTTCTCTTTCTTCTATTCTTATGATGTGGAGGTTTGATCTTTTCATAGTGTCCCATATTTCCTGGTTGTTCCACTTTTGTGTATTTTTAAATTTTTCATAATCTTTGAGTTTTTTTACTTGCTCCGTTATCTTCCAGATCTGATATTCTTTGTTCAGCTTCCTCCATTCTATTTCTGAGGGGTTTTCCTTTCCTTTCTTCTTGATTGGATGAGTGTTCTATTTCCTTTTTCATTTCATCCTGTGATTTCTTTAATATATTCATTTCCTTTTTGAGTTTCTCAATCTCTTCTTCATGCTCCTTACTTCACTGGTTGGCTTCCTTTTTCAGTGTTTCTACTTCCTTAAGGTGTTTGTCTTTTTCTCTCTCTAGTTCTTTCTGGAGTTTGTCAATCCCTTCCTTTAGTTCTGTGAATTCTTCTTTATGTTCTTTAATTTCTCTGCATACATCTGCAGTTATTCCTCTAAGGTCTGTTTCTGGGGTCACCTCCAGGGGGATCCCATTGTACCTATCTCCTACAGGGTTGGTAGAGGTTGGTGTGGAATTGTCCTGCACCTTTCCCATGTTGTCCCTTCGTCCTGTCCCTGGCATGTGGGTTTCCGTTTTGTGATTCAAATCACAAATGCCTTTTCAGTGTGTTGAAGGCTGAAAGCTTGTTTTGTTTTGCTTGCCTCCTTCCAATGATTTTTTTTTCTTCTTCTTCTCCCCCTCATTTATGGAGCATTGACTTGTCTAGGTTTTCAGGCTTTTACTTTTGTTTATAGATTGGATATTGGAAGTCTAAGTCACTCTTCCTTTCCTGTTCTGAGAGTTCTCCTAATCCAATCCACTGGATACTCTCTTCCTCAATTCCAGTTGTTGGCGGGGGGTGGGGGGGTAGGGGGGGTGTAATCCTGACTGCTCCAAGTGTTCCTATCAGGTCCAGAACCTGAGTCCGAACACACGACCCCACTGCAGTACCTGAGTCAGGCACCAGAGTCAGACCCAAACTCAGGACCCCTCCCGACTGCAAGGGGGGAAGGGCAACCTGCCGGGCTTAGGGCTAGAATCTAGCCTCCGTCAGCCACCAGACCCTCTGCCACAGACCAGAAAATCAATTGTCCAGCACCACAAAAGTCGATCTGTCCTAAGCTTTTACCTGCCTGGAGCAGTGTCAGGCTGCTCCAAGTGTTCCTATCTGGTCTGGAACCTGAGTCCGAACACACGACCCCACTACAGTACCTGAGTCAGGCCTTGGCTTTTAATTTGATAGGGAGACCAGGTCACTTAAAAAATAATAAAAATGCAAGAAGAATGCCAAGCCCATCTATTATTCATTTAAAAAGAACAAAGGGGAGAAGGAAAAGGAAACAATAAGCATTACTAAAATTCACTGACTTGCTGACAGACAAAAATTAGGAGGAGACAGGAGGCAGGAATGAGCTCTTCTGTTGCTATGTAACAATGATATATATTATATAGAGAGAGAAAGTATATATATATATATATAAATTTTTTTTTGGTCTTTTTGAGACAGGGTCTCTTTTTAGTCCCAGCTGGCCTGGAGCTTGCTGTGTAGACCAGGCTGGCCTTGAAGTCACAGAGATCCATCTGTTTTTGCCTCATGAGAGCTGCGATTAAAGGCATGTGCCACCATGCCTAGCAACAATGATAATTTTTACTGTTTGGTTATGTAGCTCTTTTCCTGGCTTTCTGGTCCCTTCTAATATCCTCTAAGAAAAAGAAAACTTAAAAAAAAAATACTTTATTTTTGTGTGTGTATGAGTTTATGGCCTGCATGTATGTAAGTGCAGTGCCCATGGAAGTCAGAAGAGAGTGATTCCCCTAGAACTGTAGAACTTTTTCAAATGAAAAGCAATATTAACGTTTAGCATATTTATAGTAAGGGTTCTAATTATTCTCCCTCAGCATTAGATGACTTCCCACAGTAGTAATCTGATTTCCCTTCCTTAAAAGTGGTAGGCAGAGAGCTAGACAAGCTGGCTCAGTGGTCTACTGAGTGCTTTTGTAGAGGACCTGGGTTCTGTTTCCAGTACCCACATGGTAACTAGCAACTGTTCATAACTCCACTTCCAAGGGGTCCAGTTCCTACTTCTGACCTCTTTGGACATCGCATGACAGAGCTGCACTTACATACATTCAGGGAAAACACTCCTGCAAATAATAAATAAATAAATAAATAAATAAATAAATAAATAAATAAATAAAAGTAAGCAAGCAAGCAAGCATGACAGAGCTGCACTTACATACATGCAGGCAAAACACTCCTATAAATAAATAATAAATAAGCAAGCAAGCATGACAGAGCTGCACTTACATGCAGAGAAAACACTCCTATAAATAAATAATAAATAAATAAGCATGACAGAGCCGCACTTACATATACATGCAGGCAAAACACTCAAATAAATAAATAAATAAATAAATAAATAAATAAGCAAATAAACTTTTTGAGTGCCCAGCTAGGGGTGGTGGCCACACCTCTTTAATCCCAGCACCTGAGTCAAAGGGTGAGGCCAGCCTGATCTACATAGCAAGTGCCAGGCCACCTTGGATATTGTGAGACCCTGTCTCAAAAAAAAGGTCCAGGCAACAGTAGAAAAAAAGAGGAAGGATTACAGGGAAGCATAGCAGTTGGGTCCAGTTCGAGTGGGAAAATCTTGGACTTTTCAAAACATCAGAAGTCCATCTGGTTGCTGGGGAGATGGCTCACTGTGAGAATGATTGCTGTACAAGCAAAGGATCTGAGTTTGAATCTCCAGCGCCTGTGTACAAAGCCAGCATGGCCACAGATGCCCGAAACCCTAGCATTGAGGGGCAGGGCAGCCAGCTCAGGGTCACTCACCAGCCTGTTAGCCAAACCACGCCAGGAACTTCAGGTTCAGGGAGACATGAGGGATAGTGTCTCAAGGAAAGAAGATGGAGAGTGCCGGGCCCCCCTTCAGACTTTCAGGTAGGCCACATGCATGCAAACAAACACACACGCACAGTCCAGCCATGTCCTTCCTGGGAAATACTGCTGAAAGGCAGAAGACAAGTCAGACCAAGCCTGTATGACTTGTTGAAACATCAGCTGTCAGCAGCTTCTCCAGCCTTGGGTCATCTGGACACAGTTTGATAGCAAACTTGTGACAAAATGGCATCCTCCTCACAAGTACTTCACGTCTTTTGATCCAGAACAAAGCTATCGCACTCAAGCCATCAGAAGGTGTAAAAACTGGCTGAGTCTAGGTTGAAAATGGACTGAAACATTGCATAAAACAGTAAATAATTTTTCCATCTGTCCTGTAGTGCTGATAGATTATTCCACTGAAGTTAAGTAAAGCTTTTGAGAAACCCATTTTCATTCAGTGAAGGGGAATGGGAAGCTTTGGAGTTGAGAAGCTTCTAACATCCAGAGAGTTCGAAAGCTGACCCTTTCTAATATGAGTCCACATGAGCAGAAAAATTGAAGCCACATTGTTTCGTGATCTGTTGGGTGAGGAAGGGGGGTGAGGGGCTTTCCTGGCCATTGTGCACTTTTGCTTGCCTTGCCGGGGACCAGCCAGACCTGCCATCTTCACCCTCCTGCGCCATCTGTACCCTGGAGCTGTGCTTGATGTTGATTTATTTCACGACGTATGTGACTTGAGACTGTTTGTGATGGCGAATACCACAGATTTTGCTTCGTAACGTGATAGTTTTACTTGCTCTAACTTGAGCCTTCAGTGTGGCTTGTGGAAAAGGGCACCCAACTTGGATTCAAAGACCCGAGTTCAAGTTTCAGTTTTGACATTAGCTTGGCCTGAGATGTTCCAGCTCTGTTTTCTTAGTCCATGAAATGCAAATCCCAACACCTGCATTTCCTTAGGCAGTGGTGAAGGCTTTGTAAAAGTTGAAAATGATATGTGAGCAAAAAGATGTCCTTGGTGATCCGCTAAAAAGACATGCTTGTCTTCCCATTTTGTGTACTTGAATGTGCATAACCAGCCAGTCTCTCCAGTTGTTGGTGGTGACAGGGTCTCATGTAGCTCAGGCTATCCCTGAACTCTGTGGTCCAGAGGCTGTCCTTGACCTCATAGTCTTGCTTCCCCACCCCATGTCCCCTGTTTCTGTAGTTTTACTCCCATCTTTCCCTTTGGAATGCCTGCATGTTGGCTGTTTCTCTTCACCTAGGCTTTTCCTGTGGTGAATAAACTTAAACCATCCCCACAGTGCAATTCCTCAGTCCCTTGGCATGTTTGCAGTTTTTGATAAGAGACAAAGCTGCCTCATGTTAGATCGTGGGGCACTTAGAGAAGTGTTAAAATCTTTGCTGTGAAAATCTCACCACAATCTTTACTAGGATGGAGAGTTGAGGGTTGATGATGGTTCGTGAGTGTCACCATCTTAAACAACTAGGTACACAGCATCCGTTGTGCAGAGTAGAAGGGCTTTTTCTGTGATTATAAGCAAAAATGGGGTGATTTGGACAGCAGAGTTCATTTTTAGGCATGAATTATCTGGTGAAGTTAACCAAATAATTGCCAGCTGTCTGCTACTTTCTGCTCTGGAGGCCCCCCTACCCTCGCGCCCTCCACCCCGACTCCAGCCTGGGAGTGCCGTGTTCACACAGGCAGGATACTGTTTTCAAACAGAAACTGACTTCATATCAGAGTGTTACTTAAAATTATTTTTAGACTTTTAAAAAATTATGTGTACATTCGGTGGGGGGAATGTGTTCAAAGAGGATCCCCCCCCCCCCGGATCTGAGTTATAGGCAGTAGTCATATGCTGCCTAACGTGGGTGGGAGCCAAACTCAGCTCCTCTGGAAGAGCAGTACAACACGCTCTTAACCACTGAGCCATCTCTCCAGCCCCAGGAGTGTCGTTTTAACTCAGTTATTAAAAGTGATTCAGATTCCCCACCCCTTGTCAATACCAGAACCTATGAATCTCATTGGTTTGGGGGTTTCCTTTGTTGATATTGGGAAATATCATGAGGGGTTTGGAAGCTGATGGTATGAGGTTTTGTGGAACATTCAAAACTTATATAAAATTCTGACCAAACATTTTTCCTACTAATTTTGCTAACAAAATGGAAACTCCAGCTGTATAAATAATGATTGTTTGAAAATATTCCTTCCCTTGAACCATCAAGGGAATTAAATTATAAATTGTTGCAAAGAACAACTTTGTCACTGTTAGAATGCAAAAAAAACTGTGTTTTTATCCTAGCATTGAATGCAGAGGGCATTAGGCTTGTCGTAGATGAAGCCAGATACTTTAATTGTCTAAAAATGGTAATTTCTGTTTATTTAGTGTGTATGTGGTAGGGGGGTTAAGCACTGAGTGTGCGCATGTGGAGGCCAGAGGCCCACACTCGTGATTTCTGTATTACTCTGTTCCTGAATTTTGTTTGGTTTTAGTTTTGGTTTTTGAGACTGAAGCTCCCTGTAACCACAGCTGGCCTGGAACTCACTGTATAGACCATGCTGCTTTCCATCTTAGCAAGGTCTGCCTGCCTCTGCCTCCCGACTGCTGGTATTCAAGGCATGTGCCACCATGCCTGACTGAAGCTTATTTAGGTCTCAACATGGGGCTCACTAATTGTACCTGCCCCTGAACACTAGAGGGACAGGCACACAACGATGCCCTGCTTTCTACATGTGTGCTTAAGATTAAGCACAGGCCGGGCTGGAGAGATGGCCTAGCGGTTAAGAGCACCGACTGCTCTTACAGAGGACCCGGGTTCGATCCCCAGCACCCACATGGCGGCTGAGAACCGTCTGAAACTCCAATTCCAGGAGAACTCCAGTTCCAGGGGAATCTGACACCCTCTTCTGACTTCCGCTGCCATTTGCACAACACGGGTGCACAAACTTGCATGCAGACAGTACATTCATACACATACAGAAATAAATAAAATTAATTTAAAAATTAAAAAAAAAATTAAGCACAGGCCATCTTGCTTGGACAGGAGCCACTTGGCCCACATCTCCCTAGCTCTAAAGTGAGATTTTCTTTAAGAGTTTATTCAAGGAGCTGGAGAGGTACCTCATGGTTAAGAATAATGGCTGCTCTTGTAGAAGACCCAAGTTCAATTCTCAGCACCCATATATTGGTTAACAGCCATTCATAACTCTGCCAATGGGTCTACCTTGTGCCTTCCATTTTCTTGGTAACCATTGTCTTAGTGAGTTCAGCTTCATCAGAGAAAAGTTCATCCTGTTCTGAAAACACAAAGGAAAGGCTCCTCACATGTCAGATATTTTACCAATTATCTTGGTAACTTTTTATTTTTTAAAAGCAAAGTTTAGCTGGACGTGGTAGCACACGCCTTTAATCCTAGCATTTGGGAGGCAGAGGTCGGCGGATCTCTGTGAGTTCAAGGCCAGCCTGGTCTACAGAGTGAGTTCCAGGACAGCTGTCTCGAAAAGACCAGAAAAAAAAAGCAAAGTTTAGAATGGTGTGAGCTTCTGGAATACTCAGTTTTTTAATGTATTTTTTGTCATGTAGTAAAAAGAATTAGAGGGCTGGAGAGATGGCCTAGCGGTTAAGAGTGCCGACCGCTCTTACAGAGGACCCAGGTTCGATCCCCAGCACCCACATGGCAGCCGAGAACCATCTGAAACTCCAATTCCAGGAGAACTCCAGTTCCAGGGGAATCCGACGCCCTCTTCTGACCTCCATGGCATTGCACAACACGGGTGCACAAACCTGCATGCAGACAGTATATTCCTACACATACAGAAATAAATAAAATTTTTAAAAAAAGCAAAGTTTAGAATTATTCGAAATTCTTTTAAACTTTCAGTTAGATGTGCAGTTGAGTATATCCTTATACTGGACATGATTCTTCCCTTGAGCCATGTAGACTTGTCTCAAATCTTCCTTTGTTTTTGTGTGTTTTATTTTTGGTTAATCTTTGAAACCTTTGGGAGCAGCAGGTGGCTTGTGGGCCTCATTATCTTCTTGGCAGATAAGAAAACTGTCAACACAGGAATCTGGATCTGCCTAAGAATCAGGTACAGTGAGAGAGAGGCTAGAGCTCTGTGTGGGAGCTGGGATCTCAGCCTTCCTTTCTGTGACCAGTGTTCATAACCTTACCCTCTCTTGAGTCCCTTCTTGACCTCTCACTTATTTCCTTTTACAGAGCCCACAGTGCTGGGTCTGAAGATTCCAGCCCAGTCATTTTCAGACCTTGCACTTTACTAAACACAGTGTCCTGTTTGCTTTTTCGTTGCTGTGATAATACACTCTAACCAAAATGAACTTGGACAAGAGTTTATTTGGGTTACACATCTTTGAGGGAAGGCAAGGCAGGAACCAAGGCAGGAATCTGGAGGTTGAAGCTTAAGCATAGACCACAGAGGAACACTGCTTACTGGCTTGCCCCTCTGACCTGTGCTCAGCCTTTCTTATGTATATAACACAGGACCACCTGTCCAGGGGTGGCACCACCCACTGTGGGCTGGGCCCTCTCACATTACACAACAATCAAGAAAATACCTCACAGGCCACTCTATCAGAGTAGAAACTCTGATAGAGGAAGCTCCCCAATTTAGGTTCCTTCTTCTCAGGTCAGTCAAGTTGACAGCTAAAGCTATCCAGCACAGTAGGTATTTGCTGAAGCAAGACCATCATTTATTAATTAATGCAGGATTATGTAGTGATGAAAAACAGTCAATTCCACACATAGAATACACATGTTCTGAAATTCCCAGATTGGGGACTATTCCTGATGATATGTTTAGCATAGTTAATTGTGTGCTTAGGGTACTGGGTGAATTCCAGTAGCATTGGCCATCACATTTCCTGTCAAGTACTTGTTATCAATTAGCTTTTAGAACCTTGAGGTGCTCTCCCAGGTCGATCACAAGCTTTTGGAAGTTTAAGCATACACATTAGTGTCTCTGGTATCCTAGACACTTTTTGCACACTGCATATTTACCATACGGCATAGTGGTTTGGGGTTTTTTTATTTTTTTAATTTTATTTATTTTTTATGTGTATGAATGTACTTTCTGCATGTACGTTTGTGCACCTGTGTTGTGCAATGCCTCGGAGGTCAGAAGAGTGTCAGATTCCCCTGGAACTGGAGTTCTCCTGGATTTGGAGTTACAGATGGTTCTTAGCCACCATGTGGGTGCTGGGGATTGAACCCAGGTCCTCTGCAAGAGCAGTCGGGGCTCTTTTTGTTTTTTGGGGGTTTTTTTGCATAAAAAAGTTGATCACATTTCTAATACCCATTCATTGTTTAAGTTACATAGGAAAGAAGAATAAGCTTAATTTTTACTGTTTACAAGTTTTTAAATTTTGCCAGTGTTTGCACAGAGAGAACAATGTGTACATATTTAAATATATTTGATATTTATTCAATCACAGTCACTTCCTTTGTTTTTCTTTTTTTTCCACATAAATTTATTTCTTTTTAACAAATCTAGACCCTTCTCCCCCCCATTCGCCCACCCCACCAGAGCTCATGCATTCTGCCAAATATGATTTTCACCTCTTTCTCAGTCTTTCTCAATATTCTCCATGAGGAAGTTGACTGTTTTGAGCAGAAGTTCACTGTTTCAGTCTGTTTTTCGATTCAGTCCTTTCTGTTGTTGGTGGTGGTGGTGTTGTTTCCAATATGCATCACTCCCAACTGCTTTGGACAAAAGCTCAGGAGGCCATACACAAGAAATACTTACAACTAGGTAATTGGCACATCCACAGATGAGGGATACCATTCATCGTTTGTTTTTCTGGGACTGTGTTACTTCACTCAGCATGATGTCCTCTAGCTCCAGCCATTTTCCTGCAAAGCTCATGATGTTGTCTTTCTTTACTGCTGCATAGAACTCCATTGTGTAGATGTACCAAATTTTCTCTATCCACTCATCAGTTGAGGGGCATTTGGGTTGGTTCCGGCTCCTTGCTATTGTGAAGAGAGCTGAAATAAACATGGCCGTGCATGTATCTCTATGGTGGGGTGAGTCTTGAGGGTACATGCCCAGGAGTGGTATGGCTGGGTCCGGTGGCAAGTTCATTCCAAGTCTTCCAAGGGTTCTCCACACTGCTTTCCATAGTGGCTGTACGAGTTTACATTCCCACCAGCAGTGGATGAGTGTTCCCCTTTCCCCACAACCTCTCCAGCACTTGGTATCATTTGTTTTCTTGATCGTAGCCCATCTTAATTTGCATTTCCTTAATGATTAGTGATGTTGAATACTTCTTAAGATGTTCTCAGACATCTCTAATTCCTCACTTGTGAAGTCTCTGTTCAGTTCTTTGCTCCATCTATTGAGTGGGTCATTTGTTTTCTTTTTTCTTTTTTAATGAGGTCCCATTTGTCAGTTGTCGATCTTAATTCTTGCGCAGCTGCTGTCTGATTTAGGAAGTCTTTTTCTATGTCTATGTCTTGTAGTCTGCTGCCAACTTTTTCTTCTATTGCCTCAGAGTTTGGGGTTTCACATTGAGATCTTTGATCCATCTGGAGTTGACTTTTGTATAGGGTGAGAGGTAGGGGGTTAATTTCATTCTTCTACAGGTGATGGCAGTCAGCGCTCTTAACCGCTAGGCTATCTCTCCAGCCCTGAGGTTCTGGTTTTATTTCTGTTCAACATGTGTGTGCTCCAGTTAGAAGTGCACCTAGAAGATAGTGCAGAAAGCCGGCCCCAGCCTTGCAATTTTGCACTCGTTTGTTGCTCCTCAGCAAGCAGGATCCTTGGAAAGGAAATGTTAATGTCAGCATCAATGACAGCAAAGCAGAAAACAGTTTCTTAACTATTTGATAGAAGCCTTTGTTATTAAGTCTTGGAAGTGGTTACACATTAATCCAATGGTTTTGGCTTGAGTCACTGCCTGAGTCGTGGCAGGGTGTTGAAGAGCTAGGGTGGGGCCTCTGGGCTTTCGGCTGTCTGTCTTTGAGTTCTTCAGAGCCCCAGTCACACAGATAAAGCTATTTTGTCCGTTCATCCCCAGGCCTAGCCGACTCCTGGCACACTGTACATCCCCAGTGACCCAGCACCTCATCCTGGAAATGAGCAGTGCTCCACCTCATCTTCCTTCCCAAGACCTCAAGGGTTTGGAAAAACTAATCATCACTCCCTGTCTGTAGAAAATTGGTTCTTGGAAAATCCCTCAGGTTGAGTAAAACAGTAAATTGTGTTTGCGCACCCTCCCCATGGTTTGATTTCTGGTTATTTATACTGTCTAATGCAGTGTAAACGTACCTATTTTTATTGCTCTGTGTGTGTGACTCTTGCTCATGTGGATGCAAGTACCTGAAGAGTCTAGAAGGGGGTGTTGGGTCCCTTGGAGCTGGAGTTATAGGCAGTCGTGAACTGTCTGACATGGGTGCTGGGAACCAAACTTGTTACAAAGGTAGCAAGTACTCTTAACCTCTGGTGGGGGCAGGAGGGTTGCAGACATTCACATTCATGAGCAAGAAAGAGACGGAGCCAGGAAGTCATGCCCCTTGTTCTTATCAGACAACTTGCCTTTGCCCCAGGTCCGTACCGGAATGCAGTCCTAACTCCCAAGCTGCTGAGTTCTGTGCCTGGGACTCTGAACCTCTGAATGTGAGCAGGTCTCCCGGAGTCCACTCTCCACAGTGCCACACTGAGTCCCCAGCCACCTTCTGGGTTTCCCTGCCCTTCAGTGATAGTGACCACCTGTACTGATGAAGCCTCCAAGGGTAAGGTTCAAGACAAGTTAGAAGTTTGCTTTCCCATTATGTCATCTGGTACAGGACTTCTATCAAGTCAGGAGTCTCAGGATCTAGTCTTGTTGAGCATGAGGAGTTTATAACATTCATCCACTGTAAACTGTCACTAACAGTCACAGATGTATTATTTATGTGGGTATATCTTGTGTGCCTGTACACTTGGATCCATTCAGGAGCCTGTAGAAGTGAGGAGGTGTCGGACTCCCTAGAGTTGGAGTTATAGGCAGTTGTGAATTGGTCTCCATGGTGCTAGGAATCAAGCTCAGGTCCTCTGGAAGAACAGCAAGGACTCTTAGCCTTTGAGCCATCTCTTCAGTCCCTGTAATTTACTCCTGCTAGCAGATTGGGCTTTCATGCATCCAGAGTAAGCCATTAGAACTAAGTACTTTGGAGTCCCAGTGTTTGAATTTCAGGTACCACAACCACCTCAGGAAATGAGCACATGGAGGCCCAAAGAGGGGGTGGGACACAGCGAGCTTGAAGCACTGCAGGGACCTTGGGTCTCACTACTGCTCTTCCCGATGCCATGTGGAAAGGCTCTCTTCATAAATCGGGCCCCATTCTCTCTGCAGGTGCTGATGTGAGAAGCTGAGCAGTGAATAGTGCAAGCTGGTTGTAATAGGGTCCTCGGCCTGGAGATGCAGCCTTGGTGCCTCATCACCCAGGCAAAGAAAAATAGTTTTGTCTCTATTTTATATACCCATGCAGCAGCTTAACCAGAGATACCTGTTATCTGGAATTTTATAGGAATCTATAGGGAAAGTGTGTAGCCATGATAGAGCACTTGCCTAGTAAGCACAGGACCGACTGTGCTTTACCACAACAACAGAAGCCTAGAAGATATGTAAAAACAGCCTGTCTGGGCTAGAGAGATGGCTCAGTGGTTAAGAGCACATGGCTACTCTGGCACAGGATCGGATTTCAGTTCCCAGCACCCACTTAGCAGTTCACAACTATCTGTAATGCCTGTAACATGAGATCCAACTCACTCTTCTGGCTTTTTCAGGTGACAGACACACATGTATACATACATGCTTGTTTCGTAAAGGGATGGATAGATAACATTTACAAACAAACCAGTCTCTTCAGGTAGACAGGAAGATACTGCAGAGCTGTAGTTCCTTGGCTGACTTGTGCACTCTGTGTGGTAAGCCATCCTTCATACAGTATCTAAACGTGTCTGCTTCATTTTAAATTACATAAAAGGCAGGTTTGAGAGGTGAGGGAAGGGCAGATCAGATTTCTTTTCTGTTCTGGGCAATTGTGTATTTGAAGTCTTTAATTAGGTGCTCCTGTTGATGATTTATTAAAACAAAGCTAGTAGGTGATGCATGGTTAGAAAGTTCCTACACAAATATCAGAGTTCACTTAAAAGCATGGGCTGCAAAGAAATGTAAATTCATTGACTTAATTGGAAGAGACTATTTATAGAAATTGAATGATCCTGTAAAGCTAAAAGCTTGGCTGCTTTCATCTTCAGAGGCTGGCTTTAGCAGCCTCTGTGAGCAGCCTATCTGTGGAGTGGACTTTGTCACGTAGTCGCGCCCTTCCCCCAGGGCACTGCCTCCGCCTTAGCCCCTGTCATCTCATTCCTATTTGCCAAGTACTTTTTTTGTCTTTTTACTTTGGATTGTACTGAAGACATAAGTGTGAAAAGATGTCCGTGTGCACTGAAGTTTCCTCTCTGTGTGTGCGAATGTGTGCATAGGCCAGAGGTCAGTCAGCCTCAAGTGCCCTTCCTCAGGAGCTGTCCGTCGTTGTTCTTGAGATGGGCGGGCGGCTTGACTGTCCCAGAACTCGATCTTTGGGCTAGGCTGGTCGGCCAGCACTGCGATGACTGGCATGGCCATCATTTCTAGCTTTTTAAATGATGTCTTATTACCTTTATTATTCTGTGTGTATGAGTGTATTGCCTACATGTATATAAATGCACCTGTGTCGTGCAGCACCTATTGAGGCCAGAACGTGTTGGATCCCCAGGAACTGGGGTTACAGGCAGTTGTTAGCTGCCATGTGGGTGCTGGGAATTGTACCTGGATCCTCTGCAAGAGCAGCCACTACTCGTGACCACTGAACTACCATCTCTAGCTCTTTATCTTTATTTTTGCTTTTTATTGTGAGACAGGGCCTCTGTAAGTTGTCCATGATAGCCTTGACTCTGTGTCCTGAGCTGTCCTTGAATTTGCCAACCTGCTTCACTCTCTGGTAGCTGCGATTATAGACCTGGCACTAGCCCAGCTTGTTTCTAGTTTACTCTGCTTTAGGTGGTCTTTTTCTTTGGATTTGTAAGGGTTCCTCATAGACTAGATTAGCCCTTAGCTCCATTTGTCCCACTCTACTGCTTTCTTTAGTCTGAGGTTTTCCTTTGCCTGATACAGACCCGAGTGTATCTGTGATGTGTTGCATGTACATTTCCGAGTGGGGGACATAACATGCACATTTGTGTCAGTGTCCCATGTTTTCTTTCTGTCTCACTCTTGACCTTATTTTTTGTGATGCTCCCTCAAGGAACCTAGAGCTCACTGATTGGCTAGACTAGGTAGACACTGAGTCCAGGATCCACCTGTCTTCATCTTCCTGTGCCTGGACTTTACACGGGTCAGAAGAATCCAAGCTCGAATCTGCGTTTGAGTGGCAAGTACTTTACTGAGCTATCTCCCTGGCCCCCAGAAGTTAATATTTTTTAATATTTTATTTTTATGTATATGAGTGTTTTACATACACGTATGTTAAGTCCACCCATGCGCAGTGCCTCTGAAGCCCAGAAAGCATCAGATTCCCCTGGAACTGGAGTTACAGGCAGTTGTTAGCAGTCATGTGGGTGTTGGGAACTGAACCCAAGTCCTCTGTAAGACTAGCCAGTGCTCTTAACCACTGAGCCATCTCTTCAGCGCTCCAGTTTTTTTTTTGTTTTGTTTTTTGTTTTAATTTTTTATTTATTTATTTATTTATTTTTATGTGTATGAATGTATTGTCTGCATGCAGGTCTGCGCACCCGTGTCGTGCGATGCCGCGGAGGTCAGAAGAGGGTCTCAGATTCCCCTGGAACTGGAGTTCTCCTGGAACTGGAGTCACAGACGGTTCTCAGCCGCCATGTGGGTGCTGGGGATCGAACCCGGGTCCTCTGCAAGAGCGTTCGGCGCTCTTAACCGCTAGGCCATCCCTCCAGCCCCAGCGCTCCAGTTTTGAGAGAAAGGCTCCCTATAGCCCCAGCTGGCCTGGCGCTCGCTATGTAGACCTCAGCCTCACGATCCCCTGCCTCTGCCTCCAGGGATAACAAGTCACCACTATTCCCATGTAAAGCAGAGACCATGGGTCACTTGGGGAGGTGGGGGCACATTTGGGACCTTTTGTAACTTAGGCAGCTTAGCCCTCTTTTCCAAGGACAGTGCTTATAAATGAGCCCACCTGTGCATTCCAACCTGGGGAATGATAAATTTTTGCCTTTTGGAATAAATCCCAACATACACCTGAAGACACCATCTCATTTCCCTTGAAGTTTCTATTTATCCCCACGCTGGCTAGAAACATCTCTTGTTACTAAGCATCATACGTTCGTGAGCCCTTAAAGTTGAGTTTCTTAAAGCAGTTTCTGCCTTATCTGCAACTTGCCAGAAATGCACGTTCTCATCCTTGACGTGTTACCAAAGTTTTCAGGACAAATGCCAGAGGTTTATGGATGCAGCTCAGTTGGTAGAGTGCTGGCCTAGCATATGTGAAGCCCTGGGTTCCATCCCAGCCCTGCATGCACCAGGCATGGTGTCAAACACCTGTAATCCCAGCACTGGAGGGGGGCGATGAGAAGTTCAAAGTCATCCTGGCTACCAAGCAAGCTGGAGGCCAGCCTGGGCTGCGTGACACCTTGTCTTCAAATAAAACGTCCGGGACTGGAGAGATGGCCTAGCGGTTAAGAACGCCGACCGCTCTTACAGAGGACCCGGTTCAATCCCCAGCACCCACATGGCGGCCGAGAACCGTCTGAAACTCCATTTCCAGGAGAACTCCAGTTCCAGAGGAATCGACACCCCCTTCTGACCTCCGCGGCATTGCACCACACGGGTGCACAAACCAGCATGCAGACAGTACGTTGATACACATACAGAAATAAAATTTAAAAAAATAATAAAATAAAATAAAATAAAATAAAATAAAATAAAACGTCCTAGCCGGGCGTGGTGGCGCACGCCTTTAATCCTAGCACTTGGGAGGCAGAGGCAGGCAGATCTTTGTGAGTTCAAGGCCAGCCTGGTCTACAGAGTGAGTTCCAGGACAGCTGGGGCTACAGGGGAGACCTGTCTCAAAAGACCCAAAAAAAAAAAAAAAAAAAAAAAAAAACGTCCTGGCGCAAGCTAGGCTCGGCCAATTCAAGACATGTGATAGTCACTCCATTGGGACAAGGGACAGATAAAGGATGCCAGTGACCCAGGTGCATCATCGCGGTCCTGACATTATCTTTCAGTTTGAGTAGTATACTCAATCAGTCCTGGTCAGGGGTAGTGCTGCCCTGCACCTTCTGAACTCTGGTCCTGTAAGGTGGTCTGATAATTATTAATCTGCTTGTTGTCATTCCCATCGGCCCCCCGCTGGATTCCTACGCAGTGATTGCTTCTATTCCATGGGATAGCCTAGGCCTCGTGGATAACTGCCTTCACGTGGTTGGGAGGTGGTGCACTCTCTGTCTTTTGAGGGGTGGGTGGGTCTTCTAGAATTCAAGATGAGGAAAGGTTAAAGACTATGGCCTATCTCTGTGCTTCAGCTCCAGTAAAGGATACAGACTGTGGAGATGGAGGTGCCAAGCTTTTCACCTGCTCAGAACTTGTAGTTCAAGTGTGGAGTCGGTTCAGAAGTGCTCCAGAACAGGGCCCCAATAACCTGATTCTTCAACGAGCTCTCCAGGTGAATCTGAGCATGCTCCAGCTTGAGACTCATGACCTCCTTAGAAGTTACATTCAGTTTCGTGATGGCAAATCCAACCCTGTACTGCTGCCTCCTTGGCATGTAGCAGGGTGAGCACTTAGGAATGCTTAGAGTGGGAAATTTCTTGCGGAATTTTCCAGAGCTCACAGTCTTTGCCACTTTGGAGCCACACAGTGAGTCCAAAAATCCTGCTTCCTGGGCCACTGCTTCCCAGTGTCCTGTGATTTCCAGAACATGCTACAAGTTTTGTTTTCCCACAGAAGCATCATTGCTCCTTCGCATCCTTCTGCCCCCACCCCCCCACCCCCCGCCTTTAAAAATAATTTGACACCAGAATGGAATACGTATTTACCTGGGATGACTGTGGCCATTTTCAAACAAGAGATGGTGTTTGGCAGGGAAGGCAGAGGTTCACGCACAGCTTCTGAGTTTCGCTGGACCCAGGGTGCAGCCTAGAAACAGAACAGAATCTCCCAAATACTTCTGAGAAATCTTAGCACTACCCCACCCACATCTGTGTAAATGAATTCATGTCTCAGGGGTGGGACCTGAGAATCAAGGCTTTCAAAAATTCCTCCAGTCCATTCTATTGTGTGTGCAAGTTTGAGAACCAGACTTTATACATTGCTTTTAAAGAAATTTGGGTTATTGTTAACAGGAACCAAATGTCACATGGAAGAAAAGGATCTTGGGCTGGTGAGATGGCTCAGTGGGCTGGGTAAAGGCACCTGTTGCCAAGCTTGATGAACTGAGTTCAATCCTCAGGACTCCTGTGGTGGAAGAAAGAACCAACTTTTACAAGTTGTCCTCTGACCGCTGCATGTGAGAACTCTGTCATCACATCGTAGCTTGCATAAAATCCAATTCCTCCGATGGCCGTCCCGTACTTTGAGGAACTCCTGCTTTAATGTGTGTTTCTGTCTCCTGTTTTGCTGTCGTGGTTTTGCTGATTTTGTTAGCTGCTAGCAAATGATAAAATGCCAGCGGCCACCTGTGCCAGGGAGGTCAGGACTGGACGTGCCCATTTGGCTCTATTTTGATGTCATTAGCAAATTGATTCGAACCTTTTCAGCAGACTTTGACCTACACTATCTTCTGCTGTCTTTGAGAGCAATGGTCCTTTCTAGATCTCTTCCTATTAGCTGTTCCCCTGTCTGTAGCAGTTGTCGAGAAGCCTCCGTAATATTCCATGGTTTTATTTATTGGTTCTCCTGTATAATTTTCTCTGTACGGAGTTTTTTCATCCTTAATTAAAAGGAAAGGAAGGATTAGGTACAAAACTGCTCTTCATCCACCACACAAGTTCACTTACATACATGCAGGTAAAACACTCATACACGTCAAAGAGAAATAATTTTTTTTTCCAATGGTTTCCTCATAAAGCGAGTTCTCCTGTGCTTGCCCTGGGGCAGGGAGGCTTTCACTGTGGTGCTGTCTGGTCATAAACAGTGTGGTAATGGGGTGGAGACAGAAGAAATTCTCTTTCTTTTATTTATTTATTTATTTATTTATTTATTTATTTATTTATTTATTTATTTTTGAGACAGGGTCTCCCTGTAGCTCCAGCTGACCTGGAACTCACTATATAGACCAAGCTGGCCTTGAACTTGGAGAGATCCACCTGCCTCTGCCTCCCAAGTGCTAGGATTAAAGGTGTGGGCCACCATGCCTGGCTCTCATTCTTTTTATAACTCCATGCAGTTCTAGAACCAGACCTTTAGGGACCGAGGGAAAGAGTTCATGAAACAAAACATCAGGGAGTCTACTGTGGTTACCTCAGGACTGTGAGAGCTAGGGGAGGAGTCACACATTTGGCTGCACACAATCACAAATCAAAGGCCTTTGGGGAGCCAGGCGTGGTGGTGCGTGGCCTTTGTCCCAGCCGGCAGCAGAAGGCAGAGCAGAAGGGCAGCCTGGTCTACATAAAATTTTCAGGCCAAGCTGGGCATGGTGGCACACGCCTTTAATCCTACCACTTGGGAGGCAGAGGCAGGCGGATCTTTGTGAGTTCAAGGCCAGCCTGGTCTACATAGCAAATTCTAAGTCAGCCAGAGCTACAGGGAGACCCTGTCTCAAAAAAAAAAAAAAAAAAAAAAAAAATTCAGGCCAGCTGAGGCTATAGGGAGACTCTCAGTTTAAAAAAAAAGATGACTTCAGAGAGATTTCAGTTTTCACTTAGGATTCTCAATTACTTCCCTTAATTTTCCTTTATGTTAACTGTGATCTGCTAAAGTTTCAGGCATAGTGTTGGCCAATTCTAGTTGGTCTTACTTAGTAACAATAAACACACTTCAACAGAAGAGGTGAGGCTGGAGAGAGGGCTTTATGAACATCCGTGCGTTCTGTGCAAGCTTGAGTCCAAGTTTGGTCCCTAGCATCATCACGGGAATGCATGGGGGTGGGAAGGGGGGTGGGGTGGGGAGCAGCCCAGGAACTCTCTGAATATGAAATGCCAGGTTCAGTGAGCGACTGCTTCAAAAACTGATCGTGGAAGACCTCTTGCCTGATGTCCACCTCTGGCCTCCACACACGTGCACTCATGAACACAGGGGCAAGTTTGGGAGCCTCATCAGCACTGGAGGCTTCATTGCTGACAGGAGTTTCAGGCTATTTTCTGCTTCCGTTTTGTTTCAGTGATACTGAGACTCATCAGATCTGTATGTCGGCCAAGTCAGCTTGCCCTTCCTCCGGGTTCCCAGGTTAAAATATAATGATAATAATAAGTTATATTGCTGAACTTACAGAGTTTTTAAATGTATCTGTTCTTGTAAGTTCTTGGATTCAGCTTTGTAAACCTAAACACTCATAAAGAGCACGCTCCTAATTTAAACTATGAGTCAAATAATCAGTTGTCCTTTCTCTTGTTTTTTGTGCACATATTTTAGTGTGCCATGCAATGTGAGAATAGAAACAGACTTTTAGGAAAAAAATTAACATATAGTCCCTAAAAGGGGGGGACCAAAGTAATTTCAAGGTTATTAACCATAGGTCTGAAAACTCAGGCTTTTGAATTGGGGTGGTTTGATATATAAATAATGCTCTCAGTTCCGTAAGCCTTGGCCGGTTTGTGGAGCTCCAGCAGTTCTGTTTATCATGCGTGTATTTGTTGATGTTTAGCCAACGAGTTATTTTGTATTTATAATGATACCTTGCAGAAAGCTGACCCTGCTAATAGGAATTCCAGATGGTTCTCTAGAAAGAGCT
Source organism: Rhizomys pruinosus (assembly GCA_009823505.1). Lineage (NCBI taxonomy): Eukaryota > Metazoa > Chordata > Mammalia > Rodentia > Spalacidae > Rhizomys > Rhizomys pruinosus. The sequence goes on from VZQC01010902.1 coordinate 1,026,242, forward strand.
CTGAGTAGCTCTGTCAAGTTCACTTTGGGGTCAGTCATCAAGAAAAAGAATGTGGCTGGGTGGGTGGCACACGCCTTTAATCCTAGCACTTGGGAGGCAGAGGCAAGCAGCCCTTTGTGAGTTCAAGGCCAACATGGTCTACAGAGCGAACTCCAGGACAGCTGGGACTACAGGGAGACCCTGTCTCAAAAAGACCAAAAAGAAAATGAATGTATTTCAAATATTTGAACTTGGTTGGCCACAGGTGAGCTTTCCCACTACACGGAGGAGAGATAGTGGGAAGATGTGACACAGGACTCTTGGGCAACTGTATCCCCCTGCCCTTGCCTCCACCTCCCCTCCCTTAAGTGCATCTAGAAATAGTGTAGACTAGGGAGTCGTGTTTCGTGATGACACATTCAACAGAACAGAGCTTCTTAAGCTTTTTCCACTCCTAACCCTCTTTGTCCAGCCATTTGGGCATATAAAATAGGTAGTCACAGCAAACATTTGATACATAGATGCTTACATGTCGGATGTTCAAATCAGGGTTGGCCCAGCAACTTGGCTTAGCTGGTCAAGGCTCCTACCTTCATCCTGACCACCTGAGTTCAAATCCAGAGTGGTAGAAGGATGTTCAAATCAGGGTTGGCCCAGCAACATGGCTTAGCTGGTCAAGGCTCCTACCTTCATCCTGACCACCTGAGTTCAAATCCAGAGTGGTAGAAGGAGAAAACCAGCTCCTGCCAGTTGTCCCCTGACTTCCACTCATGGTTGTATTCATGCATGTGTATACATACACACGCAGAAATAAGAGAAGGACTGAGGGAGGAAGGGAGGAAGGGACAGCAGGCACGTTTTGCCAGGCATGGTGGTGCACACCTTTAAGGCCAGCCTGGTCCAAGTAGTGGGTTCCAGGATATTTGGGACTAGAGGGAGACCCTGTCTCAAAAAGATAGAAGAAAAAAAAAAGAAAGAAAAGAAAAAACATTTTGAACCAAGGCTGGGGCTGGGGAGATAGCTCAGCAGTTAAGAACACTGCTCTTGGGCTGGAGAGATAGCCTAGCGGTTAAGAGCGCCGACGCTCTTACAGAGGACCCGGGTTCGATCCCCAGCACCCACATGGCGGCTAAGAACCGTCTGTAACTCCAATTCCAGGAGAACTCCAGTACCAGGGGAATCCGAGACCCTCTTCTGACCTCCGTGGCATTGCACGACACGGGTGCACAGACCTGCATGCAGACAGTACATTCATATACATACAAAAATAAATAAAAAAAAAAAAAAAAAGAACACTGCTCTTGCAAAACAGCCAGTATCCATGTGGCAGCTAATCACTAACTCCCACCCAGGGGGATCTGGCCCCTCTTCCTGCCTCTGCAGGCATTGCAGGCTCATGGTGCCCCTACATACATGCAGGCAAAACACTCATACACATTAAAAAAATTTTAAAGGTCCAAGTCTCCTAACAACATGGCTATAGTGAGGTCATGTGTTCCTGCACTGGTGCAATCTGCCAGAACACCTGGATTCACCAAGCCTTTGATTCTCAATCAATTTTTGATGACTGCTTCCTCAGAAACTCTCACCGTTACCAAATTTTCACCATGTTCTCATTAGTTATTGACATTGCCCCCTTCCCGTAGGGTGATGACCCTGTAGGGAGATGACTGAGCAGGTAAAAGTGCTTGCTGCGTATCCTGACAACCTGAGTTTAATCCTCAGGGACCATAAGGTAGAAGGGAAGAGCCGGTCCTACAAAGTTACCTTCTGTCCTCCACACATGGCCCAGGCAAACACACTAAATACGGTTTTTAAGCTTTGAACTAAAGTACTGTCTTGTTCTTTAGTTTCCTAACTAGTAAATACCTATGAGGTAGTATCTATGCTTAGAATTATTATAAGATACATGGGCTAGAAGTCGTACAGAGATAAATGGGTTAGAAAATAAACTCGTTAGAGTCAACTATGGTCTGCTATTGATTTTACCGTTAGTAAAGGGTGCTCTCATCATCCCTTTCCTACACAGCAACATAGCACTTTTTCCCAAAGCTCACTTCAATAAAGAACAGTTTAATTTCTGTGTTGAGTGACTTCAGAATTACCAGGTTTGTGAATTTTCAGAGCCAGAGGTTCACCACTCCTTCAGCCCACAATTGTCATTTTTTGTTTTTGGTTTTTTTTGTACCCTGTGTGTTTCCAAGATCCTTTTACGTACATTTGAAAAATGAACATGATTTTATATGTATTCATTAGGAATCACTGCTGGGAGGCCTGTTTGATATATTTTTTTTTCTTCTGAACCCCAAAGATAATGCCTCATTACAGAGTAGAAGAAAAAAGCTAACAGACCTTGTTCCAAACCTTCGTGGATAATTGAGACTTCTGAGCCATGTTCTAGCAAAATGTTTGCCCACATTAGTGAAACTAGGAGATAAAGTCCAACTCACACAGCAGAACCTGGGGTGTCATAGAAGTACAGAATATGAGTAGAGGAATTTGACTCCTTCCAGAGGGTTAAACTTTTTCTATTTCAGTAGCTGTATTATTGTACTACCTGTATCCCTCCTTTCTGTCACCCCGAATGAGGTGGTCTTTAAATCCTTAAACAGGAATCTGTGCAGCCTAAGCACTGTGGGCGACCCTGGCACTTACCCAGCCAGACTACTTCTGCATTCCTCAGCCTAGAAAAACTGCTCTTCATGGGCCCTGGTAGAGCCTGGAGATCCCAGAGCTTTGATGTTGTTTATAGGCATACCCCATTCTGATCCTAGAGTTGCTCAGCAGCTTAGTCTTAGTGTGACTTAACAGCCGTGGGTTCTAGGCTATTCTTTACACACTGGGAGGATTCTCAAAAATAGGTAGAACTCTTGGTGAAACAATCATGGGTTAAACTCCTGCTTTTTGTATGTGGGTAGTACATTTTAACTTTGTTTCCAAGGAGCTGTTCCAGAATGGTTTATTGGAAATAATTGGAAAAGTGCAGTTATCTTCCATTGCTGGCCCTTCTCTGGGGATGTGAAAATGATTCTCCTCATTTAGTCCTATGTTTACCAAACTTGGAGGGTTGTAGCAAATGGGTCTGCAAAAGATCATCCACACAGCTATGAACAGCAAAAGGAAAGAAGTCAGAGGCCACAACTCTGTCACTAGCTGTAGAAAGTAATTTCTGTTATTAGGCAAAGGCACTGCTCTCAGGGGCTGGAGAGATGCCTCAGCAGGTAAGAACACTGGCTGCTTTTACAGAGGACCTGGGTTCAATTCCCAGCACCCACATGGCAGCTAACAACCATCTGTAACTTCAGTTCCAGAGAATCCAGTGCCCTCTTCTGGCCTCCAGAAGCATTGCACACATAGGTGCACATACAGCACTGGTGGTAGACTCATACACATAAAATAAAAAATTTCAAGACACTGTTCTCAAGTTCTACTAATTAGACTATTCATGAGATATTTTGCACTTGGTGTATCAGAGAACACCATGTCCACATTTTCGTTTTGTTTTTAAGACAAGAGTTTCACTGTGTGGCCTAAGCTGCCTTGGAACTCAGCTATGTGTATCAGGCTGCTTCTGCCTCCCATGATTGCTGTGTTTTTTCCCCCTCGCCTTACTTTATGGTTCTTCTAATTTCTCATAATGTGATTCCTGTTCATATTCCATTTGACCAGTGTCTAAAATTAATATCAAGAGCAATGTTTTCTCACATGCCTTGTGAGCACCTAGTGTACAGCCTGTGCCCCCCCCAGTCCCCCCTTCCCTTTCCTCCACAATAGTCAGCAGCCTCGAGGCCCTCATCTGCACGTTTTCAGCAGTTGAGCTCTTATTTTTATTCAGGGGAACTGCACAGTGTGTAATTTGGACTTGCTTTTTATACTTGCTCGGTGAAGCAAGCAGTATACATTGGCGAGAGAATGCTGCCTGTCTGTATGGGAGTGTAATATAGACTGGTTTATACATATTTGTGTGTGTGTGTGGCCCTTGGGAGCGTGTGGTCAGAGGACCACTTGCAGGAGTCAATTCTCTGCCATTTGGATTCTGCACATCCAACTCCAGCTGTCGGTGGTAACAAGTAGCTTTAGCCATTGAGCTGCCCTTCTTAACGATGGCCTTTAGCGTCTCCCTGCTACCTGTGATGCTAAATCATCTCAGAGGAATGCTCCTCTGTGTATAATTCTAGTACCTGACCTCTGTTCTTGGCTTTCGCACTACTGTTGACATGAATTTGGAGCTAGCAGATAGCTCACAGGCAGGAGGACTTGACTTGAATCCCTGCATCCCACATAAGAAGCTGGGCATGGTGGTGCACAGGTGGTGCACAGGTGTAGTCTTGTAGTCCCGTTTCCAGAGAAGCAGAGAGAGGTGGATCCCTAGGGCTTCCTATCAAACCAGTCTATCCTAATTGGTGAGCTTTGGGTCCCAATGAGAGACTCTTCTGTCCTAAAAAACAACATAGACAGCTCCTGAAGACTGCCACCCAAAACTGACCTCTGGCTTAGACAAGCACACACTTGCACATGCATGCACACACACAGAAGGCTGGCCAGCATTCAGATTTGCTATATATGAAGTATGTGTTTGCTGTGTGTGTAATAAAAACTACATGAGCAAGTTTTATTGCATTATTTTCTCATCTGGTTATCATCACTAGTGCTTGTGTGGGGTTCTTGTGTGTACCTGGCGTCACTTCTTGAAGGGCTTTTTAATAGTTCTCCTAGTTAAGGTCTATAGCTGAAGAATTCTTCCAGCAGGCATTGTTGCTGTTGGAACCCAGGGCTTTGCTCAGGCCAGATGAGCACTCTACTGCTGGGCCGTATCCCCAGCCTTCTTCCAGCTCTGTGCCGCTAAGAAAATCACTTTTTCTCTTTGTATTGTAAAAGATACTTTTGCTCGGTATGGAAGTCAACTTTGCCATTTTCTTTTCTTTCAATACTTAAGAAGCTGATGCTCTTTCTTCTGTGTGCATTGTTACAAACAAATGAGAAATAAGCTGTCATTTTTTATTTGTTCTTTTTTTTCTCCGTTTAAGACAGGTTTTTTTCCCTTTATTGTTGGTTTTAAGCAATACCATCGTGCTATGTCTTTAGTGTGTATTTTGTAAGCATAGGAACATGTGCATAGATCAGAGATCAGCTTGCAGGATTTAGTTTTCTTCTATCAAATGGGTTCTGGGGATTGAACTCGGGTTGTCAGGCTTAGCAGCAAGGGCCTTTACCAGCTGAACCATCTCACCAGTCCCTGTACTGCATCTTAATGGGATTTTTCTTTGTTGTTACTGTGTTTCAGATTCATTGAGCTTAAAACTGTTGGTTGGTTGGTTGGTTGGTTGGTTGGTTGGTTGGTTGGTTGGTTGGTTGGCTGGTTGGCTAATTTGAGATAGGGTCTTGCATCCAAACTGATCTTGAACTTGACCATAGGCTTTCTGACCTGCTTGCTTCTGATTCCCAGTGCTGGGGTTGCAGGTGTGTGCTACTCCACCCCATAACAAAGTGCTGGGGAGTGAACCCACGGCTTCAAGCATGCCGGGCCAGGCCAGCGCTCTACCAGCAGACCCACATCCCGAGACCCTGATTTTATAGGTTTGCATCATCCACGTCTACTCAACATTTTGAAGTGTGGAATGCAGTTAGTTTTTGTGTGGTCCTCGTCTTCTGACTGTAAACACAGTTGTTTCCAGTTTCAGTTGTTTTTTCTTCTGAATTTGAGTCCTTTTTAATGGCTTTTTCTTCTTTGTTTTGGACGTTTGTTTTGTGAGACAGAATCTCACTGTGTGTACCAAGCTGGCCTCTGCCCCTCTGGTGCTGGTTTACAGGTGGGCATACCTTACCCAGTGAGGCTTCTTGAGAAGCCTGGCAGTTGGGGGCTGAATGCTAGGCATCGGTGGGTACTGGCAGCTTAGTATTTGTGTGAATATTCTTGAGCTTTGCTCCAGGGGTAGTACTGGTTTTATTTTTCGGGTCTTGCCTTGTTAGGGGGAGCAGGGCAGTACTTATCAGACTTAATTTTGCCTCCCCAGTGAGGCAGCAAACCCCCTTCTCATACTCTGCTCTGAACCATGATTTATGGTGTGTGTTTAGGCTGACTGGTAGGAACAGACCATTCCTGCCCCACAGGAGCTCTGAGTACGGTTCTTTATTTCTGTGGGACTTGGGATTTTTCCAGCCGTAAAGAAGGAGTTTCCTTGTGCGCATGCCCTCTGTGCTCAGGATTTGTGAGGCCTGAAGAGGGACTTCCTATGGATCTTCACGGACCCCCCCCCCAGTCTTCCTTTTGTACTCTAGCACATATGCACTCACCCTGCCACCCTTCTGCTCCATCTTCTCAGCTCAAGAACTTCTCGGGCTCCACCTGAGCTTCCCCACGCTCTCTGCAGTCACAGCCTCCAAATACAAACATTGAGGAATTGCGTCTACAGGAAATAAAAGTTAAGTGACCAGAACCGCCAGCCATGTGCATAAGTGTCCGATCCCTGACACGATGCTGCAGACATAGAACTCCCTCCTTCCCACCCTCCCTCCTTCCCACCATGTCCCATGTTGCCCTTGAGTTCATGGCCCTCTGCTCAGACCCTGGCCTTAGCCCCGAGCATGGCAAGCATGTTCCACTACACCTGACCGTTTCTAACAGTGAGTTTTACTCTTGGAAAAGGAAATGCTTCAGTTCATACTTTCTAAAAGTATTCTTACCTCCAGGAGTCCGTTTACAAGCTCCTGATCCAGGGATAGTTTGTGAAACCGTGTCCTAGGACTGGTACCTGCCCTGCCCTTTGGAGCAAGGCTGATCGTTTAACACAGGCCACTTTGCTGAGATTTTTTGTTCTAGCACTGTGCTGTCAACCATTGGACAATGCCATTTAAGAACTTCTTTCCGAAGTGTGCTGCGATGAACCAGGCTAGTTGAAATGCAGAAGTTAGTCTCACAAATAACTCAGTGAGAAGAGTTTGCTGAGAGACAGTGGTTTGTGCAGTGGTTTGTAGTGAAGCAGTTCCATAGCTACTTGCTAAAATGATCTGTCAGCCCTCAGGTAAGAGACTGTTTATGGCTCTTCACAGTACCTATAAAGCTATGTTTTTAGCTGTGAATGGCTGAGGACATAAAAAGGAGTTTCTGCCTCGATTTCCAGGCATGGGATTTTGTCCAGTGATTCATACGGGTGATGGCTCAGTATCACTGTTTTTTTTTTTATACTTTTATTTCATTTTTTTAACAATAAGTAATAAGTTATGAGTCCAAGCATCCTTCATGTATAACTAATTTGCAAGCAGTTGTGCCCAAACCCACACAGCCCAAGGCTCCCACCATCCACGGGGGGGGGGGCTTGTATGTACATTCAAGTTGATTAAATAAGTGTCCAGTCTATATTGCTGTAGTTTCACCATTCACCCCAATCGCAGCCCTTACATTCTACCACGCCCCCTCTTCCGCAGATTGTTCCCTAGGCTTAAAAAAGGGGCATAGGTGGATGAGAAGCAAAACAGTCTACTTTCTCTGGAGATGTCGTTTTGGACTCTGGTCAGTTCTGGCTGTTTCCTTTCATGGGCTGACAGTTTGTCCAGGAATAACCTTTCAATCCTACTAATGAAGCACAAGGAAGTAGATATATAGGTTTTTTTTTATATATATATAAATTTTATTTATTTCTGTATGTGTATGAATGTACTGTCTGCCTGCAAGTTTGTGCACCCGTGTCGTGCAATGCCGCAGAGGTCAGAAGAGGGTGTCGGATTCCCCTGGAACTGGAGTTCTCCTGGAATTGGAGTTTCAGACGGTTCTCAGCCGCCATGTGGGTGCTGGGGATCGAACCCGGGTCCTCTGTAAGAGCGGTCGGCGCTCTTAACCGCTAGGCCATCCTCCAGCCCGCTATATTTAGGTATTTAAACAGTACTAATTGTTATGGTAAGTTACTTTGGTATAGATACAGATGTTTGGATGGTATGTGGCTCAGTATCACTTCTATTTTCACCATTTTTAGTCCTCAGAAGAAAGACTAGAACATGGCAGAAACTTACCATCCTGTTACCCAAAAAGAGTATTGGCTGGCTTCCTCCCCACGTTAAATTTTAGAATTTCCTATGAGCAATACAGATCCTTTAATAAAAACATAGGCAGCTGCTGGGTGTGGTAGCTCACACCTCCAGGCCTAGCTTTTGGGAGGCAGAGGCAGTCTTCTAGGCTAGCAGGGCTTTCTGGGCACGAGATTCTGTCTGTGACTAAATGGATGACAACTCGGCATCACTGCTGTCTTCACTTCGTGTTCCTAGTCCTCATATAAAAGACTGGAACCAGGTCAGGCATGGGGCGCATGCCTTTAATCCTAGCACTCGGAAGGCAGAGACAGAGGCAGGCGGATCTTTGTGAGTTCAAGACCAGCCTGGTCTACAGAGCAAGTTCCAGTACAGCTGGGGCTACAGGGAGACCCGGTCTCAAAAAGACCAAAAAAAAAAAAAAAAAAAAAAAAAAGACTGTAACCTAGGAAGAGCCTGCCCCAACATGCAAAGCAGGCTGGGAGGTGGCTAAGTGGGCAAACTTGCCATACAAGCATTAAGACCTTGGTTCAGATACCCAGAAACCATGAAAAGCATACTTGGTAGGATGGATGGCAGAGACAGAATCCTCAGCAGCTGGCAGATCAGCAAGAAACAGGGAGACCTTGTCTTAAAGTAAAAGGCAAGTACCAATACTGGGGTTTTCCTATGACCTCTGCACAGCCTTTGTATATCAGCACTCTCATACAGATATTTTTTAAATTGCAAAGGGAGTTTATCCCAATAGTCTGGGGCAGAATGTGGCCCATTCCCTATTTTACTGCCCTGCTTGTTGTTTGACATCATCTCTGACTGCTTTCTTGAAACAAGTGAGGTTCTGTGGCTAAAGCAGAACCTAGGGTTCACTGCCTTGCCTTTTTGAGAAAATGTTTGTCATCTCCTGTTTCATCCACTAGTGTTGATACAAGATACAATATCCAATTACAAAAATTAATTTATTCTTTCCCTTCGGACTCTTAATTTTTGTAATTGGATATTGTATCTTGTATCAACACTAGTGGATGAAACAGGAGATGACAAACATTTTCTCAAAGAATAAATTAAATAATACTCAGAAGATTCCAGAACATTTGCAGTGAGATGTTGGCAGCATGAATGGCCCAAACATCCTCACTGCCTACCACTGAATATATTTTACATGTTTTTGCTGAACTTTAAAGTAGAAACTCAGGTGTCCAGAGAACTCTCAAGTTCCATTTTCTGGGCACTTTGTTTAAGGTTAGTGATTTGATTTTAAGGAAACAACACCTTCCAAATCTGATGAGCACCTTTAAAACCTTCTTCTGAGTTAATTTAATTGCAAGATTTCCTCTTCTGTTTCTGAAAAAGCAGATCAAATTTAGACTTGGAACAAAATGAGAAAGCTTCAAGGTTGTGTGTGATATTTCCATCCCAGAATGCTCCAGTGTGACTGGTACTCAGTAACAAAGGGTTATTACAGTAATCATTATTTACAAACTATTGCAAATATTATCATCTGCCCTTATTTAATCTAAGAAACATGAGGCTTTTTTAGTTTGTTAATCAGATCCTTCTCTTAAGCTTCTATTTGCTTTTTATAGATTCTGAGTTAATCAGTTTTTGCCTTGTTTTTGGTATTTCTGTTTAAGACAAGGTCTCAGTTCAGTATACAGCCCAGGCTAGCCTAAAACTTGGATCCTCCTGCTGCTGTGCCAGGATTACAAGCCTGTGACACCCCAGCCCCTCACCCCACCACCACACTTCCACCACCCATGCCAGCAGTTTTTGGCTTTTAAGACTTAACATCACTTAATGGGAGTCAGGGACAGGCTCAGGAAAGAGGGCAGTACTTTGGCAGTTGTTTAGAGGAGAAGGAAATGGCATTATTGTTCCTTGATCACAGCTCATCCACTAATGAAAAGTGCTATACACAGTGTTGGTGAGAATTCATTTTGGGGGGCTGGAGAGATAGCCTAGCGGTAAGAGCACCGACTGCTCTTGCAGAGGACCCAGGTTCGATCCCCAGCACCCACATGGCAGCTAAGAACCGTCTGTAACTCCAGTTCCAGGAGAACTCCAGTTCCAGGGGAATCCAAGACCCTCTTCTGACCTCCGCGGCATTGCACGACACATATGCACAGACCTACATGCAGACAGTACATTCATACACATACAAAAATTTTAAAAAAAAATTTTTTTTAAAGTTAATTGAAAAAAAGAGAATTCATTTTTAATTAATTAATTATTTTTGAGACAGTGCCTGGCTGTAGCCCTGACTGAGGTAGAACTCCCTGTGCAGATCAGACTGGACTTGGAACTTGAACTTGCAGCCATCCAGCTGAGAATTAAATGTGAGGAATTACTCCTGCTTCAGAAAGAGGTTGTACACGGTATTCCTTGCTGGGCCTGCTGGCACACTCCTGCAGTCTGTGCCTGTGAAAAGCTGAAGCTATACTGGAGGGCTAGTACCAGGGACATAAATTAATAAATGAACTTTTTTTACTTTTTGAAAATAAGAGTACAGTCTTGATGGAAAGGATGTTTCAACAGATTTCTGTGGTGCCAGGAAGACCATATGAGTCAAGGAGGACGGAGAAGGCTTTGACATCAGAGTCTTGGAGAGCCCAGATGCAACGGAGGCTGCAGGGTACAATAGATCTTCAGAGCGTAACTTTTCCTTGCATGAATGTTTTTTTTTTATTGAGCTTTTATGCATTTCATTCAACCTTTCCCAATCAAATTTAGATTAGTTTCCCTATCCTTGCCCCCCACCACCAGAGCTCATGCATTCTGCCAAACATGTTAAGTCCTGTCTTGCATCTCTTTCTTAGTCTATTTTAACTTTTTCAGTGTAGAAGTTTACAATTTTGGTCAGATCTTTGAACAAGTCTTTTGTTGTTTTTGTTCCCTTTAATTTTATATTACTCCAAAATACACATCTATACACTCCACACATATACAAAAATGACAGAGTATATAAGGATTTGGTGCTAGGATCCACAAATTAGGGATACCATATGTCATTTGTTTTTCTGGGACTGTGTTACTTCACTTAGCATAGGGCTTCTAGTTCCATCCATTTACCTGCAAATTTCATAATATCATCTTTCTTTACTGCTGTATAGAACTCCATTGTGTAGATGTACCCCATTTTCATTATCCACTCATCAGGTGAGGGACACTTGTGTTGCTTCCAGCTCTTTGCTATTGTGAAAAGAGCTGCAATAAATAAACATGGTTGTGCTTATATCTCTGCAGTAGGATGAATCTTTTCATCCTGGGTCAGGTGGCAGGCTCATTTTGAGTCTTTTAAGAGTTCTCCATGCTACTTTCCATAGGGGTTGCACGAGTTTGCATTCCCACCAGCAGTGGATGAGTGTTCCCCTTTCCCCACAACCTCTCCAGCATTTGGTATCATTTGTTTTCTTGATCATAGCCAGTCTTACCAGGGTAAGATCAAATCTTAAAGTGGTTTTAATTTGCATTTCCTTAATTATTAGCAATGTTGAACACTTTTTTCAAAGCCAATTTTTATTGAATCTTTGTGCATTTCACACAAAATTTCCAATCAAATCTAGACCCGTGGCCCCCTCCCTGCCCTCCACCCCACCAGAGCTCATGCATTCTGCCAAACATGTTTTTCATCTTTTTCTCAGCATCTTTTAAAATTTTCAATGCAGAAGTTTACTGTTTCAAGTAGAAGTTCACCATTTCAGTCAGTTCTTTGACCCAGTCTTGTTGTTGTTGTAGTTGTTGTTATTCCTTCTGATATGCACCACTCCAAAATAAGCATATATGCATGCCACATATATCGTAGGTTTTAGCATCTTCAGCTTATGATTTTTTTTTTTTTTATTGGGTGAAAAGAGTCCATGTTTGAAGGCTCCACCTTGGCAAGCCCAAACCGCCATCAGTCCTGCCCTTGTGCTCCACACTGGGGTTTTCCCTCCCATGGTCACCAAATGAGGGCCAGTGAACACTTTTTAAGATGTTTCTCCACCATCTTCTTCATTTGTGAAGTCTCTGTTCATCTCTGTATTCCATCTTTTCATTGAGTCATTTGTTTTCTTGATCCTTTGTTTTTTGTGTAATTTTTATACTCTGGATGTTAAACCTCTGTCAGATGTGTCACTGGTAAAGGTTTCCTCCCACTCTGTGGGTTTTCTCTTCATTTTTTTTTTGTTTCTTTCGCTGTACAGAAATATTTTAGTTTAATGAGGTCCCACTTGTCAATTGTTGATCTTATTTCCTGCGCAGCTGCTGTCTGATTTAGAAAGTCTTTTCCTATACCTATGTCTTGTAGGTTACTGCCAACGTTTTCTTCTGTCATTTTCATAGTTTCGGGTGTCACATTGAGGTCTTTGATCCATTTGGAATTAATTTTTGTACAAGGTGAAAGGTAGGGGTTTAGTTTTATTCTTGTACAAGTGGGGATCCAGTTTTGCCAGCACCGTTTACTGAAGATACTGTCTTTCCTCCATTGAGTCTTCTTGGCCCCTTTGTCAAATATGAGGTGGCTGAAGTTGGATTTGCTCAAGTTTGGATCTTCAGTTTTGTTCTGTTGATCTGTTGGTCTGTTTTTGTGCCAGTACCATGCTGTTATTATGACTATAGCCCTGTAATATAGTTAGAAGTCTGTTATAGTAATCCTCCTGCATTACTCTTTTTTTCTCAGGGCTGCTTTGGCTATCCGTGGTCTTTTGTTTTTCCATATGAATTTTAAGATTTTTTTTTTTTTTGTAAATGTATAAAGAAAGTCATGGAAATTTTAATTGGGATTGCATTGAATCTATATATTACTTTGGGTATGATGGTAATTTTTAGTATGTTAATTCTTCCAATCCATGAGTATGGGAGGTCCTTCTATCTTCTGGTGTCTTCTTTAATTTTCTTCAAGGATTTAAATTTTTCATTGTTGAGATCTTTAGTGTGTTTTTCAGGTTGTTCCAAGATACTTTTTTTTTTTTTTTTAGGCCATTCTGAATGGGAAGGTCTCCCTGTATTCCTTCTCCAATTGCTTGCTGTTGGCATAAAGAAAGGCTACTGATTTTTCTAGGTTTATTTTGTAACCTGCCACTTTACTGAAACTGTTGTTTCTAGTGAAATTTTTGGCATCCCTTAGGTAAACTATCGTGTCATCTGCAAAAAGGGATAACTTGATAGTACGCCTTTAAATTTCCTTTTCTTGTCTTATTGCTCTAGCAAGTGTTTCAAGCACTATATTGAAAAGTAGAGATGGGGGGGTGGCCTTGCTGGATTCCTGACTTTAAGGGGAATGCTTATAATTTTTCTCCATTTAGGATGATGTTGGCTGTGGGTTTGTTGTATATGGTTTTAATTATGTTGAGGAATGTTCCCTCCAGTCCAATTCCCTCTAGGACTTTAAACATCAAGGCATGTTGAGTTTTATTGAAGGCCTTTTCCTTTTTTTTTTTCCTTCAATTGAGATGTTCATGTGGTTTTTTTGTCTTTGAGTCCATTTATGTGCTTTATGACATTTAGTGATTTATGTATGTTGAACCATCCCTGCATCTCTGGTATAAATCTGACTTGGTCATGGTGGATAACCTTTTTGATGTGTGCCTGTATGCAGTTTGCAAATATTCTGTTGAGAATTTTTGCATCTATATTCATTAAAGAAATGGGTGTATAGTTTTCTTTTTTGGTTGTATCTTTGCCTGGTTTGATATTAGAGTGATACTGGCTTCATAGAAGGAATTTGGGAGATTTCTTTCTGTTTCTATCCTTTTGAATAGTTTGAGTAATAATGGTTGTAGGTCCTCTTTAAACATTTTATAGAATTCTGCCATGAATCCAACCAGGCCTGGGCTTTTTTTTTTTTTTTTAGTTGAGAGATTTAGTATTACTGTTTCAATTTCCTCATATGTTATGGGTCTGTTCAAGCTGTCGATTTCTACTTGGTTAAGCTTTAGTGATTGCCATGATTTCAGATACTCATCCATTTCTCTTAGGTTTTCAAATTTAATAGAGTACAGGGTTTGTTTTTTTTAAGTATTCTCATATAATTGTCTGGATCTTTCCGTTATCTGTTCTGATGTTTCCCTTTTCATCTCAGAAATAAATGTGTTCCTAGAAGTAAACAAAAAATACAAATATAATACAACAAAACCTATGAGACACTTTAAAAGCAGTCCTAAGAGGGATTGGGGGACCATGGGAGGGAAAGACCCAATGTGGAGCAAAAGTGAAGGATTGATGGTTGTTTGGGATTGCCAACGAGGAACCTTCGAGCACCTCCTTAAGGAAAACACCACATCTATTGGGGGGGGGTGGAAGTCCTCCAATTCAAGTGATATGTATATGTATGTATGTATGTATGTATGTATGTATTTATGTATGTATGTATATATAACTATGTATATATGTATATATTCTATAGGGCAGAGTGCAGGGACTTGGATGGGGAGGGGGACATGGAAGGGGGCAACTCTGGATTCGATTGAGAAATGATGTGACTTATGGAAAAAGCTTAATAACAATAAAAGAAATAAATTAAAAAAATAAAGTTGGAAAGGATAACATCCAAAGAATCAAAGCTCATGAAATACAATTGTAATAGTCATGCAATGATCATTTTGTATTTTGTATGGATACTCTGAATGGAAACTAAATATCAACCCCCCCAAAAAACCAAAAAAAACAGAAAGCACAAATAAACAACCCAACACCGCACCTAAAAACACTGGCCAGAGAGACAACAACAGATGAATCCCAAATTCAACAGACAAGAAGAAATAACAAAAAATCAGAGTGGAGATCAGTGAAATAGACACAAAGAAAACAGTACAAAGAATCAATGACTCCAAGAGCTGGTTCTTTGAAAGGATAAACAAGATAGACGGACTTCTAGCCCAGTTAACCAAAAGAAAGAAAGAGCAACTCCAAATCAACAGAATTAGAGATGAAAAAGAAAGCTTGAATAGAGAAATCTCATAGCAGCTTGGCCCCATCCCCCACCTTGAAAATCAAACTGACAGGTTTTGTCTGTGTTGTAAAGTGTTCAGTGTCACAATTGAACATAAAGTCCATCTAGACTTTTGATGGAGAGTGGAATGCTAACCACCTGGACCACCAGGGATATGTCACTGGAGGAAAGGTTTGCCAGTGTACAGTGTAATCTAGTTTTTTGTTTTTGTTTTTGTTTTTTTAATTTTTCCATGCTAGGGATGCTAGAGGCTCAGCCATACTGTCGCACATCTCCAGCCCCAAGTCAGTTTTATTAAGATAGGAAAAAATAGGCTGGAGAGATGGTTCAGTGGTTAAGCACTTAATACCTTCCAGGGGGCAACCACCTGTAACTCCAATAGGTGACCCTACCTCCTCTCACCTCTTCAGGGACCAGCACACAGCACACAAGCACACATATGATGCACACACACATGCCCAGCCACAAACTCACATACATATCTATTGCTCAGGAGTAGGAAAGTGTTTCAGTAGGTAAGGGTGCTTTCCTTGAAGATTGATAACCAGAGTTCAGTCGTCAGAAGACAATGGACTGCTTTCAAATCATCTTATGTCTTCCATATGCATGTAGTGGCATGCACATGCACAAGCCCAAACACACATTTTTGAAAGGTTTAAAAATTAATAGCAAAAATAAAATCCCAAAAACATACTTAAATTGGCTGTAGGCATCTCAGCATTGAGGCTGGGTATGAAAACCAAAGTTTCCAGCACTCAGGGGACCACTAATGTTCAGTTTTGAATCAAGTGTGGGCGAGGTAAAACATTCTCATCTCTAGAAAGAATACAATTTAATCCCATACCACTGTTTGGATGTGTTCCAGGAAGGCAGTTGGTTAGTAATGGGACGAGGATGCTAAGTCTGTTTTAAACTGAACCAGCTCAGGTTTATTGGTTGGGAAGATGAGAACCAAGCTTGGGGAGCAGGTTGGAGCAAGGAAGCCTTGAGGACCAGAACCTCAGGTGAGATGTGAATTTCCTGGGGGGCACAGCAGATCCAGATGCTCTGGGGCTGCCCCCCTGGACCTCCACATTGGCCCTCCACAGCCACCCTGTCAGTGCCCGCAGTGCCGGCCACCACTGCTGCACTACTGTGTATCATCAGCAGTGCCCGCCCTGCCTGCCACCACTGCTGCACTACTGTGGTTACATCAGCAGTGCCCGCCCTGCCTGCCACCACTGCTGCACTACTGTGTATCAGCAGCAGTGCCCGCACTGCCTGCCACCACTGCTGCACTACGGTGTATCATCAGCAGTGCCCACACTGCCTGCCACCACTGCTGCGCTACGGTGGTTACATCAGCAGTGCCCGCACTGCCTGCCACCACTGCTGCACTACGGTGTATCATCAGCAGTGCCCACACTGCCTGCCACCACTGCTGCACTACGGTGGTTACATCAGCAGTGCCCGCACTGCCTGCCACCACTGCTGCACTACGGTGTATCATCAGCAGTGCCCGCACTGCCTGCCACCACTGCTGCACTACTATGGTTACATCAGCAGTGCCCGCACTGCCTGCCACCACTGCTGCACTACTGTTGTTACATCAGCAGTGCCTGCACTGCCTGCCTCTACTGCTGCACTACTGTGTATCATCAGCAGCATCTCCTTGGCCTGCTGTTCCCCAGGATCAGATTCAAGGTGGCCATGTGCTTGGCTTTGCCTGGCTCTTGGCTTAAAGTTTTCCTGCTTGAAGCCTTATAAAAACGATTTTGGGGGCTGGAGAGATGGCTCAGCAGTTAAGAGCACTGACTGCTCTTGCAGAGGACCCAGGTTCGATTCCTAGCACCCACGTGAGAACCATCTTTAACTCCAGTTCCAGGGGAATCCAACGCCCTCTTCTGATCTCCACGGCATTGCATGACATGGGTGCACCAACCTACATGCAGACAGTACACTCATACACATAAAAATAATAATAAAAAATTAAACAATTTTTATATGCATATAATTTTACCGTTTATTAAAGACAAAGGCACATTTGCACACTAACAAAATGTATGTGTTTAGTTGTTTTTATATTACTTTTGAGACACGGTCTCCCTGTAGCCCCACCTGGCCTGGAATTCACTATGTAACAGGTTGGCCTTGATCTCACAGAGATGTCCCTGCCTCCTGAGTGCCAGTACTAAAGGGCTGCAGAAACACACCCAGGTTAGTTATTTTAAAATAAAAACAGTTGAGGGGACTGGAGAGATGGCCCAGCAGTTAAGAATACCAGCTGCTCTTACAGAGGACCTGGGTTTAGTACCCAGCACCCACATGGTGGCTAACAACCATCTGTAATTCCAGTTCCAGGGGATCTGACGCCCTCTCCTGACCTCCATGGGCATTGCACAACACAGGTACACTTACACACATGCAGGCAGCACACATACAGAAAATAAAATTTGAATTTTTTTTTTTGGTTTATTTTTATTTTACATGGATGAAAGTTGCTGTGTGTGTGTGTGCTTGAGTGCATGCCCCTTGTCTGCAGTCCTGAGGAGGCCAGAAGAGGGCATCTGGTTTTCTGCAGCTGCACTAACAGTTGTAAGCTGCCAAGTGGGTGCTAGGAAATGAACCTGTGTTCCCTGCAAGAACAGCAAGTGCTTAAACACTGGGCTTTGTCTCCAGCCCCAGTGATCAGATCTTGAACTAAGCATACTACAACTCTGTGGTGAAGTACCTGCCCAGCCTCACCAGGACTGGGCTCAGTCCTCAGTATGATGAAAGGATTTCAAGCTTGGCTGAGTGCTACAGAATCCAGAGCAAATTTCAACATTTTTCAGAGTTGATGTTTTGATATCCTCAATGCTGAGAACCCACTTCATATAAACACTTAGTACCAAATAGCAGAAGCATGTTCAGTGGCGTGCCAAAATTCATTAAATATTTTTTTTTAATGAAACTGAAGTCAACACCTCAGACAGCAGTTTTTCAAGTGAGCCATTCTAAGACAATGCACTCCAAAGTAGACTAATTTTATTCTTACATGCTGAGGAACAGTGGTAGGAAAATATTAAAAGTGTTTTCCATAATTAAATCACTGAGCTTTGTGTCTACAGTAAAAGCACAGCGGTGTGTAACCTACAGTGGTCTGGAATTAAAGCCTCCCGTTCCATCAGCATTCACGGATGGTGTGGGCATGTCCACATGCTCACAGGACCTGTGTTCAGAGCCAAGCCTGCTGTGAAGTCCTGGGATTCAGCAACGCCTGAGATTAATTTACACATCTTAATTGTGGGTTAATTTCTTTTGGTCATTGCACATTCAGAAACTGTTTACTGTTAACCAAAGTTTTGGGGACTCCCACATTTTCTTATGGGACCCCATATGTGGACATGAGGCTGCGTGTAAGTGGTGCCCCAGCCCAGCATCCAGGGAAGCTAGCAGTCCAGTCCAGCCCTGGGTCTTTCCAGTGACTGTAGTGATGGGGCCACCTGCCATGCACACTGATAAAGTGGAGCATTTTCTTAAAAAAAAAAAAAAAAAAGATTTTATGCCAGCATTGTGGCACACACCTGTAATCCCAGCACTTGGGAGGCAGAGGTAGTAGGCAGATCTCTGTGAGTTCAAGGCCAGCCTGGTCTACATAATGAGCTCTAGGCCAGCTGGGACTAAAGGGAGACCCTGTCTCAAAAAGACCAAAAATTTTTTATAATATTTTATTTATTTTTATTTGTGTGTGAGTGTATTGCTACACGTATGTGAGTGCACCTGTGTTGTGCACTGCCCACCAAGGTCAGAAGAGGGCATTAGATTCCCCTGGGACCTGAGGTAAAGACAGCTCTTAGCTGCCATGTAGGTACTGGGAATCAAACCCAGGTCCTCTGCAAAAGCAGTCAGTGCTCTTAACCACTGAGCCATCTCTCCAGCCCCAAGTGGAGCATTTTCTAAACGTAGGAAGGAAGGTACAGCACTGGGCAGTCAGATTTTAAAAATCTCCACCAGAGCCTTCAGCACTGTACACTGAAGGGAGATGGCAGAACAGTAGTCTGGGAAACAGTCAGTTGGGGTCTAGACAGCAGGTTGGGGAACTTCAGGCAGGAAGAAGAGTGGGACTTGATAGAGGATCTGATCAGATGGGGATCTGGGGAAAGTGGAGGGAACAGTAAAGGCAGGAACTGGACACAGCAAGGAAACAAGCTTCACCAGTGTTGTGTGAGCTTTCTGTGGAGAGTGGAGACCAAATGTCTACTCACCCAGTAGTGCACCAAGGACAGCAGAAGAAATGGTCCCCCAAATCCAAGTTGGTGATCCAGTGAGTTCAGCTGGGTCACTTTCAGGAGCATGAGCATTTATGGACGGCCCAGCAAAAGTTAATTGGAAGGAAATGCAATCTCTATATAATATTTCAGTCTAAAGTGATCAAAGCTTCAATATATTCATGGTGTATGGTGTTGGCCTACTGATCCTGCTGTCACTGATTATGGGACAGAGGCAAGAGGTGCAGGTGGTACCATTGAACGCCAACAGCAGAGAGTAAAATGGCTAAATCAAGATTTAGCTGCATAAGCCTATTACATGGGACACGGGTGACCACCAGAGGCAGCTGAGACGTTGGTTCCTTTGGGAAGGTAGCTTCTCTAAAGTCTCTGAAATGGGAGACTTTGGGGCCACTACTTCATAATTATCTTACATTGTTCCAAAGAAGAAATGTGTAGGGGGCTGGAGATAGCATTTGAGAGCACAAGCTGTTCTTGTAAGAGGACCTGAGTGTGGTTCTATCCCCCACATTCGATAGCTCATAGTACTCTATAACTCCAGCTCCAGAGGGATCTGATGCCTCTATGATTCCCTGCACTCATATGCACATACCCCACACAGACACATGAATATGTGTTATTTTTAAAATAATACATAGGGGGATGGAGAGATGGGTCAGCAGTTAAGAGCGCTGACTGCTCTTGCCGAGGACCCAAGTTTGATTCCCAGCACCCACATGGTGACTAACAACCATCCATAAATCCAGTTTCAGGGGAATCCAACACCCTCTTCTGACCTCCATAGGCATGCCACTCAGGACACAGACACACTTACGTGTCCAGTAATACACTCATACACATCGAATAAAAATAATAAATTTTGGGAGAGGTCTTTTCGAGACAGGGTCTCCCTGTAGCCCCAGCTGACCTGGAACTCACTCTGTAGACCAGGCTGGCCTTGAACTCACAAAGATCTGCCTGCCTCTGCCTCCCAAGTGCTAGGATTAAAGGTGCGCACCACCACGCCCGGCCTAATAAAATATTTTTTAAAACAAATAAAATGGAGGCTGGAAAGATGGCTCACTGGCTACGAGCTCTCTGGCTGCTCTTGCAGAGTATCTGGGTTCGATTCCCAGCACCCACATGGCAGCTGACAACCGTCCGTAACTTCAGTTCCAGAAGAATCCAACACCTTCTGACCTGCAAGCACTGCACAGTGCAGGTGCTCTTTACATACATACACATCACTAAAATATTTTTTTAATAAAATATAATACACACCTTTAATCCCAGCACTTGGGAAGCAGAAGCAAGTGGATCTCTGAGATCAAGGTCAGTCTGTTCTATACAGCTGGAGATTCAGGGAGATCCTCTCAATAGTCTTTGAAAGAGCAGATGTATAGGAAGACTGGTATTAGTGCATAACTAAATGGCTTCTACTTGTGCTGTGTGTCAATTTGAGGCTGCTTTTTAGAAATGTTAATATACGTAGAAGATCCAGATCAGTTAAGAGCACCCATCTCAGACAGTGCTCGAGTGCCTATAATTCTAGCTCCAGAGGGGTCTAGTGCTGCTGGCCTACATTTGCACACCCTCACATGCACATGCCCCAACGTACATACACACACATAATTTATAATTAAAGTGAAAACAAGGAAAGTGTTCCAATAAGAGGTACTGGTGGGGAACAGGGGAGGGGCTTGCCCCTGTGTGGTTCACCACGTGTTTTCTGAAGTAGTTTGGTTTCTGGTTTCTCATGTTGGGGGATGACTCCACCCACTTCATCCAGACCTTCAGGTCCCCTCTCTGCCTGCATCCTCTTTGATAGCAGAGCCCACTGGCCCTATTTTTAATCATAAGCATTCAAGGCCTGGTATGCTGAAAGCACCTTGTTTTGAATGAGGAGTGTCTCCCATCAGCCCACGTGCTTGTGCACTTGTCCTCAGTTGATGCTGCTATTTTGGAAAGTTATGAACCCTTGAGAAGGGAAAACCTTGCTGGAGGGAGGGGGTTACTGGGAGGCAGGTCCTGAAGTTTGATAGACAGGCCCCACTTACTGGCCCCTCCCAGCTTCCTGATTACAAATACAGTGTGACACCGGTGGCCACGCCTTCCCTGTCCTGACAGACTGTATCCCTTCCTGAATTGTCAACCAAAATAAATCCTTACGCTCTTAAGTGGCTCCTGTCAGGTATTTGGTTACTGACTAATACAGGCACTTTCTAAAGATTTTAAATGAACAGATGGAGTAATACAGAATCCCAACTAGGAACTAGGTCCTGGTCGTCATCATTCCCTGACCCACTGGCGGGATCCAATAGCGGCCCACTCCACATAGACCAGGGCCCACCCCACATAGACCAGGGCCCACCCCACATAGGCCAGGGCCCACTCCACATAGACCAGGGCCACTCCACATAGACCAGGGGCCACTCCACATAGACCAGGGCCACTCCACATAGACCAGGGCCCACTCCACATAGACCAGGGCCCACTCCACATGGGCCAGGGCCCACTCCACATAGACCAGGCCCACTCCACATGGGCCAGGGCCCCGCTCCACATGGGCCAGGGCCCGCTCCACATGGGCCAGGGCCCGCTCCACATGGGCCAGGGGCCGCTCCACATAGACCAGGGCCCACTCCACATAGACCAGGGCCCGCTCCACATGGGCCAGGGCCCGCTCCACATGGGCCAGGGCCCGCTCCACATAGACCAGGGCCCCGCTCCGCATAGACCAGGGCCCCGCTCCGCATAGACCAGGGGCCCGCTCCACATGGGCCAGGGCCCCGCTCCACATAGGCCAGGGCCCGCTCCGCATAGACCAGGGCCCCGCTCCGCATAGACCAGGGGCCCGCTCCACATAGGCCAGGGCCCGCTCCACATAGACCAGGGCCCGCTCCACATGGGCCAGGGCCCGCTCCACATAGACCAGGGCCCCGCTCCGCATAGACCAGGGGCCCGCTCCACATGGGCCAGGGCCCCGCTCCACATAGGCCAGGGCCCGCTCCACATGGGCCAGGGCCCGCTCCGCATGGACCGGGATCCGCTCCGCATGGGCCGGGGCCCCGCTCCACATGGGCCAGGGCCCACTCCACGTAGACCAGGCCCACTCCACATAGGCTCCTCCCTCCCTTTGAGTTTTGTGTCTGTGCACTGAGGCGGGGCTTCATTTTTTATATCTTGTTTCTATTTTTTCTTTTCCTCTGTTCACAATGCCCTGTGTCATCTTCAGTGTTGAGACACTGTGTGTCATCTATCTAATTCTTTTCTGCCACAGAAACTGGAAGTTTTGACATTCTGCTTATTAATAAGTACCAGGCCACACTTGTTCCTAGTTTAGTCTTTTCCTGTGGCTCAGTTGCGTCCTGGATAAGAACCTGGTTTCCTTCCCACCGTGAAGCTGGGATGCCTTTTCTGCGAGCATGCTCTGCGTTGAACCCAGCAGCACTGAATGGTACAGAGGACTTGGAGCAGTCTAAAAATTAAACCACCAGACGTGGTTTGTTTAACCTCAAATGGAAATGACTTTGGCTTTTCTTGTTATGCAAGTAACCCACGTTCATGTTAAAATGATTTGAAACATAACAGAAGAAACATCACCATAGGCCTGTCCCCCAAAGATGACTATCTGGTGTGGTGCATGGCCTCACTGAGTTCACTTCTGTGGTTAGACTTTGCCCACAAATTCAGTTTTCCTGTTCACAATCGGGTTTTTTTTTTTAAGTTGTATATGTACATTTTGTAATATTTCCACTATAAATATGCAATAACACATCGCAGTTATTTCTGAGATTTTGTCATTTATGGTAGGCACTCTTGGGAAATACAAATATTTGAGAAACTTGTTTGGGGTTTTTTTCTCATTTTTTTAAATTTTATGTGCATGAATATATTCCCTGCATATGTCTAAATGCACCGATGTCATGCAATGCCCACGGAGGTCAGAAGGTGGCATCCCCTGGAGCTGGAGTTATGGACAGCTGTTAGCCACCATGTAGGTGCTGGGAACTGAACCCAAATTCTGTGCAAGAGCAGTTAATGGTCTTAACTGCTGACCTGTCTCCAACTCGAGAAACTGTTGTTTTTAATAGATGTCAGAAAAGGCATACATGTTCATATTATACTCTAGAATGATATAAATTTAATGGTATACAGACACAGCCTGTTTTAAAATACAATAAAATATTCCAGAAATAAATTTAATTTCACTTTCTAGAAATAACCACCATTAGCATGGCGTGGGTCTCTTTTAAGATAGCCTCTTGTTGGGCTGCAGAGATGCCTCAGCAGTTAAGAGCACTGACTGCTTTTGCAGAGGATCTGGGTTTGATTCCCAGCACCCACATGGGTGCTAAGAACCGTCTTTAAGCTAGGTATGGTGGCATATGCCTTTAACCCTAGCACTCGGGGGGCAGAGGGGATCTCTGTGAGTTCAAGGCCAGCCTGGTCTACAGAGTGAGTTCCAAGCCAGCTGGGGCTATAAGGAGACTCTGTCTCAAAAATATATATAGGCTCTTGTGACATAGCCCAGGCTGACTCATACCATGCCCCTGCTTCCACTTCTTGAGTGCTGGGATTACAGGTGTGTCACCATGCTTAGCTTGGTGTATGGATCTTTCCAGACTTCTCCCTCCTGTGCATATGTGGGGCAATATGGTGAACCATAGTTTTTTTTGCCGCTGGGGAATCATAGTCTACCCCCGCTTTAATTCAGCAACTTTAATTTCCACTTTATTTTTCATGGAAGTCTTTCCAAGTCATGTAGCAATTAAACTGCAGCACATCCACACACAAACATATGAACACATAACACATACCCTCTGCAAGTTGGTATTCTAAAGCTTTGTGACTCACCTACCAGGGGACTTTGAGAACATCTTTCTTGGCTTATTCACCATGAATAAAAAGTAAATGTGGTGCTGGGTGTGTCACACTCAAAGGCCTGGGGAACCTAGGCCCCTTAAGACTTGAGCTTACCACCCAGTAAGGAAGCCTGGACCATGTGTTATCATGCATAATCGTGTCATGGCAGCCCACACGTTGCCATGGAAGCAGAGGGGGAAACGATTCAGTAAGACCAAAGAGGTGAAGGTCGTTTACAATCTGAGATCAGGGTGCACTTGCTGCCTGAGACTTCAGGTAAGTCCTTAACTTCTTGGCCTAAGGGCAGAATGAATGTGGTAATATCCAGCATACGCATCATTAATATTTACGGAGAAATTATTATATAATGGAGGTGGAATGCCCATTCACGGATGTTTGACTTGCTTCTCTATTGCTGTGACAAAACACTAGACAAAACCTCTTGGGAAGGGAAAAGTTCATTTTATCTTCAGTCTCCCAGGTCACAATTCATCACTGAGCGAATTGAGGGGAGGAGCTGGAGGCAGGAGCTGAAGCACAGACCACAGAGGAACGCTGCTCTCCAGCTCGCCACTGTAGCTGTGCTCAGCCTGCTTTCTTACACAACCCAGGACTGCCTGCCCGAGGATGGCACCACCCACATCACTGGGCCCTCCCACGTCACTCATCGAGAAAATGTCTCAAGGATGTCCTTACAAGGCCATTCCAATAGAAGCAATTCCCCAGTCGGACCCTTCTTCCCAGGTGTGTCAGATTAACAGCTAAACCTATCCAGCACATTTGACCCCTTATCAACATGACATATACCACATTGAAACCACAACCTTTCCATTTCCTATCCCCAAGTATATTTATATTAATTCCACAATATAAAACAGTACAACTTTGAAAGTCACATTCCTTAAAAATTCGAACACTTTGGGGCTAGAGAGATGGCCGAGCGGTTAAGAGCGCCGACTGCTCTTGCAGAGGACCCAGGTTCGATACCCAGCACCCACATGGCGGCTGAGAGCCGTCTTCAATTCCAGTTCCAGGGGAATCCGACACCCTCTTCTGGCCTTCGCTGCATTGCACGACACGGGTGCACAGGCCTACATACAGACAGTGCATTCATACACATAACAAAATAAATTTAAAAAATTGGAACACTTTAAAAGCTCAATGTCTCTTTTTTAAAAAGCCCTTAGTGTGGCCTCCTGTAAGATACTAAACAAGTTAAATACTGTCTTATTTCAAAAGAGAAGAACTGGACATACTTAAGTAAAACCAACATCCAGCAATGTAGCCTAATGTTGGACATCTGGGATTCACTCACCATCCGGGCCTCCAAAGAGCTTGGGCAGCTCCACTTCTCTGGCTCTGCAGTCCACAGCACACACAGCTTGTCTCAGGCTCAAGCCGGCTCCGCTCCGTACCTGCCACTGCCCTCGCTGGTTGTCCTGTGGTCTTGGTATCTCCAACATGCTGGGGTCTCAACTGAAACTGCACTGCACCTTCACCAATGGGCTCTTCTGGCCTCTCGAGAGTGCAAGGCCTCAGATTATCTCCATGAGCCCTCCAGTCCTTGGAATCTTCACTATAGCCGAGACCACATGTGACGTGACCTTCATCGGTGGCCTTTCCCGGCCTCTCACAGTGCCAAGCCTCAGCTGCTCTCTAGGACACTACCATGCCTTCAGAACCCGTACCATGTAGGAGACTTACACATTACCAAGCCCTGCTTCCAGCTTGAGATGGAGCCTCAGCGCCCCAGCCCCAGCCCCCGAACCACAGCGTCTGTGTGCCGACCCCGAAGAAATACTTACCAGAATATTTTACCTCAGTGACGCTGGTCTCTTGTTATTCATAGCTGATTTTTAGCCCCAGCTGGCGAGCATTGATTATACTACCAATTATACTAGTTACAGAAATTCTTAATTCTACACAAACAGCTCTGATAGTCTTTACTTCCCTTCAAAGCATCACAGGCCAGGGCACCATCATCTCAACCTCTTTCAGCATTGTCTTTCAAGTTCCTGTGGAACAGCTCACTGAACTCCAACCAATGTTCTACTTCCACAATCCTCCCAGTTACCTATGGTCAGATCCATCACAACAGTAGCTCATTCTTAGGTACCAATTTCTGTGATACTTACTGCCTACTGCTGTGGTAAAAACACTGACCAGAACCAGCCTGGGGTGGAAAGGGTTTATTTGGTGTACGGCTCAGTCTATCATCAAATGAAAACGAGGCAGGAACCTGGAAAGAGACACTGAAGCACAGACCATGCAGGAGCACTGCTCACTGCCTGACTCTGGCCTGTGCTCAGTCAGCCTGCTTTCTTAATACAACCCAGGACCACCTATCCAGGAGTGTCAGCACCCACAGTTGTCTCAGCCCTCCCACATCACAAAGAGGAAAATGCCTCACAGACAAGGCCCAGGCCATTCCCGCGGAAACAGTTCCCCCAGCTGAGATTCCCTCTTCCCAGGTATGCCATGTTGACAGCTAAAGCTATCCTGAACAGTAGAATACTTGCTTAAGTAAAACCATTCTTTATTAATTAACAAAGGATTATGCAGTTATGAAAAGCAAGGTCAGTTCCACATACACTGCCAGGCATCAAGCTCCACAAAGTGCTGCTGATAAAATACCTGTGCCTACACAGGGTGTGTGTCTGCTGTGATTTGTAAAAAATGTTAGGATGTGATGGCGTATATCTATCTCCATGCCTGTTTTTATTTATATAGACCATCTGGAAAACTGCCAAGTAGCTTACCACTGCTAATCTTTGAGAAAGGGAGCTGAAGCCCAGGAATGAGAGAAAGATTTGCCTTTCACATACACCTGTTTGTGCTGCTTAAATTACACTGTACATTTATTATGTAAAGAAGAGGGTTCTTAAAGATTAGTGTTTTCGGGGCTGGAGAGATGGCCTAGCAGTTGGGAGCACTGACCGCTCTTACAGAGGACCCGGGTTCGATCCCCAGCACCCACATGGCGGCTGAGAACGGTCCGAAACTCCAATTCCAGGAGAACTCCAGTTCCAGGGGAATCCGACACCCTCTTCTGACCTCCGCAGCATTGCACGACACGAGTGCACAGACCTGCATGCAGACAGTACAGTACATTCATACACATACAGAAATAAATAAAATTTTTTAAAAAATTAGTGTTTTGGGCTTTTTTGACCGGGGTTGTCTGTGCACATGAACACAGGTATCCTCAGAAGCCCAAAGCGTGCATTAGATTCCCTGGATCTAGAGCAGTTGTGGGCCACCTGAACTAGGTGCTGGGAACCAAACCCAGGTCCTTGGAAAGGGCTCCTAACAGCTGAATCATTTGTCTCTCCATTTCAAGGGTTGTTTTTAAAGACTAAAAAAAAAGTACTTGATAAAATTTGGTTATATCAGCCGGGCGTGGTGGCGCACTCCTTTAATCCTAGCACTTGGGAGGCAGAGGCAGGCTGATCTCTGTGAGTTCGAGGCCAGCCTGGTCTACAGAGTGAGTTCACAGCCAGCTGGGGCTACAGAGAGACCCTGTCTCAAAAAGACAAAAAAAAAAAAAAAAAAAAGTTATATCAATAGCTGTAGTGGTGCACACCTTTAATTGAACCCATTTAATTCCAGAACTTGGGAGGCTGAGGCAGGCATATCTCTGAGTTCAAGGCCAGTCTGATCTACATAGTGAATTCCAGGCCAGCTGGGGCTACAAGGAGCTCGCTCTTTCTGTCTTTCTCTTTCTTTCTTTCTTTCTTTCTTTCTTTCTTTCTTTCTTTTTCTTTCTTTTCTTTTTCTTTCTTTCTGCCAATTTTTATTTAAGCTTTGTGCATTTCATACAAAATTTCCAATCAAGTCTAGACCCATTGGTCTGAGACTTGATTGGAAATTCCCCCCCACACCAGCCCACCAGAGCTCATGCATTCTGCCAAACATGTTTTTCATCTTTTTCTCAGTCTCTTTTAAAATTTTCGATGCAGAATTTTACTGTTTTGAGCAGAAGTTCACCATTTCAGTCTGTTCTTTGATGCAGTCTTTTTTTGTTGTTCCTTCCAAACTGCATCACTCCAAAATATGCATATATGCATGCCACATATGTCTTTTAGCATCTCCAGCTTTTTTTCTCTTTCTTTCTTCCTTCCTTCCTTCCTTTCTTTTAATTAGGCTGAAAGAGGTCATGTTTGAAGGCTCTTCCTTGGCAAGCCCAAACCACCTTCAGTCCTGCCCTTGTGCTCCACACTGGGGTTTTCCCTTCCCGTGGTCACCAAATGAGGTCCAGTAAGCAAGCACCACGTCCTGTCTTGATCTTCCTGTACTCCATGATACAGCCTGGGTAGTCCAACAATGGCAGTCTATACTCTGAAGAGGCTGAAACCCCAGTAGTAGCTCAGTCCACAAGCTGGATGTCTCAGCAGTCTCCATCTGGCACTGAAGGTTTGGAGGATTCTTTGAGAGATATGAGTCTTCAGTCCATACTGGAAAGTTGAAAAGCTGTGTCTCATGTCTTTGAAGGATGGCAAAAGCAGTGGCAGCCACAGGGTAGCTACTTGCCAGTAAGATGGGCAAAACAACTGTACTTTTTTGTTTTACTTTTTGTCTTTTTACTAAGTCTCAAGTTTTATACCTGAAGTACAATTTCTCAGGCCTTACTAATTATTTCTGGTTATACTTTCCTTTTGGACACTTAAGGTCACACTGTTGGCTCAAATTAACCAAAGTTTTTCTCAAGGTCAGTTGAGGATCTGGTCCTCAGGTTTGTTTGGGGTTTTTTTAGGGGGTGTGGCTGGCTCCTTTTGGCTTTGCATTTACCAGTTCCATCCATTGGAGGACAAAATCAGGTCTTGCTAGACCAGGCTTCCCTTTTTGAAGCATGAGCAGACTTTCCTCTTTATAGACTGGACACCGGCTGAAGTCCCATTAGTGGGTCTCCAAGACCTCCCTGCACAGGCAGACCAGTGACTCACATTTGCAGGACATTTCAAGAGATGCCCCATGCATAGCCCCCTGGGACTTAGTTGACCTCTGAGGGCAAGGAACAAAGTGAACCCTTAAGTCCCTCGGCCAAATTGGTATGGGTCTTAAGTATGGTTGTTAAGCATTCAGAAAGGCTAAGTTACACCAGCCTGATACTTTTAACTACTGTATAATATTTTAGAAAAGGCAGGGCTGACAGCCAGAATTGACCAGAGTCCAAGACAACAGCTCCAGAGAGAGTGGACTGTTTTGCTTCTCATCCACCTGTGCCCCTTTTCTAAGCCTAGAGAACAATCTGTGGAAGAGGGGGCGTGGTAGAATGTAAGGGCTGCGATTGGGGTGAATGGTGAAACTACAGCGATGTAGTCTGGACACTCATTTGATCAACTTGATTGAACATACAACCCCTCACCCCCCGCTGGATGGTGGGGCTGTGGGGGTTTGGGCACAACAGCCTGCAAATTGGTTTTACATGAAGGATGCTTGTACTCATGGATTATCACTTATAGCTAAAAAATGAAAAAAAAACTGAAAGATTCAGGACAGTTATGGCAGAACGCATGATCTGGGATGGGGTGGGGGTCGGGGAGAAGGGAAAGGGAAATATGCCTGAACTGAATTGGAAAATGATGTATGAAATGCACAAAGCATCAATAAAAAAAATGTTAGAAAAGGCAGGGCTGGAGAGATGGCATAGCGGTTAAGAGCGCCGACTGCTCTTGCAGAGGACCCGGGTTCAATCCCCAGCACCCACATGGCAGCTGAGAACCGTCTGTAACTCCAGTTCCAGGAGAACTCCAGTTCCAGGGGAATCTGACACCCTCTTCTGACCTCCGAGGCATTGCACGACACGGGTGCACAAACCTACATGCAGACAGTACATTCATACACATAAAAAAATAAATAAAATTTAAAAAAATATTTTAAAAATAAAAGACTTGGACAAAAGCTCAAGCAGCCTTGTACTAAAAAGCACTCCCATTAGATAGATATTGTGGTCGGACACAATGTCATGACAAACTAGTTTTTTCCCCCTCATTCTTTTGATTTTGTGCATACAAACCCTCCACCAATATACCAAAACTGGCTAAGTCTGAAAATAAATGGTAGCTTAATTCTAGAACCTGTTAAGGCTTTCACAATAAAAGAGCACAGTTGTTTTCGGATCACAAGGAACATAACATTAATGTTGCTTAGTTTGCCTTATAACTAGGTACTTGGTGCTAGCATCCACAGATGAGGGATACCATTCATCTGTTTTTCTGGGACTGTGATACTTCACTCAACATAGTATCTTCAAAAGAACTGACTGAATCAGTGAACTTCTGCTCAAAACAGTCAACTTCCTCATGGAGAATATTGAGAAAGACTGAGAAAGAGATGAAAAGCATGTTTGGCAGAATGCATGAGCTCTGGCGGGTTGGAAGAATGGAGGGGGACATGGGTCTAGATTTGTTAAAAAAATAAAAATAAATTTATGTGAAAAAAAAACATAGTATCTTCTAGTTCCATCCATTTACCTGCAAAGTTCATGATGTCATCTTTCATAGAACTCCATTGTGTAGATGTACCACATTTTCTCTATCCACTGGTCAGTTGAGGGACACGGGTTGGTTCCAAATATTTGTCATTGTGAAGAGAACTGCAATAAACATGGCTGAGCATGTATCTCTGTGGTAGGATGAGTCTTGTGGGTATATATCCAGGAGTGGTATGGCTGGGTCAGGTGGCCAGCTCATTTTGAGTCTCTTAAGGGTTCTCCATACTGCTTTCCATAGTGGTTGTATGAGTTTACATTCCCACCAGCAGTGGATGAGTGTTCCTCTTTCCCCACAACCTCTCCAGCATTTGGTATCATTTGTTTTCTTAATCCTAGCTAGTCTTATTACTTAAGAAGTGGTTTTAATTTGCATTTCCTTAATTATCAGCAACGTTGAACACTTTTAAAAATATTTCTCAGCCATTTCTAATTCCTCATTTGTGAAGTCTCTGTTCAGCTCTTTACTCCATCTTTTGAGTGAGTCATTTGTTTTCTTCATTTTTTGAGTAGTTTACATATTCTGGAAATTAATGCTTTGTCAGATGTATCATCAGTGAGGGTTTTTCTCCCACTCTGTGGGTTTTTTCTTCACTTCCTTGATTGCTTCTTTTGCTGTACAAAAGCTTTTGAGCTTAATGAGGTCCCATTTGTCAATTGTCCTTATTTCCTGTGAAGCTGCTGTCTGATTTAGAAAGTCTTTTCCTATGCCTAATGTCATAGGTTGCTGCCAACTTTTTCTTCTGTCACCTTCAGAGTTTTGGATTTCACGTTGAGGTCTTTGATCCATTTGGAGTTGACTTTTGTACAGGGCAAGAGGTAGGGGTTTAACTTTATTCTTCTACAAGTGGTGATCCAGTTTTGCCAACACCACTTGCTGAAGATGCTGTCTTTCCTCCATTGTGTTTTCTTGGCCCCCTTATCAAATATGAGGTGGCTGAAATAGTATGAGCTCGGGTTTGGATCTTTGGTTTTGTTCCAGGTCTGTTTTTGTGCCAGTACCAGGTTTTTATGACTATAGCCCTGTAGTATAGTTTGAAGTCTGGTATAGAGATCCCCCCTGTATTGCTCTTTTTGCTCAGGGTTGCTTTGGCTATTCTGGGTCTTTCGTTTTTCCATATCAATTTAAGGATTTTTTTTTCCAAGCCTGTGAAGAAATTCTTGGGGATTTTAATTGGGATTGCATTGAATCTGTATATTAATAGGGTAGAATGGACATTTTTACTACATTCATTTTTCCAATCCATGAGCATGGGAGGTCTTTCCATCTTCTGATGTCTTCAATTTCCTTCTTCAGGGGTTTAAATTTTTTGTTGAAGAGATCTTTGGTGTCTTTCGTTAGGTTTGTTCCTAGGTATTTTATTGTTTTTGAGGCTCTTGCGAGTGGGAAGGTCTCCTTGTATTCCTTTTTCAGTTACTTGTTGGTGTCAATAAATGCTACTGATTTTTCTAGGTTAATTTTGCATCCCACCACTTTACTGAAACTCAATCCTCAATGTAATCTTTTTTTTTTTTTTAATCAAGGACCTGGAGAGATGGTTCAGGGGTTAAGATTAGTCCTTTTCCACATGACTAGAGTCCAGTTCCCACCATCCACATTATAAGGCTCACAACCTGTAACTCCAGCTCCAGGGACTCCCGTGCTCTCTCGAGCCTCCTTGGGTATCGGCAGCACAAATGTCTACACCCAGACACAAATTTAAAAGTATCAATTTCAGAGGCAGGCAGATCTTAGTGAGTTCAAGGCCAGCCTGGTCTACAGAGTGAGTTCCAGGACAGCTGGGGCTACAGGGAGACCCTGTCTCAAAAAGACAAAAAAAAAAAAAAGTATCAATTTCATCTAACTCTTTAACTATTTTGCTGTGGTAGTTTCCCCAGCCTTTTGTGAAGCCGGCATGAGCATGGAGCTCGGGCGTCCCTAATGGTGCTCGGGTCTCAGGAAGTTACTGAGGGTTTTAAACTTAAGTTTTCTTGCATCATATAGGAAGCCGTAATAGCAACTGTCATCGGGTGTGATCGTGATAATGAGCAGAATCAAGTGGAAAGCAGTTGGCGTGGTCCTTGGTATTTTGTAAACAGGTTTTATTAAATACTCAGGTTTCACTGAGCAGTAATTCTAGAAGTCTGTGCTGATCTCTTCTTGGCCAATGGTAGTAATCCCACTTACAGCCCCCAAAAGGGGATTTGTTGAATTAAACAAATGCAAATCTGCAGTGCATCCATCTATACTTCTTAAAGGCACAGTCTGTAGCTCCTAAATATACTTTGTTCTGTGTTGACTGAGTTTTCCAGAAACAAGAGGATTCTGTCTTACTAGCCTTTGTCAGTGAAAAGAATCCAATACTTTTCCAGGGGTTCCCATCAACAATCCCAGGGTTGATTTGTCATGTCTGTTGGCCATGGTCCCATTCGTAAGACAGACTGAGATTGAGAGATACTGGGTTACCACCCAGGATTACGGTGTTCGCCTATATAACCTTAATAGGAAGGGTCTCAGGCCTTTTGACAGCAGTAATAGAAGCTAATGAACTAAGTACTGTGAGTTCCTTCCCCAATAGAAAAGTAAAGTCAGCCACTACCAGGCAGTGGCCATGTATGTTACATACGCACAGCCCACACGTGGCTGCGTATGACTCTTCCTGTATGTATCTTTCAAGCCTTTGGAAATGCTTTACAGTACAACTTGCATTGTAGAGAGACCTTATCTCAAGTTAGAGCAACCCTTCTTTGTGGTTGAAACTTACCCTTAAATTCTATAGGAAGTCCTGACATCAGAGTTCTACATAGCATTTCACTTGTCCAGCCCTTCTTCCCTGGTGGGGGAATGGCTGGTGCTTTGCAGGGTACCAGATAGAAAGTTGTTTTACTGGTAGAGACCCTATATTAGGAAGATTTGCTGTGACGGTCTGCTTGCAGATAGCAGAGTAACTCTACAGGAGTACTGAGGGAGAAAGGGGATCTCGTCTCTTTTTTTTTTTTTTTTTTTTTTGTCTTTTCGAGACAGGGTCTCCCTGTAGCCCCTGCTGTCCTGGAAGTCGCCCTGTAGACCAGGCTGGCCTTGAACTCACAAAGATCCGCCTGCCTCTGCCTCCCAAGAGCTAGGATTAAAGGCGTGCGCCACCACGCCCTGCCATCTCTCTTATACTCTTTGCTCAACAGTAGACTGCAGTTTTCCCCACACCAAGCAAGTAAGCAATTCTGTAGAGGGTGCCAGCCTCGACTGTCCCATGCAGTTCTAATGTTGTCTACCCAAAGAAGGCATCAGATCCCACAGTTTAAGGACTCACCCCAAGCCATGCCCCTTCCAGTGTCAACCCCAACCCCAGGCTGTCTACACCTCCAGCTGACTGGCTGTGAATCGTTCCCGTGACCCATTCTCATGATACAACATCCAGCATTTTGCTTACCTTTACCAGTTTGTTATAAACACACTGGAGAGATGGCCTAGCGGTTAAGAGCGCCGACCGCTCTTAAGAGGACCCGGGTTCGATCCCCAGCACCCACATGGCGGCCGAGAACCGTCTGTAACTCCAATTCCAGGAGAACTCCAGTTCCAGGGGAATCCGAGACCCTCTTCTGACCTCCGCGGCATTGCACGACACGGGTGCACAGACTTGCATGCAGACAGTACATTCATACACATACAGAAATAAATTTTTAAAAATTAAAAAAAAAAAAGAACATTCCAAATGAAACAGGTCGTAGCGATGGATGATGTGAGGTACGAGGAGGGGGTGGGCCTCATGTGCCTGCTTTGAGTCACCAGTCTCCACGGCCCTCCCTATGTATAAGGTGTAATTACTGTCACTGATAAGTAACTCAACCTTTAACCCCCTTTCCCACTCTAGACATCACAGTTGTGGGACTAACATCCCTGTTACTGTTTGACTCTTAACTGTCTCCCACAGGTTCAGGTTTTGAATGCTGTTTCCCAACCCATGCTATCAGGGGTGGGGCTGTGAGCCTTTGGGACATTCAGCCTAGCTAGAGGAAGTAGGTCTTTGATGAGTATACCTGGCCCTAGTCCTGGCCAGAGGGAGTGTCCCTGGCTGCTGTGGTGTTAACTGACAGCTTCTTCCACGCACTCCCCGGATACACTCTCCATCGTCCCTTTCCCACCCTGATGGACTGAAACATCTTGAACCCTGAGCCAAAGTAAACCTTTCCTTCCTTGCATTGTTTCTGTCAGAAATTTTGTCACAGCAATGCAAAAGTAACTAACATAAACCCAGCCCTCTAATCATGGACATCAGCCAACTGTTAACAAAGAAAAGGTACATCATGGGAAACCCACCACTTCTGTTGAATGAATGAATCCCAGATACATACTTCACAGCGTCACAGTTCTCCATTTGGCAAGATCCTCACACTGTGAGCTGACAAAGTGAAGACAGATTTAAAAAAAACTTACGCATACACAGCTAGCAGGGCAGAGGGCACCTGCACTGTTTTAATCTAAGTTTTTGTTTTACTAAGTATATGTGATTGAATTTGCCAAGTTCAGCATTAAAATAATGCTGCCCCATCATATATCAAAATCCTTAAAGCCTGTGCCCACAAGAGTCCAGTTGCTGTAGGCAAATTCAATCTGGGACTTACAGATAATGTGTGGTCTCCTCACACCCAGTTCAGCCCTCTTTCACAAAAAGGAAGAAAGAAGAACTAGACGGAAGCATCCATTTGGGAAAGTAGAATGTCACCTGATGGTCACCTTCCATGCTGCATCATGTCCTCAGCAGGGATGCCAGATTCAGACTGACTTGGTGGGGCTGGGACGGTTGATGGAGCTGCGGAATGGCCTCCTGGGTTCACTCATCTGGGAAGGAATTCTTGGGCTGTCTTTCTTCCACAGCTCATTCGTTTCCAGTGTGGGTCTTTGAGCCTCGTGATTGATTCTGTGGAGCTGATACAGGCCTTTGTTTTCTTGCCTAACATCTAGCAGACTATCTGGTATTTAAAATTGGTTTACTTCATTTGCTGCTTGGTAACTAAAGACCCAAGTGGAGACTGGTCCTGGTCCTTAGCAGCTGACCTCTGGGAATTTCCCTAGCTGTAGCCTTATGTTCCTTAGGCCTTTACCTCAAAGCAATTTAAAAACCAGCCTAGGGTAAGCATGTCCCCAGGCTGCTGCTTGAGGGATGGCTCTTGACTGAAGACCGCTGAGTAGGGCTCTGGGTCCCGGGCTCCTCCAACTTCTGTTGACTTTGTTCTGGGTAGAGGAGTCTGTAATTGCTTCCTAGTAACCGCAAGAAGCACACACAGGCGCCCTGCTACTCTATCAGGTCCCACCAGCTCGCTGTTGTCCC
Source organism: Rhizomys pruinosus (assembly GCA_009823505.1). Classification (NCBI taxonomy): domain Eukaryota; kingdom Metazoa; phylum Chordata; class Mammalia; order Rodentia; family Spalacidae; genus Rhizomys; species Rhizomys pruinosus. The sequence goes on from VZQC01010902.1 coordinate 1,062,062, forward strand.
TGGGCCCATCCTGATGAGGCTGCTGAAGGCACCTCAGTAGAAAGGAGATTTCACTGGCTAAAGTAATTCAGAGGTCTGGAGAAGATCGGCTCTTGCCCTGGTGCAGGAGCCAGGACAGATTCCTGTCCATCCATCCCTCCTCTTCCTCCTGCCAAGAACACTGCTCTTTCTTGCCAGTAGTTCCAGGAAAGTCCTTAACGATGTCCCTTTGTCACCAGCTTTATTTGTGTGCCATGTAGCCTCTTCACTGTGGGGGAGTTCCAGGAGGCTGAGCAGTGGTTAGCCAGACCCCCAGTCATCTGTGTCTTCATACATACTCAGACTATGAGAGGAGAGGACTGGCTCCCCACAGGGAAAGTGGGCGCCTTTGTCAGGCCACCCGAAGACTACAGAACCACACATGATCGGACAGGAGAGCTGGGAGCAGGGAAATGAAGTCAGGAAAGCAGACTTCCAGGTTGTCCTTCCTGGATCATTTGATAGATGCTTGGCTCAGCCCTGTCCAAAAGATAATGTGTGCAAAAATGCAAGCGTATACATAGTTAAAGGTAATGACCATGTACTGATTTAATGTTTTATAAAGCCACAATATCTTTTCTAAGCATGTAATTGACATCACAATCAATGAGACATTGGGATGAGGAGATAGCTCAGTTGGTAAAGGGTTTGCCACACATGCTGACTACCGAAGGTTCGACTCCAGAACCCACATAAGAAACTTGGGCATAGTGGCCCACCCTTTATAATTCAGCACTGGAGAGGTGGAGACAAATGGATCCTTAGTGCTTATTGACCAGTTAGGCTCACCTAATGTGACTGATAAAAGACCCCATCCCAGAAAACAGGGTAGACCCGGAAGAATGGACTCTAAGCTTAGCCTTGTTGCCACACAAATAATGAGACACTGTACTTTTTTGTACTCTGTACTTGAAATCCAGTGAGATTCTATGTTTACAGATAGAATTGGTGGTGGTGGCTGCTGTTGAGGACTGGGTGAACCGTAACTTTTCATAGACAAGCTAGATATACCTTGTGCTCTGATAGGTTGTTATGTGCATTTCCCATATTGTCAGGCTTTAATCTGACAGTACAGATAAATCTCACTAGAAGAATCTACCCCCAAATGAGCTTAGTACACATTACACAGCTGGGCGTCTTGACTGGAGACACTGTCCTCTAAACACCAATCATAACAGTACAGTGAACCTCACAAGCAGCTAGTTTTCTGTCTTAGACTCTAAGCCCTGGAAGGAAAAGGTTTACACCCATTTCCTAAGCGCAGTTCCCAAGACATAATAGAAGTCACACAGATATTTTTCAGGTGAAGTAGAATTAAGTTAAATACTTAGGTGAAGGCTTCCATCTTACCAGGTTTAATGATAAGCTAGGAAAGTAGAAAAGGTGCTACTAGTTAAAGCTGTATTTGCTGTCTTTATTTTTCTGATGAAGGGCTATTTGTAGCTTGTAATTAGTGGTATGACTAGATCATCTGATGAATATATATCAAGTGATTATTGAGTGCCTACACAGACCCCGGCTCTTCACTAAGCACCAAAATGGGAAGATAAATGAGAAGTGGTATTTAAGGCAGAGAGAAACAGATAAGTAACCAATAAACATTGGAGGACAAATAACCACACAAGTGTGTAGGGAACCCAAAGAAGGGAATACAGCCCGGGTCAGAGCAGGAGGTGCACAGGGTATGTGAACTTTAGTTCTACGGTGTGTGAGCCGTTCTTAGCAACCCTGGCACATGGTAAATAATGAATAAGTAATGAACTCACAGCTGAAGAGTCACTGGGTTTGTGCATCCAAGGGTGGGTAGGTGGCTGATCACTGCAGGGGAAGGGGGTCTGTGTAACGCTTAGTCTCCTGAGCAAGACACTGGCTGTGGGCCCTGTCAGCCAAGCCTCAGAGTGGAGCGAGCGGCAGAGGACAAGGACTGGCAGGAGCCCACAGCATGTGGCAGGCGGTGCACAGCTTCCCATCTTGTTTTGTCCGTAGGACCAGTGACAGCAATCTCACTTTCTGATTACAGGCAAAGCGAAGGCTGGAGCTGGGTGAGAGTGGCCATCAGTACCTCTCAGATGGTCTAAAAACTCCCAAGGGCAAAGGAAGAGCTGCACTACGGAGTCCCGATAGCCCAAAAAGTAAGGATGCTTTCATCTGTCTCCTTATCTTCTTGGTGTGGGACTCCCTACTTGCAAAGCTTGTGGCTGCCAGGATGCCAAGGTGTGAATAATTTGGGCATGTTTGGTTCTTTTCTGTTGCTTTCTGTGTCTATCCAAAAGTAAGCACAATGCCTGCAGACATGTAGCAAAAGGTGACGGTCATCCAGTTCCTGAATACTGACTTGAGGAGTTTTTGAACTGGATGCATTTTCATTTTCAACTCGGTGTATCAGCTTTTGGCCTCATTCTGTAGTCAAGTTTAATCCTAACTTCCTCTCTGGATGTCCAGCTGGGCGTGGTAGCACATGCCTTTAGTCCCAGCACTCTAGCGACAGAGGCAGACTGATCTCTGTGAGTTCAAGGCCAATTAGGACTAAAGGGAGACCCTGTCACAAAAAGACACTCCCCCCGCAAAAAAAAGAGAAGCATGAGATTGAGGTTAGAGAGATGGCTCAGCAGTTAAGAACACTGGCTGCTCTTGCAGAAGACCCAGGTTCACTTCCCAGCACCACATGGCAGCTAACGACCATCCGTAACTCCAGCTCCAGGGGCTCCACCCTTCTTCTGACCTCTACGAGCATTGCACAACGTGGGTGCACTTACATGCGTGCAGACAATACACTCATACACATAAAATAAAAGTAATAAAAAAATTTTTTTCAGCAAGGTGGGGACAAGTGTCTAGGACTGAGCAACACCCCTGCCAAGCTGCATCCCCGCTGATAGAGTGCGTGCCTAGCATGGATGAGGCCTGGCTGCAGCCCCCAACACCATGTAAAATGTAAACTGGGTGTAGTGGCACATGCCTATAATCCTAGCATTTGAGACTTTGGGTCAGAAGGATCAGAAATTGTCGGGTGTGGTGGCGCACGCCTTTAATCCTAGCACTTGGGAGGCAGAGGCAGGCGGATCTTTGTGAGTTCAAGGCCAGCCTGGTCTACAGAGTGAGTTCCAGGTCAGCTGGGGCTGCAGGGAGACCCTGTCTAAAAGACAAAAAACAAAGTTCAAGGTCATGTTCTGCTTTATTGTGAGTTCCGGGCCAGCCTGGGCTATATAAGACCTTGTCTCAGGAAGAAGAAAAACAAAAATAACTAATTGCATTTGATAAGGCACAGCTAATTTCCATGTATATGAACACCATCATCATTTCATTTGAGAGAGAAGAGAGTTAGAAATGACTAAATATTCCCTCTGTTTGACTTTAGGGGAAGACATAGACTTGCTTCTCCTTTTCTATCTTTTCTATACTTTATACATTACATATCCACAGATTCTATAAGGACTAAATTAGAATTTCATCTTGAACACCTGTAGAAGAATGAAAAAATATTAAATAACAAATTTTCATTTAATAGAGATGGGGTGTTTGGGCTTTTCAGGGTATCCCTCATCAAAACGAGGCATTATAGGAAAGCTTGGTGGGCGACGATAACAGCAGGGCAGTGGCCTGGTTCCGCTAGGTTAGGCCTCAGCCCTCTGGCTTCCTGAGGCGCCAGCACATTTTCATTCATTCAACATATTTTTGAGTACTTACATGTGAGGTATTTCCTTAGACCCAGGGACTAGAGTAAGGAAAACAAGTGCTAATGGATTCAGAGAAAATGTTACCCTTGAACATGGGAAGTTGTGTTGTCACTTCCTTTCCCATAAAGCGATCTAGCTTCCATGACTCACCCAGAGAACAGCAGCTGGGCTTCGGTTGCTAATCCTAGGGCTGCCGCGGGAAGAGGGCTTGCTCAGCTGCGAAGAAACCCTTATTTCTTTCCTTTCCCCCATCCCCCACCCCGTTCGGTTTTTGTTTTTCTTTAAGCTCCAAAATCTCCCTCAGAAAAAACGCGGTATGATACATCCCTCGGTCTGCTCACCAAGAAGTTCATTCAGCTCCTGAGCCAGTCACCCGACGGGGTCCTAGATCTGAACAAGGCGGCAGAGGTGCTCAAGGTGCAGAAGAGAAGGATCTATGACATCACCAACGTGCTGGAAGGCATCCACCTCATCAAGAAGAAGTCCAAGAATAACGTCCAGTGGATGTAAGTAGGAGCCCCTGGCCTCCCGGGGCAACTCGCGGAGCCCCGTCAGTGCCTCTCCCCGTTCCAGCTTTCATGTCTTCATGTCTTCATGTCTACACTCGGACACCGTTTCTCCCCCCTCCCCATTCTCTTTCCCCCTCAGTGTCTTATGTAGAAAGTCCAGGCTGTGAATGTGGCTCACTGGACAGTGCGCTTGTCTACACACGTGAGGCCCTGAATTCCATCCACAGGACCACGTAAATGGGGTGTGGTAGTCAACACTTGCCATCACTAGTTCAAGGTCATCTTTAGCAAAATAAAGAGTTCAAGGCCAGCCTGGGATATATGAGACAGGAGTACCTGTCTCAAAAAAAGTTAATGGGTCTGGAGAGAGCAAGTAAGAGTGCTGGCTGCTCTCACAGAAGACCCAGGTTCAGATCCTAGCAACCACATGGCAGCTAACTCCAGTTCCCTCTTCTAAAGCTCTCTTTCTGACCACTTACATACGTGCAGGCGATACACTCATACACATAAAATGTAAAGAATAAAACAAAAAGTTAATGTTGAGACTTTCTGTGTTGTCTGCATATTTGGCACCGGGAAAGGAAATCATGGGATTCAACAGACTTCTGCAACTGAAACTGTTCACTCATCTCTTAAATGTGTGCACATGTATGATCTGATGGATGCACACACATGTTGCTGCCTTCTCTGTAATAGTGTACTTTGAACTGTGTGATATGTACAAACACATAGTATGTTACTCTATCCCTGGCTCTTTCTGTCTAAATGAAGGCAATCCTTAACGTCTGGGTTTCCTCTGCGGAGACCTGAGACCAGCACATCTGATTCTGCATCATTTGTGAGTCATGGACAGAACCTGATGTTTTATGAGTGTGCCATTGAACTATGGAAGGACCAAATAGATAGAGTGCTTTCTACATAAGCCTGACAGCCTGAGTTCAAGCCTATGTAGAGATGGAAGGAGAGAACAAACTCCAAAGAATGTCTCTCATCTCCACACTTGGGCTCACTCAAAATAATACATGAAAATTGAGAAAAACACAATTCAGTGGCTCAGGACGCAGCTCAGTGGTAGGTCTTGCTTAGTGTGAATCATAGAAAGCCCTGGGTTCCATCCCTACTATTGGGGGAAAAAATTCAGTTCAAGACTGAAGTGAATTGGTAATTTTGTGCAGTGTTAGAATTTTGGACAGATCAGGAGCCCACTTTGACCTGTGCTTTAGAGAATCTTGGAGTGCTGGTCCTGTTCTTACAGAACCAGCATGGCTCTTCCCTCCCCCCTTCTATCTCGGGCGCTAGGAGACCTCAGAGCAGACCTGCCTGGGTCTTCCTTGACTACACATGACATTTCCATTTTCACCATTCCATATTTCATTCTTACTGCCTTCCATCCTTAAACCGCTTTCTTCACCACCACCACCACCACCACCACCACCCCCACCCCCCAGAGACGTGTGATAGGCAAGGGTGGTGAGGAGCCAGGTGGCCGCCTTGTACCTCAGAATCTGAGCCTTCAGAAGAAATGGGCTGCTTTTTTTTTTTTTAAGACCCTGAAAATTACTTTATTTTCACCTGCTTTTATGGTGTGAAAAATACATGACTTCATTTATGAAAAGTGTATTTACAAAGTTCCAGTTTAACACTAGGCTGACAAGCAGTGGGACCTCCTGTGATGAGGGCGTCACCAACCCCAAGGATTAATTTTCTACCCTTTAGCTCCTGTGAGGTAGCACAGAGCATGTGTGTTTGACTTCTAGGGGCTGCAGTCTGTCTGAGGATGGGGGCATGCTGGCCCAGTGCCAAGGCCTGTCCAAAGAAGTGACTGAGCTCAGTCAAGAAGAGAAGAAGTTGGATGAGCTGATCCAAAGCTGCACCCTGGACCTCAAACTGTTAACCGAGGATTCTGAGAATCAAAGATATCCTTTGTGCTACTAACTCATTGGGGCTTAGAGGCCTCTGTACAGTTTCCAGAGCTGACAGACCGACTTGTTCAACGAAGGAGATAGATGTTACTCTGGTTTCATTGAAGCAAGTACCTTGTCTCTCTGTGTGTGTGTGTGTGTGTGTGTGTGTGTGTGTGTGTGTGTGTACACGCACTTGCGCCCCGACTTCACTTTGCCCCAGAGGACAGTATTTTGATGAGGTAGCCTTTCAGCTATACATCATTATCAGTTTTGCCAACCAGGTAGGAACTGTTTTTGAAGCATTTTATTCATGTGTGGTTGGAACACATGGGTACACTCTAGAGCGTAAGAACACACTATTAAAAGATAACGTCAGGTGTCGGAATTAATATTAATGACAACACTCAGCAGATTCATTTTTGGCTTCCCAGATTTTTGGTGGGTGTTAGCTGTCACTGTTGGGATTCTCACATTCTATTTTCTTTTCATTAGGCATGGTAGCAATTGGAATTTGCTGAATCTGTGTGATTGGCCTACAGTTGAGTTCGAAAGAGAGTAGAAAAGTATACTCTTAGCTGAGTGCTATGTTGTCTGTCTACAATCTTAGCATTTGAGGCTGAAGCAGGAGGGTTCTGAGTTCAGAGCTGCATTGGGCTACAATACCTAGAGCTTGTCCCAAGTGTGTGTGTGGGGGGGGGGGAATTACTCTTAAAGCCAAATGTGGTGGTCCATACCTATAATACCAGCAAAAGAATCAGGAATTTAAATGTAATATATATAATATAACCTGGGCTATGCGAGATCCTATTTCCAGGGAGATGGGGGATCAGGAGTTAGGGTCATTCTTGGCTACTTAGGGAACTTAAGGCCAGCCTGGTCTACAAGAAATCTTGTCTTTAAAAAGAAAAAAAAAAAAGAAAAAATGTTTACTCTTAAATCTGTTGTGTTCATTCCAAACACTAAAGCTGAGTTCAGAAACACCCCAAGACCTGAGACATCTCAGCTTTGGTTCGTCATTTTTATTTCGTTTGGCTCAGAAATAAAAATGAGAAGCCAGATTTTTGTTTCAGTGTGCTGACGCTGTTGACCACCACAGCACTGCCGTGTCTTCAACTCACAGCAGATATCCTGAGAGAACCATTGCTTCAGCATGTCAGCAAAGCTTGTTCAGTGGTCTTCAATATTAGCAGAAGACAAAAACAAATTTATCTCATCTCTGAAAATGTGTCCTGACCACGTTCCTTTTTTTTTTTTTTTTTTTTTTTTTGGAAACCTAAATTGTATGTATTGTCTGCATGTAGGTCTGTGCACCCGTGTTGTGCAATGTGCGGAGGTCGTGCAATGCGCGGAGGTCAGAAGAGGGTGTCGGATTCCCCTGGAACTGGAGTTAAAGACGGTTCTCAGCCGCCATGTCGGTGCTGGGGATCGAACCTGGGTCCTCTGCAAGAGCGGTTGGCACTCTTAACCGCTAGGCCATCTCTCCAGCTCCCCCCGACTACATTCTTTAGTGGTCTCATTTCTAACCAGCACTCCCTAGAGTGGACAGGGACATTTTTTGCATATTCAGGCTTTTTTTTTTTTAAACATCTTTTCTTTCTCTGTTGAGCAATGTGTTGAGCTTATCAGCTGACAGTAATGGGATGGGTACGAGGCATCATGACATGCACCCTATGGTGGCCAGAGTGGGTTTCCAGGAGAAGAGATGAGCAGTGAACGGGCAGTGAGCTAGCTCAGTAAATAGAAGGTGCTCAAGGTTGGAGACCTGTTTGATCCCCAGGACCCACATAGTGCAAGGAGAGAGCCAACTCCTGTAAGCTGTCTCTGACACCACACTACACCCCTACAGTATGGCAGGCACATGCATACACACACACACACACACACACACACACACGTGTCTGCAGAAGTAAATGAATAAACAAACATAATAATTTTTATTTGAAAGAATCAATAGTGGGGCTGTTTGATTCATGAGTTCCACTATCAGAAAGCTGTGGCTCCACGTGCTTGGCGGCTGTCCGTGACGCATGGCTTATAGCATTGTCGTTTCTAATGGTTTTCTCTAGCGCCTTTGAGGACAGCAGAGCCTCCTTGCAGGGATCGCTAATCCAACAGACAGATTGGGGAGGGAGCCAGATTGGAAGCACTTTTAAGTTTGTAGGATTGGCACAATTTATTTCAATCCTCCATTCAGTTTCCAGTTTGGTACAGCTTGTTCACAAATGTGTTGAAATTTTCCTTCCTATGGCTTGTTGAGTAATTGTAGATGACTTTATTTCAGTAACTTGTCACACAGCTTTTTTGCTGTAGGGTAGAGGTTAAGAACCTGGTTATCAGTTTACCCGCTGTCCTCAGTAAAACAATCAGGGCCATCCAGTGTCCCCAAAAGACCAGTTGGCTTTTTAAAGAGGGCTACTCGGCGACCTAAACCCTTGAATCTCTCTAGGACAATTCTGTGCAACACCAGAGTTACTGTCATCTCAGCTGTTGATTTGGAGAAGACCATGCATGTGTTCATATTTTAAAAGCTGGCTAAAGGGTCAACAAAATGGCTCAGCGGGTGAAAGCATTTGTGGCATAAGCTTGATTGCCTGAGTTTGATCCCGAGACGTCCACACATACATGCATGACACATGTTCAACCCACACACACACATGGTACAATAATAATAAGGAAATGATTTTTTTAAGTTAATTTTTATTAAGTGCCTTTCATACATTTCTTTTTTTTTTTTTTTTTTTTTTTTTTTTTTT
>VZQC01010902.1:1073802-1134717 GCA_009823505.1 Rhizomys pruinosus
TTTTTTTTTTTTTTTTTTTTGTAAGTCTGTGAAAAAGCTCATGGAGATTTTGATGGGGATTGCATTGAATCTGTATATTAATTTGGGTAGAATGGAAATTTTTACTATATTAATTTTTCCAATCCATGAGCATGGGAGGTCTTTCCATCTTTTGATGTCATTTTCAATCTCCTTCAGGATTTTAAAATTTTTGTTGTAAGGGTCTTTGGTGTCTTTGGTTAGGTTTATTCCTAGAAACTTTATTTCTTTTGAGGCTATTGTGATTGAGAAGGTCTCCTTATATTCCTTCTCCAGTTGCTTATTGTTGGTGTAAAGAAAGGCTACTGATTTTTCTAGGTTAATTTTGTATCCCACCACTTTACCGAAACTTTTGTTTCTAAGAGTTTTCTGGTGGAATTTTTAGCATCCCTTAGGTAAACTATCATATCATCTGCAAATAGAGTTTTACTTCCTCTTTTCCTATTAGTACTCCTTTAATTTCGCTTTCTCGCCTTATTGCCCTAGCAAGCATTTCAAGAACTATATTGAAGAGGAGTGAAGCTAGTGGACAGCCTTGCCGTGTTCCTGCCTTTAAGTGCATCCAACTTTTCTCCATTTAGGATGATGTTGGCTGTGGGTTTCTTGTATATGGCTTTGATTACATTGAGGAATGATCCTTCCAGTCCAATTCCCTGTAGGACTTTAAGCATGAAGGGATGCTGGATTTTGTTGAAAGCTTTTTCTGCATCAATTGAGATGATTGTGTGGTTTTGTCTTTCAGTCTATTTATGTGTTTTATGATATTTATTGATTTATGTATGTTGAACCATCCCTGCATCTCTGGTATGAATCCAACCTGGTCATGATGGATGATCTTTTTGATGTGGGTCTGTATGCGATTTGCAAGTATTTTGTTGAGAATTTTTGCATCTGTGTTCATTAATGATGATAGGGGTCTATAGTTTTCTTTCTTGTGTCTTTTCCTGGTTTGGGTATTAGAGTGATGCTGGCTTCATAGAATGAATTTGGGAGATTTCCCTCTGTATCCTTCTGAAAAGTTTGAGGAGTAATGGTTGTAAGACCTCTTTAAATGTTTTATAGAATTCTGCTGTGAATCCATCTAGGCCTGGGCTTTTTTTAGTTGGGAGACTTTTTATTACATCTTCAATTTCCTCAAGTATTATGGGTCTGTTTAAGGTGTCAGTCTCTTTTTGGTTAAGCTTTGGAGAATCCCAGGATTTCAGATATTCATCCGTTTCTCTTAGGTTTTCAAATTTAGTAGAGTATAGATTTTTGACGTATTCTTGTATGATTGTCTGGATTGTTTCTTTATCTGTTGTGATGTTTCCCCTTTTATCAAGAATGCTATTGATTTGGAGTTGCTCTTCCTTTTGGTTAACTGGGCTAGAGGTAGAAAAGGAAATTATTTTTTTTAACCTGTGTGGTAATGCTTCTCTGAGTTTGTACTATGCCTTTGAGGACATCCTTTTAGGTTTAGCTTCCAGGACACTTAAAAGAATTGTTCAGGGCTGGAGAGATGGCCTAGCAGTTAAGAGCGCCGACTGCTCTTGCAGAGGACCCAGGTTCGATCCCCAGCACCCACATGATTACAGGCGGCTGAGAACCACCTGTAACTCCAATTCCAGGAGAACTCCAGTTCCAGGGGAATCCGACACCCTCTTCTGACCTCTGCGGCATTGCACGACACAGGTGCACAGACCTACATGCAGACAATACATTCAAATAAATAAATAAACAAATGATTTTTTTAAAAAAGAATTGTTCAGTGCTTAGAGGTAACTACTGAGAATCACAAAATGTTAATTTATTATCTTTTTCTAAGTCGTTGTATCTCAAATTCACTCATGTTGCAAAGCACCTGGGAGCCACACTGTTCCTCAGAAACCTAGAAATATTCGTAGAGTTAATAATAACAAGGATAATTTTTCTTTTTTTTTTAATTTTATTTATTTTGTATGTGTATGAGTGTACTGTCTGCATGTAGGTTTGTGCACCCATGTCATGCAATGCTGCGGAGGTCAGAAGAGGGCGTCGGACTCCCCTGGAACTGGAGTTCTCCTAGAATTGGAGTTACAGATGTTTCTCACCCGCCATGTGGGTGCTGGGGATTGAACCCGGGTCCTCTGCAAGAGCAGTCGGTGCTCTTCACTGCTAGGCTATCTCTCCAGCCCCCCAACAAGGATAATTTTTCTAACAGAACAATGATAGCCTTATGTGTAGGCAGCCTGTAATCCCAGCCCAGGTGCATGAGCATAAATATGCCGTCTTCCTGAACAGTATTCTCGGTCCTTGTGCTAATAAATGTACTGTTTATTCACTCATTTCATGGCTGCTGACACTTGCTAATAGCAGATAGAAGTAATTTGAGTTTCAAAGAAAAAAATAGAATTAGTAGATTTCATTTTTTCTCCCTGCAAATTGGGACCAGGCATCAATCAATTTGAGTGACACAGCATTTCATTGGAGTTCCTGAAATACCTGGTTTTAAAATCCCTGACCTGAATGGATTTTGATTTTCAGTTTATTCGATTTCTGTATTTATTTGATTCTTTAACTAGCTGTTGACTTAGAGGTCTGCAAGATAAGGTCTAGGTTTCCTTTGTTGTTGAGAACATCAGCCAGAAAAGAAGAGCCATGGGGGCCCATTGTGAAGATCCAGAGGGAAGACGTATATTCACATAAGTCATGAAATCATTTTTCTCCACGTGTCTATTTGGTTGTTTTATGACAGCTTGTGTCTGTGACAATGAGATGGAAGATTTCCTTAACGTTCTTTACGTTAGCTTATGTTACATATCAGGATATTCGAAAAATTAGTGGCCTTAAAGACCAAACTGTTATAGTTGTGAAAGCCCCTCCAGAAACAAGACTTGAAGTGCCTGACTCAGTAGAGGTAAGGAGTCCCCGACTTGGTGCCTGACTCAGTAGAGGTAAGGAGTCCCTGACTTGGTGCCTGACTCAGTAGAGGTAAGGAGTCCCTGACTTGGTGCCTGACTCAGTAGAGGTAAGGAGTCCCTGACTTGGTACATCCACAGAGAACTTGGGGATGCCTGACTTTGAAGAATCACTGGCTTTAATCATGGCTAAAGTCTGTTTCCTCATAAGGACTTGATCATTCCTTCCCATTTATTTTGCTTAACCCTAAATTTAAAAATGGTTCAACAGTTCTCTGTTCATGAAATGTCCAGTATGTCTTATTTTAACTTAGAAGGACATTCTGATCAGAGCAACCTAGGATTCCCTATCTCCCTTGAGCTTTCTTTTTCGTAGTTGGTTATCTGGTGGTTCTGATCAATTCCATGTGGGATATTTTATATTGATTATCCTGTATAGCACAAACAGAGCTACAATCAAGTGTTTTCAAAGTGCCTCCCTAACTTTGCACATGTTAAGGATGTCATAAAAATCATTTGTAACATGTTTACTTTGAACAAATTAAATGGGTCCTTGGGGTAATCAGCAGACTGGAATATTGTAAGTAGGTCATGGGTTTTTGTAATTGCTTTCAGGTTTACTGTGATAATATCAGCCTCATCTATAGCTATAAGATAAAGGAGCTATAATAAAAAGAAAATAGAAGGTAAAAAGGATGAAACTTACAAGGTAGACTTCTCACCTTAAAAGAGAATGCTGTGCCCTAAATAAGAAAGAACTTAAATATCAGTAAATACCAGTTTGCTTCTTTCTCTTATTAAATGCAGCTCTTAGCTGCACTTGGCACTTGAGAATAGTGTGCATAAGTTGGTTGTTAAAGCTTAACTGTAACAAATGTTACCAGTTGGGAAGTTACATACGAGTACCTAGCAGGCCTTTTTATAATTTGCAGGAAGAGAATATATTAATACCTTTTCAGCAGGGCATAGTGGTACAATGCCTCTTTTTAATCTGAACAATTGGGAGGCAGAGGCTGTCAGATCTGTAATGAATTCAAGGTCAGCCTAGTCTACATATCCAGTTCCAAGCTAGCCAGAACTACATAGTGAGACCCTGTCTCAAATAATAATCATGATAATAAAAATACCTTTTCAAAGTCTGGGGGCCCCACCCCCCCATAAATAAATCAATTCTCTCTAGAAGGAATCAGCCAAGTTTTAACTTCTTGGCTGTGACTTTCTTTGGCTTTGGGAGCAGCAGTTTCTGCATTTAACTACTAAACTCTGCTGTTCTAATATAAACAGCCAGAGCAACATATCCACATTGAGAATGGTCACAACTCTTCCAAAAAACTTTACCAAGCTGATTGCTGGGTTGGATTTGGCCCTCAGGTTGTACTTGGCTGGCCCTTATTCGAGAGAAACGCCATCATTGATAGAATTAACCTAGGGGTAAGGAAACAGAATGGGTGGTGACGTTGCAGTTCCTTTTCAGTTTTAACTAAAGGCTGGACGGTGTGAACGTTGGGGTTGACTTCTCCCCTTGTATTCATAGAGCCTCCAAATCCATTTGGCAAGTACCCAAGGACCCATTGAGGTTTACTTGTGTCCAGAGGAGACTGGAACACACAGTCCCACGAAAACAACGAACCAAGACCACAATGGGAATATCCCTAAGCCCACTTCCAAAGGTAAAATATTCCAACTAGTGTCTTCCAGAAGCAATGTTTAAAGATGAAGGTGGCTGGAGGGGTCCCCCATCAGAACCACACATCTAAGCTGGAAAGAAAAACTTAGATTGTTATTAGGGCAACATTTTTTTAAAGATTTACAGAATAAAATAAATCTTGGTCAGAATTCTCCACCCACTGATGAAGACCCTTCCTGCTCTTCTCAGCAGAGACTGCTTCCTCAGTGTATTGGACTCCAGTGAGGAGTGAGGCTGTACGCCGTCTCAGCTATCCACTATGGTTAACCAGACATCTTGAATGATGCTCCTGAGCTCTGTAGGGGGAGAGATGAAAAGAGCTTGGAGGGAAGAGCTTTTACTGGAGAATCTTTGCCTCATTTCCTCTGCAAAGTGTGTGTGTGTGGGGGGGGTGAGGGTATGAAGTAGTTCCAACAGGTAGGTAGGTAGGTAGGTAGGTAGGTAGGTAGGTAGGTAGGTTGGTAGGTAGGTTGGTAGGTAGGTAGGTAGGTAGGTAAGTAGATAGATAGTAGATAGATAGCAGATAGATTGATAGATCGATCATATATTTTATTGTGTGTGGTTTTTAGAGGCATTGTTGATAAGGTAGTTATTTAAAAAAGTCTTAAGAGCCGGGCGTGGTGGCGCACGCCTTTAATCCTAGCACATGGGAGTCAGAGGCAGGCGGATCTTTGTGAGTTCAAGGCCAGCCTGGTCTACAGAGTGAGTTCCAGGACAGCTGGGACTACAGGGAGACCCTGTCTCAAAAAGACCAAAAAAAAAAGACTTAAGTTAAAGCTAGGCCTAGTGGCTTAGACCTGAAATCTCAACACTGGGGAGGCTGAGGCAGAAGATCACAAGTTAAATAATGAGTCCAAGCCAGCTTGGGCTAGAGTGAGACCCTATACATGTTAGGATTAGCAGAGACTGGATGGTGGCGCACACCTTTAATCACAGCACTTGGCAGGCAGAGGCAGACAGATTTCTGGGAGTTCAAGGCCAGTCAGGGCTATATTGTGATCCCTGCCTTTAAAAAGTTTCTACTGGTGGTACATGCCTTTAATCCCAGCACTCAGGAGGCAGAAGAAGGTGTATCTCTGTGAAATTGGGGCCAGCTTAGTCTACATAGTGAGTTTCTACTCGGGAGCAAATTCTTCAGTATATATGTCTTGGTTTTTGTTTTCTTTTTCTCAAAATAATAATCAGACATTATAGAAAAGTCACCGAACTTGTGTTTGTCTTTGGAACTATTTGCATTCATTTTAAGATCTAAGTAGGTAAACTAGGACAAAGAACAGTGATGTCACTGTTTCGTGCCAGTTTGCCTAGACGTTAACTCTACCCAAAGTTGCCGTGCGCTGAGGGGCGGCAGCCACACGTTCCTTCAGAAGAGGTCAGGTTTCATCTTTGCTTAATTTTCTCCCAACTTTGGTTTCCAGCTTTTTCTTTTCCCTTTCAGACTTGGCTTCTAACAACTCAGGACATAGCGGCTGCCCCGCTCCGACGGCGAACCTTTCTCCCCTGGCCTCCCCAGCCAGTCTCTTACAGCAGACTGAGGACCAAATTCCTTCTAACCTCGAAGGACCTTTTGTGAGCTTGCTGCCCCCCCTGCTCCAGGAGGACTATCTGCTGAGCTTAGGGGAGGAAGAAGGCATCAGCGATCTCTTTGATGCTTACGATCTGGAAAAGCTGCCCCTTGTGGAAGACTTCATGTGTAGTTGATTGTGTTTTGTACAGACTCCTCACAAACCAATATTTTTCTATCTCGGAACCTGAATCCCTCACGCGGTGTTATCTTCTTACTTTCTTCCTCCGAGAGTGGAGCATGAAGTGAACTGCAGGTTTCAGAACAAAGCTGACATTTTAATGAATTATTAAAAGAGGGTTTTTTGTTTTGTTTTGTTTTTCTAAGCGCACAGTTGTAGGCTCCCTTGAGAAATCCCTGCCTGGTCCCAGGCTCCAAAATCTTCCTGATGAGTCAGCAGAAGAGAAGATGTGCAATCAGGTGTCCCACCTGCCCTTTCTCCCCTCCTTCCCTCTCGGACTGGCTTGCTGTGCCTAACGGATGGGCTGTCGAACGGGGCCTGGCCACCTGGCCTGCTGGAAAACAGCGATCTTCCTTAATAGCATCTCAAGCCGTGCCTTCTCTGCAGAATGCATGTCTTTGCGGTCTGCTAACATGGAATGGAACTCTGCCGCAAACGCAAGCTTGAAGTCATGCAAACGTACGAAATGGATTTCTAAAGCTCTTCTTAGGAATATTTAAATTACTGTCATAATTCAGTGTAAGCTATGGGCCGTGTGTCCCACCGGGAGGTCGAGAGCCTCCCCAGCCTTTTGGATGAAGAACCTGTCTGCAAATACTTGCTGCAGACACAGGAGACAGAAGAGTTGTCCGCTCTAAGCCGGTGTGGACTTTCCTGTCTCCTCCCCACTTCCACCTCCCCCGTCCCCAGTGTATTTGTGAGTTTCCGGTTGATTACTTAGGAGTTCCTTGTGGGTTGTGTTAGAATTCTTATTTTTCTAGCTGCCATTCGAGCATTCCTGTGGCACCCATCACCATTTCAATTGAATT
The DNA here is from genome assembly GCA_009823505.1 of Rhizomys pruinosus. Classification (NCBI taxonomy): domain Eukaryota; kingdom Metazoa; phylum Chordata; class Mammalia; order Rodentia; family Spalacidae; genus Rhizomys; species Rhizomys pruinosus. The sequence continues at coordinate 1,080,938 of VZQC01010902.1, forward strand.
GTTTACCTTAAAGCGATTTTTGCAAATTCCTATTCCTTTAGCAGAGGGCGAGAACCTCCACCCGTGGGGAGCATCTGAACCTGTGTGACCTAAGGTCCTCCAGCCTCTGCCAGAAGCGACCTTCTGGTCCTTCCGTCTTGCTTCCTTTCCCAGGAGAGGAGCTTGGAGCGAGAACAGGTCTGGAGCTCGCTGGCCTGAGTGATCCATGGTGAAGACCTCAGGTCAGATGACACGATGTCCCATGCAGCAGCAGGCTTGGATCCCTCCATCCTTGGGCTTCCCGGCCCCTGTGACTGGGGAAAGGGCTCTTCAGGCCACACTCAGGGAGATCACGTCTCAGGATGGGGTCAGATGGAGAGGCCTCTAGAAGAAAGGCATCCCGTCATGTGAGTGCTGTTCTATCAGGGACGCTTCCTGAGGCTAGGATGGGGAGGCTTCTGCCATGTCAGGGAGTGGGTTAGTTCTGGCTGGAGTCCATTCATCCCTTCCCCTGGGAAGAAGTGAGATGTGTTGATGGAAGTCAGGAGGTAGAAAGTGAAGAGATCGAATAGCAGGGCATCTCCGTTAATCCTCAGGAATGGTGGCCCAAAGTGGAGGCTTTGTCAGCTGCACATCCTGCCAGTTATTTCCAAGCATGGCGTTCCCTCTGGCAGTGGCCAGCTTGACCTGGTGTTTGAATATGGCATAGTACCTCAAATCCACTCCTTGGATGCTAAGGGCTGTAGAAATGGGGAGTCATGAAAACTACCCTCCAACAGAGCAGTTCAAACACTATGTGCCTGGCCTTCTGGGAGGCGCAGAGCAGAGCAGGCACTCAACTCATACACATTTGATCGGATTGAGAATATCCCAGATCCCTTAGGAAAACATCTCACTAAACCACAAGAAACCCTGGCCAGTTTACTCTGAATAGATAGATGTCCATGATATGCAATGTGGGGGGGGGGGGGAGACAGAAGACGCCAGCACTTTAAACTCTGTGTGTGGGTATGCGTGGTGTGTTTGGGAAGAAAAATCAAAGGTGCAGACTATCTTCCTCTCTCTTCTTCAGCCTCTGTCCCCAGCCTCCTCCCCTCACACACACTGGACTTGGGACAAAATAATCCGTGTGGTCCGAGCTGAAGCACTGGGGTGGGGGAGGGAGGAGGGGCTTCATGTTAAGTGCCTATTGGAAATGCACTGTGGTTTTTTTCCTCTTGGGAAACCATTTCTGCCAGGCCGTCCGTGTCTCATCCCACCTGGTCAGCTGCCTCTGCCTCCGGCTTCCTGTCCTTCTCTCTCTTTGCCAGCTGCACGGAGCTGTTTTGTTTTTTTGTTTGGATTTTTGTTTTGTTTTGGTTTGCTTTTTGGGCTTTCTTAATTTTATTTTATTTTCCCCAAAGTCTGATGACTGAACTCATCTGGTTTAGGTTGTTGTGTGTTTGGTTGACTTTTCTCGTAATGTAATACTGTATTTATTGTTTTAAGAAATGGAAGGAATACTATTAAGTCTTCAAAAGTTCCTTCATACATAAAACTTTTCCAGTTAATGGGCTTAACTGGTGTACAGGGATGAGATGTCCGTACTGTTTTCTGCATTTTAGCTTTCTTTTTTTTTTTTTTTTTCATGTAGTATCTGACACACAAAATAGGTGAATACTACAGTATTTTTGTTACTTTAAGTCCTGAGAATGCAGGTTCCCTGGTACCGTTGAGTTGCTGCTAAAAGCTCACACACAGAATGGCTGAAAGTTACAAGTGTGCGAATCGTGACTGCGTGAGCCTTAGAAAATTAAAATGTATAAAGAGCAACACATGAGCTGTCAAACAGTGTTAGGCGTGTGTTTCTGTGTACAGACTGTGCATAGCAGTTTTAAGTTGATAATGTAGTCTGCCTGCATCCCATTATTTACCACTTTTGTACAGATTATCAATTAATTTATAAACACTGCCAGAGTATTTTCTAGCTGGTTTGTGATTTGTGAAGAGTAGTTACCCTGTTCTGTCTCTTTCGTTGCTGTAGTGGTGGTTCTTTTCGTTTCGCCCTACGTGTAGATCTGTCTGTAAATAGAATTGCAGCATTTAAAGATTTAGCTTTCAGGAAGAATGAAGAACTGACGGTCGCACACCGTGTGTGTGTGTCTGTGTGTGTGGTGTGTGTGTGTGTGTGTGTGTATGGGTGTGTGTGCGGAGAGAGCGAGGCGGGGGTTTGAGGGAATGGAAGATGCCTGCGGCGGTAACCTGGGTGGCGACCTGGCAGGGGGGTGTGGGAGTGTCTTTTCCTACAGGGGTACCAAGCTTTTGTAAAAAGGAAGCGTTCTCCCAACTTGGGAGTAGGCAAACTACTACTCGGTTTGTGCTTTGTGTTGTATTGCTATTAAAATAAAACATAATGTAATAATTAAAAAAAAAAATAAAACACAGACAAACAAGCTTTTATGATGGATTTTGTAAATAGATTTGTTACAGTGACTGTTCTCTAGCTGTGATCTTACCACTTCAAATGGATGGAATTTGAATAAATTTTGTATGGTAAAGGATCAATAAAATGATTTTTTTTAAGAGTTCAGACTTGTGGATGGAATTTCTTAGGATTATCTTATATGTAGCTGAGCATAACCTTGGATTCCAGATTCTTCTTCCTCTGCTTCCCAGTGGGGAGTTACAGGCCATGGTGCACTACCATGTCTTGTTTGTACCATGTTGCTAGGGGTTGAACCCAGGGTCGTATACATGCTAGGCAAGCACTACCAACCGAGCTATGTCCTGGCCAGCCCACTCCTTCCCTTTTGAAGACAGGATTTCATGGTGTAGCCCAAGCCTTCAGTGTCTATTCATCATCAAGTACATCTTGGATAGCTTTCTGTGTTAGTACTATGGCCCAGACCCAGGCTTTTTAAGGCCATATACCATTCCACTGGCTAAATTTTAATTAATAATTATCCAGATAATTTCCTGTTTTAAGAAATAAGATCTAGGTTTATGAAATTGTTGTGATCGGTCATAAAACATACATTCATTTGGTCATTGGCTCTTTAGGTAGGTAGGTAGGTACGTAGGTACATAGGTAGGTAGGTATAGGGTAGGGTAGGTATGGTAGGTTAGGTAGGTAGGTGGTAGGTAGGCGTTGTAAGTAGGTTGGATAGGTTGGTTAGGTAGTCGTTGGTAGGCTTGTTAGGTAGTTAGCGGTAGGTAAGTAGCGTAGTTAGGTTGGTAGGTAGGTAGGTTGGTAGGTTGGTAGGTAGGTAGGTTGGTAGGTAGGTAGGTAGGTAGGTAGGTAGGTAGGTAGGTAGGTTGGTAGGTAGGTAAGTAGGTAGGTAGGTTGGTAGGTAGGTAGGTTGGTAGGTAGGTAGGTTGGTAGGTTGGTAGGTAGGTAGGTAGGTAGGTTGGTAGGTAGGTAGGTTGGTAGGTAGGTAGGTAGGTAGGTAGGTTGGTAGGTAGGTAGGTAGGTTTGTCGGTTTGAGACAGGGTCTTCGTATATAACGCTGACTGGCCTGGAACTCACTATGCAGACCAGGCTGAAACATACAGAAATCTACCTGTCCCTCCCTTACAAAAGCTGGGATTAAATGTGCGTACCACCTGCCTGGCCCTATGTTTTATTGTAGTAACACCCACAACTAAATTTCTGTGGGTGACTAATCAGTTCACAATGTACAATCATTTTTAGTTCCAGAACATGTAATCATCCTAAAGGAAACCTTTTGCTACTCAGCAGCCGCCCCTCTTCCTACCAACTGCTGTTGACACCTTTTAATCTGTTTTCTGCCCCTACGGATTTGCATTTCTGGATGTTTCCTAAAATGAAATAAAAATATGTAGTCTTTTATGTATGTTTGTCTTCACATAATGATTTCAAGCTTCATTCATTTAAAAGTATGACCAATATTTTGTTTCTTTTTATGAATGAATGATATACCACATTTTATAGGCTTTTTTTATAAATGCCTAAGGACAATATATACTGATGTCAATTTCAACTTTTGTTTACCTATGTTCAACTTGTGTTTCTCATCTTGAATTTGACTTTCTTGTCTTTTCATTCTATGGAGAGTCATGTTCACCCAGAGCTTAGGACCCTGGTGGCTCTGTTATCCAACATGGCTGTCATCCTTCCCATGGATCTGCACACCCACCTGAGGGTCAGCAGGTAGACAAGTGGTCAGGCAAGCCAGTGACAGCAGAACAAAACAGACACATTCCTTCTTCCAGCCATCTACTGCCAAAGATTAGACAAGATCCATTTGAGTCAGTCACATAGCATATAGGTTTTCGAAGATGGATCTGTGACTATTTATAACTCAGAACCATACTTGAGTATTAGTAATGATTTCGGTGCTGAAAAAAAAAATGGAAATTAGTGTCAATGGTACTGAAAGATAGCAAGTAAGACTCGGTAGATAAACAGCATGCCACCAAGCCTGACAAGCTGACCTCGATCTCCAGGACCCACATGGTAGATGGAGAGAACTGACTTCTAGAAGTTGTCCTCTGGCATCCACACATGCTCAGTGATATGCCCCTTCACACACACATACACACACACACAGATAAATTATTTTTAATTTTAAAGAAAAAACATGAACAGAAATTTTGTGCTCATTCATTCATTTCAGAAGAAAGGCAAAGTAGAAAGTAGTTTGGTCATTGAGTCGTGCTTTGAATGAGCAGGAAGTGTTGGTTTTATACCAGGTACTGTACCAGATGCTAGAGTTTAAAGGAGGAGCCTTCCAGTTACTTGGCAGAGAAAGAACGTTTACACAAGAAAACCAAATGTAGAGATCTTCACACTTCCCTTCTAAAGCCGTTTGTGGAAGATGTAGAAGAACAGATGGGTTATGAAGTGTGTGTACAGCCCTATCACCGGAGAGCTCTACAGAGCGTCTGAGGGTGGCTTGGGACAGTGCCAGTCTCAGGCCTGTGCATCTGAATGCAGGGTGCTTGGAAAAGATTGCCCAAATAGGCACAACTCAAACTTGAACAAGCATGGGCATGGAGAGATGGCTCAGTGGTTAAGAGCAGTGACTGCCCTTGCAGAGGACCCAGGTTCAATTCCCAACACCCACATGGCGGCTAAGAACCATCTTAGGTTGGATGTGGTGGCACACTCCTTTAATCCCAGCACTCAGGAGGCAGAGGCAGGTAGATCTCTGTGAGTTCAAGGCCACCCTGGTCTACATAGCAAGTTCCAGGTCAGCTGGGACTAAAGGGAGACCCTGTCTCAAAAACACACACACAAAAAGAAAGAAATAGGAAGAAGGAAAAAAAAAACAAAACTTGAATAAGCCAACTGCTTCTTTGCAATGTAGAGTAGCCTCAGCCTAAACCTAGACCATAACCTTATTTTTTGTTTGCTTGTTTGAGACAGGTCTCCCTATAGCCCCAGTTGGCCTGGACTTCGCTATGTAGACCAGGATAGCCTAGGTCTCTAAAAGATCCCCTGCCCTACCTCCTGAGTGCTGGGGTTGAAGGTGAGCAACACCATGCTCAGCTTTATGATGTTAATCTTGATGTGAAAAAAAGGGACAGGACTCAGTCGTAGTTCATGCTGGACTGGATTTGAAATCCCCCACCCCACCCCCAGGCTTGCGTGCTTGAACGTTTACTCCTTAGCCGGTCCTACTCTACCTGAAGGTTGTGGAATCTTTAGAAGATGGACCCCTTCAACTTACAGATGTGATGTGACCAGCAGCCAGCCCTAAACTCTGCTTTCCCGACACAGTGCTACCAAGATAAACACTCCCTTAAGTTACATCTTGTCAGGTAGTTGGTCACAGTGACAAGAAAATTAGTTGATACAGCCGCATTTCAATTGCCTACAAGAATTCCTGGACTGTGTTGGTAGAACTATTGAGCCTGGAGTCAGATGCTGAAGAAGTGTCTGCAGATTGCTGGGGCAGAAGTCCTGCATCTGTTTTCTAGAAGGTCTGTCCCTGGCACCAGTGAAAAATAATTAAGATCTTGGGATGCAGCAGAGTCAGCATTCCAAGGACTCTTGACTTCTAGGATAAGATGACAGACTTAGAACTCCCCCGATGTGGCTCCGTGAAGGAGAAGAGTCAGGAAGAAACTATAATCAAGAAGTGAGAAAGAGGAGGGTGTCTGGAGCCAAGAAAGGGGCAAAAAGCAGCATAGCTAGCAAGCGTGAGCTAACAAGCAGCGTAGCTAGCAAGCGTGAGCTAACAAGCAGCGTAGCTAGCAAGCGTGAGCTAACAAGCAGCATAGCTAGCAAGCGTGAGCTAACAAGCAGCGTAGCTAGCAAGCGTGAGCTAACAAGCAGCGTAGCTAGCAAGCGTGAGCTAACCAGCAGCGTAGCTAGCAAGCGTGAGCTAACCAGCAGCGTAGCTAGCAAGCGTGAGCTAACAAGCAGCATAGCTAGCAAGCGTGAGCTAACAAGCAGCATGCTAACAAGCGTGAGCTAACAAGCAGCATAGCTAGCAAGCGTGAGCTAACAAGCAGCGTAGCTAGCAAGCATGAGCTAACAAGCAGCGTAGCTAGCAAGCGTGAGCTAACAAGCAGCGTAGCTAGCAAGCGTGAGCTAACAAGCAGCGTAGCTAGCAAGCGTGAGCTAACAAGCAGCGTAGCTAGCAAGCGTGAGCTAACAAGCAGCGTAGCTAGCAAGCGTGAGCTAACAAGCAGCGTAGCTAGCAAGCGTGAGCTAACAAGCAGCGTAGCTAACAAGCGTGAGCTAACAAGCAGCATAGCTAACAAGCGTGAGCTAACAAGCAGCGTAGCTAGCAAGCGTGAGCTAACAAGCAGCGTAGCTAGCAAGCGTGAGCTAACAAGCAGCATAGCTAACAAGCGTGAGCTAACAAGCAGCATAGCTAGCAAGCGTGAGCTAACAAGCAGCGTAGCTAGCAAGCGTGAGCTAACAAGCAGCGTAGCTAGCAAGCGTGAGCTAACAAGCAGCGTAGCTAGCAAGCGTGAGCTAACAAGCAGCGTAGCTAGCAAGCGTGAGCTAACAAGCAGCGTAGCTAACAAGCGTGAGCTAACAAGCAGCATGCTAACAAGCAGCATAGCTAACAAGCAGCATAGCTAACAAGCAGCATGCTAACAAGCAGCATAGCTAACAAGCAGCATGCTAACAAGCAGCGTAGCTAGCAAGCGTGAGCTAACAAGCAGCATAGCTAGCAAGCGTGAGCTAACAAGCAGCATGCTAACAAGCAGCATAGCTAACAAGCAGCATGCTAACAAGCAGCATAGCTAACAAGCATGAGCTAACAAGCAGCGTAACTAGCAAGCGTGAGCTAACAAGCAGCATGCTAACAAGCAGCATAGCTAACAAGCATGAGCTAACAAGCAGCATAGCTAACAAGCATGAGCTAACAAGCAGCATAGCTAACAAGCAGCATAGCTAACAAGCAGCATAGCTAACAAGCATGAGCTAACAAGCAGCATAGCTAACAAGAGTGGAGAAAGAGACTACAGAGAAGTAGGAAAGGATCCACAGCCCAGACCCCAGAGGGAAGCCTGGAGACAGCATGGCGTGTTGCAGCAGGCTGGCAGTCCCAGAACAGAGGACTCCTCACTGACTTGTGTACTTTTTTTTTTTTTTTTAATTTTTATTTCTGTATGTGTTATGAATGTATTGTCTGCAACATGCAAGATTGTTGCACCCGGGTCGTGCAATGCCGCGGACGGTCCAGGACAGAGGGTCTCGGATTCCCCGGGAAATGGAGTTCTCCTGGAATTGGAGTTGAGACCGGTTCTCGGCCGCCATTTGGGTGTGGGGATCGAACCGGGTCTTCTGCAAGAGCGGTCGGCTCCTTTAAACCGCTAGGCCATTTCTCCCAGCCCGGCTCTGTACTCTTAAATCCCGCACTCAGCACTCAGAAGAAGGCACTGCCTTACCATCTTAGAGTGCTGTAGCAAGGAGCCATGTCAAAAGGACACGGACCCAGGAGCAGGCACAAGTCAAGGAACTCCAGCTGCAGAAGGCCTCGCCCTCTGCAAATTCAGACAGGTCTCTGAGCTCCGAGCCCAGGACCCTGATCACTAGGTTTCTGCAGCTTCCTGTGGGGCGGGGGAGGGGGACGTTGCTGGCTGGGGTCTGAAAGCACTGACCCCAAGCAGGCAGAGTGCCCCATCCCATGAAGTCCGCTCCATCGAGTGTGGAACTCTGTTCTGTTCTGCACACACTGGGCACACGCAGCCAGAGGGAGCTAGTGAGAACCTGCTGAGCCACTGGCTCCTTGGGCCTGGGAGAAGCTCCCAGTAAACAAGGGAGGCCAGGCACTAAAGTGATTGTTGCTGACATCCAGTTCGGGGATGGAGTGCTTGTGTAAGGTCCATGACCTATTCTTGACAAGCCTGTCTACACCACCTACCTATACACTGGGAACAGAGAGGAAACCCCCGGATGTCCAGGGAGGGCCGGCCCCAGCCCAGATCGATCAAAGAGGCCAAGGACTGCGGTCCAGGGAGAAGCGCCAAGGGACGCGTTTGGGTGTTCTTTTACTAAGGTTTGGGGAGTATTATTTCATTATATTTTTAAGCTTTCCCATTCCTTTACTCTCATGTTGCTGTGGTACATATTTTTTATTATCTCATTTCCTTTTTTAGTTTTTTTCCTTTTTTTTTTTTTTTTTTTTTTTTTTTTTTTTTTTTTTTTTTTTTTTTTTTTTTTTTTACTCTTTTTTTTTTTTTTTTTTTTTTGCAACCGATTGCTACGTGAGACCTGGCTGCCCATATTAAACCATGCTGATCTCAACACTCACAGAGATGCCTGTCTCTGCTTCCTCAATGTGGTTTTGTAAGTGTCGTGCTCACTATACTTGGTTCCTTTATGATTTTTCACTTCAATCGTTATTCTTACCCAACTTTTCTCCCCCTTTCTTTAGATGTAATTGGTTTGTGTGGTAGTTGTTATTTCCTGTCATATTTGTTTGATCTGTTCCTGATGCAGCAAATGTTTTTCTTGAGTGGTATTGGTTATTGAAGGCTGGAGCCATCAAGAAAGTGACTCATCTCCCAGACAGCCATCATGCCCAGCACTTGGGAAGCAGAAAAAGCAGGTGGATTTCTGAGACTGAAGCCAGCCTGTTCTACACAGCAAGTTCCAGGCCAGCTGGGGCTACCAGGGCACCCACCCCATATCAAAAACTGGAAGAGCTAACATCCCAAAGATGCACGATACAACTAGTGAAACCAAAACGCCCACCCACCAACTCTGCCAACAAAGTACTCTTGAGTAAACTGAATCCAAAGATAATGAAATATCTGAAATGCCCAAGAATTAAAAGATATGGCTCTTTTTAAATTTTATTATTTTTTATGTGTATGAATGTACTGTCTTGCATGTAGGTTTGTGACCCACCTGTGTCGTGCAATGCCGAGGAGGTCAGAAGAGGTGTCTGATTCCCGTGGACTGAGTTTAAAGATGTCTCAGGTGCCATTTGTGGGTGCCGTGGGATTGAACCCAGGTCCTCTGCAAGAGCAGTTGGTGCTCTTAACCGCTAGGCCCTCCCTCCAGCCCTCGTGGTTCTTTTTTTTTTTTCTTATTATTATTAAATTTTATTTATTTCTGTATTGTGTATGAATGTACTGTCTGCATGCCAAGTTTGTGCACCCGTGTCGTGCAAAGCGCGCGGAGGTAAGAAGACGGTCTCGGATTCCCCTGGAACTGGAGTTCTCCTGGAATTGGAGTTTCAGACGGTTCTCGGCCGCCATGTGGGTGCTGGGGATCGAACCCGGGTCCTCTGTAAGAGCGGTCGGCGCTCTTAACCGCTAGGCCATCTCTCCAGCCCCGGTTCTTTTTTTAAAATAATCAGTTACCTCAAAAAGAATTGAAATAGGAGAATGGAGTAAGCACATTAATTCGAGGCTCAGATGAGCAGTCCAGGAGTATGGGAGATAAAGAGGTGTTCTGGGGCCTGGAGAGATTCTTAGTCAGCAAAGTGCCCATTGTACTAACGTGAGCCTCTGAATTCACACTGCCAAAACCCACATAAACAAGTAGGACATGGTTGCGGGCATCTGGAACTTGAGCTAGCTCAGGGACAAGTGGGTTCTCTAAGTTGCCTTGGTCGCCGTGTTTCATCACTGCACAGAATAAAACTACTACACACCAAGAGATGTCTGGGGAGAAATAGAAATGTTGGTAACCATTCTTGGGGACCCTCCCTGCTACAAGGAGCTGTTACTCTATTTCTCAATAAAAACCTTGCCTGCTTACCCTTAAACAATAGGGAGAGATGGCTCAGTTGTTAAAACTGTACTGCTTTTGCAAAGAACTCATGTTCAATTCCCAGCATCCTGTTGGGCAGCTCATGACCACCTGTAACTGCAGCTCCAGGGGACCCAATAACCTCTTCTGGTGTCTGCTCACATGGCATTCATGTACACACACACACACACACACACACACACACACACACACGGGACCCAATAACCTCTTCTGGTGTCTGCTCACACAGCATTCATGTACACACACACACACACACACACACACACATACAAACAGGGGACCCAATAACCTCTTCTGGTGTCTGCTCACACGGCATCCATGTACACACACACACACACACACACACACGAATAAAATATTTTTTCATTAAAAAATGTTAGAAATGAAAAGCTTGACAAAGCAAGTAATTCAGTGGAAAAGCATAAACATAATGAGTACTCTAGACCAGGTGAAAGAGTGTCAGATTTCAGATAAAGTCAAACAATGCTTACGTTCAGGTAGCAGTAGAAGAAAAGGATCATTCAAGCTCTTTGGGATATGATTAAGAAATAAACTTATCCAAGGCTGGAGAGATAGCCTAGCGGTTAAGAGCACCGACTGCTCTTGCAGAGGACCTGGGTTCGATCCCCAGCACCCACGTGGCAGCTAAGAACTGTCTGTAACTCCAATTCCAGGAGAACTCCAGTTCCAGGGGAATCCGAGACCCTCTTCTGACCTCTGTGGCATTGCACGACACGGGTGCACAAACCTACATTCAGACAGTACATTCATACACGTACAAAAATAAATAAAAGAAAAAAGAAACTTATCAAAAATAAAAAATAAAAAAAGCCAGGCATGGTGGCGCACGCCTTTAATCCTAGCACTTGGGAGGCAGAGGCAGGCGGATCTTTGTGAGTTCAAGGCCAGCCTGGTCTACGGAGTGAGTTCCAGGACAGTTGGGGCTACAAAGAGACCCCGTCTCAAAAACAAACAAACAAAGTCTCAAATTGAACCTACGACTGCTCCTGGTTATATACCCAGAAGATTCTGAGATTGCAGAGATAAGTGCACAACCAGGTTTATTGCAGCTCTCTTCACAAAAGCAANAGGGAAGACCCTGTCTCAAAACACACACAACACAAAAAGAAAGAAATAGGAAGAAGGAAAAAAAAACAAAACTTGAATAAGCCAACTGCTTCTTTGCAATGTAGAGTAGCCTCAGCCTAAACCTAGACCATAACCTATTTTTTGTTTGCTTGTTTGAGACAGGTCTCCCTATAGCCCCAGTTGGCCTGGATTCGCTATGTAGAGACCAGGATAGCCTAGGTCTCTAAAAGATCCCCTGCCCTACCTCCTGAGTGCTGGGGTTGAAGGTGAGCAACACCATGCTCAGCTTTATGATGTTAATCTTGATGTGAAAAAAAGGGACAGGACTCAGTCGTAGTTCATGCTGGACTGGATTTGAAATCCCCCACCCCACCCCCAGGCTTGCGTGCTTGAACGTTTACTCCTTAGCCGGTCCTACTCTACCTGAAGGTTGTGGAATCTTTAGAAGATGGACCCCTTCAACTTACAGATGTGATGTGACCAGCAGCCAGCCCTAAACTCTGCTTTCCCGACACAGTGCTACCAAGATAAACACTCCCTTAAGTTACATCTTGTCAGGTATTGGTCACAGTGACAAGAAAATTAGTTGATACAGCCGCATTTCAATTGCCTACAAGAATTCCTGGACTGTGTTGGTAGAACTATTGAGCCTGGAGTCAGATGCTGAAGAAGTGTCTGCAGATTGCTGGGGCAGAAGTCCTGCATCTGTTTTCTAGAAGGTCTGTCCCTGGCACCAGTGAAAAATAATTAAGATCTTGGGATGCAGCAGAGTCAGCATTCCAAGGACTCTTGACTTCTAGGATAAGATGACAGACTTAGAACTCCCCCGATGTGGCTCCGTGAAGGAGAAGAGTCAGGAAGAAACTATAATCAAGAAGTGAGAAAGAGGAGGGTGTCTGGAGCCAAGAAAGGGGCAAAAAGCAGCATAGCTAGCAAGCGTGAGCTAACAAGCAGCGTAGCTAGCAAGCGTGAGCTAACAAGCAGCGTAGCTAGCAAGCGTGAGCTAACAAGCAGCATAGCTAGCAAGCGTGAGCTAACAAGCAGCGTAGCTAGCAAGCGTGAGCTAACAAGCAGCGTAACTAGCAAGCGTGAGCTAACAAGCAGCGTAGCTAGCAAGCGTGAGCTAACAAGCAGCATAGCTAGCAAGCGTGAGCTAACAAGCAGCATAGCTAACAAGCAGCATGCTAACAAGCAGCAAGCAACAAGCAGCATGCTAACAAGCAGCGTAGCTAGCAAGCGTGAGCTAACAAGCAGCTACTAGCAAGCGTGAGCTAACAAGCAGCGTAGCTAGCAAGCGTGAGCTAACAAGCAGCGTAGCTAGCAAGCGTGAGCTAACAAGCAGCGTAGCTAGCAAGCGTGAGCTAACAAGCAGCGTAGCTAGCAAGCGTGAGCTAACAAGCAGCGTAGCTAGCAAGCGTGAGCTAACAAGCAGCGTAGCTAGCAAGCGTGAGCTAACAAGCAGCGTAGCTAACAAGCGTGAGCTAACAAGCAGCGTAGCTAGCAAGCGTGAGCTAACAAGCAGCGTAGCTAGCAAGCGTGAGCTAACAAGCAGCGTAGCTAGCAAGCGTGAGCTAACAAGCAGCATAGCTAACAAGCGTGAGCTAACAAGCAGCATAGCTAGCAAGCGTGAGCTAACAAGCAGCGTAGCTAGCAAGCGTGAGCTAACAAGCAGCGTAGCTAGCAAGCGTGAGCTAACAAGCAGCGTACTAGCAAGCGTGAGCTAACAAGCAGCATAGCTAACAAGCAGATGCTAACAAGCAGCATAGCTAACAAGCAGCATGCTAACAAGCAGCATAGCTAACAAGCAGCATAGCTAACAAGCAGCATAGCTAACAAGCAGCATGCTAACAAGCAGCATAGCTAACAAGCAGCATGCTAACAAGCAGCGTAGCTAGCAAGCGTGAGCTAACAAGCAGCATAGCTAGCAAGCGTGAGCTAACAAGCAGCATGCTAACAAGCAGCATAGCTAACAAGCAGCATGCTAACAAGCAGCATAGCTAACAAGCATGAGCTAACAAGCAGCATAGCTAACAAGCAGATAGCTAACAAGCAGCATGCTAACAAGCAGCATAGCTAACAAGCAGCATGCTAACAAGCAGCATAGCTAACAAGCAGCATGCTAACAAGCAGCATAGCTAACAAGCAGCATGCTAACAAGCAGCATAGCTAGCAAGCATGAGCTAACAAGCAGCATAGCTAACAAGAGTGGAGAAAGAGACTACAGAGAAGTAGGAAAGGATCCACAGCCCAGACCCCAGAGGGAAGCCTGGAGACAGCATGGCGTGTTGCAGCAGGCTGGCAGTCCCAGACACAGGAGGACTCCTCAGTGCTCTGTACTTTTTTTTTTTTTTTTAAATTTTATTTCTGTATGTGTATGAATGTATTGTCTGCATGCAAGTCTGTGCACCCGTGTCGTGCAATGCCGCGGAGGTCAGAAGAGGGTCTCGGATTCCCCTGGAACTGGAGTTCTCCTGGAATTGGAGTTTGAGACGGTTCTCGGCCGCCATGTGGGTGCTGGGGATCGAACCCGGGTCTTCTGCAAGAGCGGTCGGCGCTCTTAACCGCTAGGCCATCTCTCCAGCCCCGCTCTGTACTCTTAAATCCAGCACTCAGCACTCAGAAGAAGGCACTGCCTTACCATCTTAGAGTGCTGTAGCAAGGAGCCATGTCAAAAGGACACGGACCCAGGAGCAGGCACAAGTCAAGGAACTCCAGCTGCAGAAGGCCTCGCCCTCTGCAAATTCAGACAGGTCTCTGAGCTCCGAGCCCAGGACCCTGATCACTAGGTTTCTGCAGCTTCCTGTGGGGCGGGGGAGGGGGACGTTGCTGGCTGGGGTCTGAAAGCACTGACCCCAAGCAGGCAGAGTGCCCCATCCCATGAAGTCCGCTCCATCGAGTGTGGAACTCTGTTCTGTTCTGCACACACTGGGCACACGCAGCCAGAGGGAGCTAGTGAGAACCTGCTGAGCCACTGGCTCCTTGGGCCTGGGAGCAGCTCCCAGTAAGCAAGGAAGGCCAGGAACTAAAGTGACTGGGTGACATCCAGTGCAGGGATGCAGCACTTGTGTAAGGTCCCCAACATACCCCTGACAAGCCCCGTCTACACCACCAGCCTATACAGTGGGAACTGAGAGGAACCAACGGATTCCAGTGAGGGCCGGCCCCATCCCAGACTGATCAGAGTCCAAGGTACGAGGTCCAGGGAGAAGCTCCAATTTACTCTTTTTTTTTCTTTTACTAATTTTTTTTAGTATTGATTTCATTATATTTTTATATCTTTCCCATTCCTTTTATCTAATTTTGTGTACATATTTTTTATTATCTCATTTCCTTTTTTAGTTTTTCCTTTACTAATGTGTCTTCATTATTTACCTCTTCTCTTATTTTTTTTATTACTACTTTTTACTTTTTTTTTTTTTTTTTTTTTTTTTGCAACAGACTTGCTACGTGAGACCTGGCTAGCCTCATTATGTAAACCATGCTGATCTCAAACTCACAGAGATCTGCCTGTCTCTGCTTCCTCAATGCTGGTTTTGTAAGTGTGTGCCACTATACTTGGTTCTTTATGAATTTTTAACTTCAATCTTTATTCTACAAACTTTTCCCCCTTTCTTTAGATGGTTATTGGTGTGGTAGTTGTATTTCTGTCATATTTGTTTGGATATGTTCCTGATGCAGAAATTTGTTTTCTCTTGAGTGGTATTGAAGACTGAGCCATCAAGAAGTGACTCATGCCCAGCCAGCCATCATGCCCAGCACTTGGGAAGCAGAGGCAGCTGGAGAGGCCATCCTGGTCTACATAGCAAGTTCCAGGCCAGCTGGGGCTACAGGGAGACCCACCCCATATAAAACTGGAAGAGCTAACCATCCCAAAAGATGCACAGATAACTAGTGAAACCAAAGCCACACAACTCTGCCAAAAATTACTCTTGAGTAACTGAATCCAAAGATAATGAAATATCTGAAATGCCCAAGAATTAAAAGATATGGCTCTTTTTTAAATTTTATTTATTTTTTATGTGTATGAATGTACTGTCTGCATGTAGGTTTGTGCACCTGTGTCGTGCAATGCCGAGGAGGTCAGAAGAGGGTGTCGGATTCCCGTGGAACTGGAGTTAAAGATGGTTCTCAGCTGCCATGTGGGTGCCGGGGATTGAACCCAGGTCCTCTGCAAGAGCAGTTGGTGCTCTTAACCGCTAGGCCATCTCTCCAGCCCCGTGGTTCTTTTTTTTTTTTATTATTATTATTAATTTTATTTATTTCTGTATGTGTATGAATGTACTGTCTGCATGCAAGTCTGTGCACCCGTGTCGTGCAAAGCCGCGGAGGTCAGAAGACGGTCTCGGATTCCCTGGAACTGGAGTTCTCCTGGAATTGGAGTTTCAGACGGTCCGCCCATGTGGGTGCTGGGGATCGAACCCGGGTCCTCTGTAAGAGCGGTCGGCGTCTAACCGCTTAGGCCATCTCTCCAGCCCCGGTTCTTTTTTTAAAATAATCAGTTACCTCAAAAAGAATTGAAATAGGAGAATGGAGTAAGCACATTAATTCGAGGCTCAGATGAGCAGTCCAGGAGTATGGGAGATAAAGAGGTGTTCTGGGGCCTGGAGAGATTCTTAGTCAGCAAAGTGCCCATTGTACTAACGTGAGCCTCTGAATTCACACTGCCAAAACCCACATAAACAAGTAGGACATGGTTGCGGGCATCTGGAACTTGAGCTAGCTCAGGGACAAGTGGGTTCTCTAAGTTGCCTTGGTCGCCGTGTTTCATCACTGCACAGAATAAAACTACTACACACCAAGAGATGTCTGGGGAGAAATAGAAATGTTGGTAACCATTCTTGGGGACCCTCCCTGCTACAAGGAGCTGTTACTCTATTTCTCAATAAAAACCTTGCCTGCTTACCCTTAAACAATAGGGAGAGATGGCTCAGTTGTTAAAACTGTACTGCTTTTGCAAAGAACTCATGTTCAATTCCCAGCATCCTGTTGGGCAGCTCATGACCACCTGTAACTGCAGCTCCAGGGGACCCAATAACCTCTTCTGGTGTCTGCTCACATGGCATTCATGTACACACACACACACACACACACACACACACACACACACACGGGACCCAATAACCTCTTCTGGTGTCTGCTCACACAGCATTCATGTACACACACACACACAACACACACACACATACCACAACAGGAACCATGCCTCTGTGCTCCACACACGCATCCATGTACACACACACACAACACACACACACGAATAAAATATTTTCATTAAAAAATGTTAGAAATGAAAAGCTTGACAAAGCAAGTAATTCAGTGGAAAAGCATAAACATAATGAGTACTCTAGACCAGGTGAAAGAGTGTCAGATTTCAGATAAAGTCAAACAATGCTTACGTTCAGGTAGCAGTAGAAGAAAAGGATCATTCAAGCTCTTTGGGATATGATTAAGAAATAAACTTATCCAAGGCTGGAGAGATAGCCTAGCGGTTAAGAGCACCGACTGCTCTTGCAGAGGACCTGGGTTCGATCCCCAGCACCACGTGGCAGCTAAGAACTGTCTGTAACTCCATTCCAGGAGAACTCCAGTTCCAGGGGAATCCGAGACCCTCTTTGACCTCTGTGGCATTGCACGACACGGGTGCACAAACCTACAGCAGCAGTACATTCATACACGTAAAAAAATAATAAAAGAAAAAAGAAACTTATCAAAAATAAAAAATAAAAAAAGCCAGGCATGGTGGCGCACGCCTTTAATCCTAGCACTTGGGAGGCAGAGGCAGGCGGATCTTTGTGAGTTCAAGGCCAGCCTGGTCTACGGAGTGAGTTCCAGGACAGTTGGGGCTACAAAGAGACCCTGTCTCCAAAAGACCAAAAAAAAAAAAAAAAAGAAAAGAAATAAACATGACATTTTTATGTAGAAAGAAGAGACAAGATACAGTCTAAAACTATAAAAAATCATAATTCCAAATCTAGAAGGAAATCTGTGTGTGTGTGTGTGTGTGTGTGTGTGAGAGAGAGAGAGAGAGAGAGAGAGAGAGAGAGAGAGAATATCCCAGAACAAGACAACATAGACCTTACCAAAAGAGTCTCTCTAAGTCAAATGCTAAGCATACAGAACAACGAAAGAGTACTAAGATGCAAGAAATGTGTCAAGCTACATTAAAAAGACAAAGCTCGGGCTGGAGAGATGGCCTAGCGGTTGAGAAGACCGACCGCTCTTGCAGAGGACCCGGGTTCGATCCCCAGCACCCACATGGCGGCTGAGAACCGTCTGAAACTCCAATTCCAGGAGAACTCCAGTTCCAGGGGAATCCGACACCCTCTTCTGACCTCCGCGACATTACATGACACAGGTGCACAGACCTACATGCAGACAGTACATTCATACACGTACAAAAATAAATGAAATTTTTAAAAAAGACAAAGCTATCAGAATAACACTTCTCAAAGAAACCATAAACGCCAAGGGAACATGAATGAACTAAGGTGTATCGAGCCCTGAAACAAAGCAACTGCAAACAAAGACAATTCTGTAATGTTTTCCTTTAAAATCAAAGGGGAAATAAAGACTTTTGATGATAACCATAGACTAAAGCAGTTCATTAACCATTAATACAGTATTGCAAAAGATACACAAATGAGGAAAAATTAAAAATGAGGAAAGAATGAATTTTACTAGAAGAATAAATAATGTAAATTAGTAAAGGAGCAGTTTTAATTCAGTAAACCATCAGATCTCTAAGAAGAAAACAGTTCATGACTTTTTTCTTAATTTTATTTATTTTATGTGTAGGAATGTACTGTCTGCATGTAGGTTTGTGCACCCATGTCGTGCAATGCCTCGGAGGTCAGAAGAGGGCGTCAGATTCCCCTGGAACTGGAGTTCTGGAATTGGAGTTACAGATGGTTCTCAGCTGCCATGTGGGTGCTGGGGATTGAACCCGGGTCCACTGCAAGAGCAGTCAGTGCTCTTAACCACTAGGCCATCTCTCCAGCCAACAGTTCATGACTTTTAACAACACTAACTATAAATGGCCTTACCTCTCCAATTAAAAGATGTAGACTGGCTGAGTGGATTAAAATGTAAGTTCTGTTTGCTGTCTGACAAAGACAGAATGAAAGTGAACTGATGAGAGATTATATTCTAAGCAAACAGAATCTGAAAGGAAACACAAGTAGCTAAACATATCTGATAAAACATTAATTGTAGTCCAAAATTACTCAGAATTAAAGACCATCACTACATAGTATTAAAGGAAATAAGCCACCAAGGTGATACAACTTTGTAAATGTGTTCAAGATCATAAGACAAACACTACTGATCACAAAAGGATAGATATGTCCAGATATAAGCCCAGTAGGTGACTTCAAAACACTACTGTCACCAATAGATAGGTCAGCTACACACACACACACACACACACACACACACACACCACTTTCAGAGTTAAACCACATTACAGAGCAAAGAAAAATTCAGCAGACACCTACAGAACATCTCATCCATCTAGTGGCTGAAGAACACACTTTCTTCTGAGAAGCTCAGAACTTGCTCAAAAGAGATAACTTTTAGGCCGTAAAACATCTGAGCATGTTAAAAAGTATTGATATAGTTTATTTTTCCAGATTATAATGAAATAAAACTAGAAGTCAAAGCAAAAGAAATTACAAGAGTCATTCATACCCATGGGAATTGAACAAATGCACTTTAAAGTGTTTGGAGGGTTTGTTTGTTTGTTTGTTTGAGGTTTTGCTGTTTTTGTTTTGTTTTGTTTTGGTATTTTGAGACAAGATCTCACTGTGTGGCCAGACTGGCTTCAGACTTGCAACAATCCTTCCTCAACCTCACAAGTGCTTGGCCCACCATACCTAACTAACAATATACTTTTGAATCATCAATTATTCATTGAAGAAATTAGAAAAGGCAAAATTTTCTAGAATCAAATAAACATGAGCACACAGCTTATCAAAGGCAGTTATAAGAGGGATTTATAGATATGAATGCCTACAATAAAACAATCAGAGCATCAGCAGAGTGAAGTGCATGCTGTGTAAACATGAGGACCTCAGTTGGGATCACCAGCACACCTGTAAGAGCGTGGCTCTGTGGCACACATCTGTAACCCCAGCACTTGGGGACAGCAAAGGAGCGTGGAAAAGAGCAGACAGGCAGAACCCCTGAGCTAACAAGCCAAAATAGCAAGCCCCTAGTGCAGTAAAAAAAAAAAAAAGTGGAAGGCTGGAGAGGTGGCTCACTGGTTAAGAACCCTTAGCTGTTCTTGCAGAAGACCTGAGTTTGAATCCCAGCACCCACAAGGTCACAGCCATCCATAACTCCTGTTCTGGGGGACCCAATGCCCTCTTCTGGTCTCCACCACTATTGCTTTTTTCTCTTTCTTTTTGAGACAGGGTCTCCCTGTAACCCCAGCTGGCCTGGAACTCTCTTTTTCGACCAGGCTGGCCTCAAACTCACAGAGATCTGCCTGCCTCTGCCTCCCAAGTGCTGGGATTAAAGGTGTGCACCACCATGCCCAGTAGAGTCTAGTTCTTTTAATACTGACAGACCCACATCAACTGAAAACAATCACATAGTCACAGAGTGTGAGACGAAGGCACCTGCACATCCAGCAAGGAGCTCAGCTCACATGGGACACTTTAGTAATCAGTTCTCCTGCCCTCTTTCCCGTTCATGCTGCTGGGGACTCGCCTCAAGTCCTCGTGCGCGCTGGACAAACTACCATTGAGCTGCATCCTCAGCCCGACTGTCATCAGGAAAATGTTCTCCAGATGCCTCTTGGTTCTTTATAGGACAGGCCCATCAGAAAAAACCAGCTCCTTCATAGTCTCAGCTCCAGAACTATATATGGGAAGTTCCTGTCTTTTAGTTAATCTGGACTTCCAAACAATTCTTAGCATTATTCTTTACAAGACTGGAACTTGTGCCCTTCCGCACTGGGTTCCATAACTTCACAGAGCCCACACATCAGCATGCCAGTACAACAACAGATTGGGAGAGATGAAAGTTGTTGAGAAAACGTGTTTCTCCTCAGTGTCTCCATACTCTTCTAATTGCAGGAAAATTGAATTTCATGCAAACCTTTAATCCTAGCACTCGGGAGGCAGAGGTAGGAGGGTGGAGTTCTGTAGGTTCAAGGCTAGCCTGGTCTATCTAGCAAGTTCCATACCAGTTGGAGCTACATAGTTAGACCTTGTTTCAAAAAACTGGATTTATTCTACTCAAATAGACAAATCAAATACATGGAATATTCCAATTCCTCCTTATTAGATTTTCCTTTAACATTACTTCTCAGCTTCAGAACTCTTTAAGACAGTTTTTTTATATAATTAAATTCAAGGACTTCTGCTCCCCCTCGAAGCCTAATTTATACTGTGAATCTCATTCCTGAATAGTTCTGAGCACTTCATAGTCTTTACAGATTACAAAGTATTTTCATGAGCTCTCTCTTCACTCAAAGCCATGTGTAAATTATGAAACAGCTACAGAATAGCTAATCAATCTGAAATGACACAAATGTATGTATCATACTGTAAATAGAAGAAGAGAAGTTGTTTGGCTTCAAGCCACACCAGAAACTCCAGGAACCAGAAAGAGCACTAACGGTTCCACGGGAGAGATCCAAGATGGGGTCAGTAAATAAAAACTGAGCCGTGCCAAAAAAGAATGCATGTGTAGATGGATACGGATGGGAAACAGTGCCTGTGTGTGTGTGTGTGTGTGTGTGTGTGTGTGTGTGTGTGTGTGTGTATGCATCTTGTGAGTGCAGTGTGCACAGAGGACAGAAGAGGGTGTCAGATCTCCTGGAACTGGAGTTATAGGCTGTTGGGAGCCACACACTGTGGTTGCTGAGAACCAAACCTGAGTCTTCTGGAAGAGCATCAAGTGCTCTTAACCATTGAGCCATCTCCTTATCCCACTGAAATTTTTTTTTTTTTTTTTGTCTTTTTGAGACAGGGTCTCTCTTTAGCCCCAGCTGTCCTGGAACTCACTATGTTGACCAGGCTGGCCTTGAACTCACAGAGATCCGCCTGCCTCTGCCAAGTGCTGGGATTAAAGGCGTGCACCACCACGCCTGGCTCCAAGGAATTTTTGAAGAACTAAGTTCTGACTTTGGCAAAAATCCAAATAATGAGTGCTCCATCATGAGGAACTACCATCATCATTGACTGAGAGTTGGGGATGACAACGGACTAGAATGAGTGGTGTGATGGAGGACATGGCAGATAGGAAGTAAGTGTGGAAGCAGTCTCCATGCCTGGTCCTGGGAAGGAAATGACCCGTCAACTGGGGACAAGTTTATTTGTAGAATCAGAAAGGAATCGGATGGGACCTCTTCTGGCAGCACAGAAGATTCAACAGCCAGCGAAAACCTTCCTTTCACAGAGCTTTGAAATTTAACAGAAAATGTAACTTTATTTGGTGGCTAAGATCGTGGGAAAGTTCCAAAGAGAGAGAACAAAATGAAAACTGAACTGAAAATAAAGTCAAGAAGTGTGCACACTGGCAAAGTGTATGCCACCTGGGGGGCTGGAGAGATGGCCCAGCAGTCATGAGCACCGACTGCTCTTGCAGAGGACCCGGGTTCGATCCCCAGCACCCACATGGCGGCTAAGAACCATCTGTAACTCCAATTCCAGGAGAACTCCAGTTCCAGGGGAATCCGAGACCCTCTTCTGACCTCCGCGGCATTGCATGACACGGGTGCACAAACCTACATGCAGACAGTACAATCATACACATACAAAAATAAATAAAATTAAAAAATTTTTTTTCTTCTAAATTTTTTTTCACATAAATTTATTTTTATTTTTTAACAAATCTAGACCCGTGTCCCCCACCCTATCCCCCCACCCCACCAGAACTCATGCATTCTGCCAAACATGCTTTTCATCTCTTTCTCAGTCTTTCTCAATATTCTCCATGAGGAAGTTGACTGTTTTGAGCAGAAGTTCACTGTTTCAGTCAGTTATTTGATGCAGTCCTTTCTGTTGTTGTCATTGTTGTTGTTGTTTCCAATAAAAAAAATTTTTTTAACTGTATGCCACCTGGGCTGGAGAGATGGCTCAGTTGTGTACAGCACTGGTTGTTCTTACAGAAGACCTGGGTTCAAATCCCACCACCCACATGGCAGCTAACAACTGTCTATAACTCCATTTCCAGGGGATCTAACACCTTATTCTGTCCTCCTCAGGCATTGCATGAAATGGGTGCATGTAAACATATGCAGACATAACACTCATACACATGAAATAAAAAAAATATAAAGAATATAAAACATTTTATTTTATTTTTTATTTTTTGGTCTTTTCAAGACAGGGTCTCCCTGTAGCCCCAGCTGTCCTAGAACTCACTCTGTAGACCAGGCTGGCCTTGAACTCACAAAGATCCGCCTGCCTCTGCCTCCCGAGTGCTAGGATTAAAGGCGTGCACCACCACGCCCGGCAAGAAAATAAAACATTTTTTAAATTTTTTTATTTTAATTTTATTTATTTTTGTATGTGTATGAATGTACTGTCTGCATGTAGGTTTGTGCACCCGTGTCGTGCAATGCCGCGGAGGTCAGAAGAGGGTCTCGGATTCCCCTGGAACTGGAGTTCTCCTGGAATTGGAGTTACAGACAGTTCTCAGCCGCCATGTGGGTGTTGGGGATCGAACCCAGGTCCTCTGCAAGAGCAGTCGGTGCTCTTAACTGCTAGGCTGGCTATCTCTCCAGCCCGAAAATAAAACATTTTTAAAAAAGTGTTTGCCACCACACCCAGGAGCATAAGGCATTCTTCCCATGGTTCCACTGAGGGTGTCCACCAAGCATAAGCTCACAAAGATTACCAAATATACACTAGTTATTTATCTTGACTTAGTTCATTAGCTGATCTGTATCAGTTATTTGTCTTGTGGCTATGACAAAATACCCAACAAAAGCAACTTAATGAAAGAAGTGCTTATTTTGTCTCATGGTTCTGTTATAATCCATTGTGGAGAGGACATCTGGAGGTCAGAGCCTGAAGTGGCTGGACACAGTCAGGAAGCAGAGAGAGATGATGCTAATGCTTGCTCACTTCCTCCTTTTAATTTGGTCAACAGTTAGAGTAATCTAATCTTGGAAAAGCCCTAGTAGGGCTGGCCAAAGGTCTTAGTGGGTAAAGGAGCCTGCTACCAAGCCTGACAACCTGAGTTTGATCCCCTGAACCCACAGGATGGAAGGAGAGAACTGATTCTAGCGAGTTGTCATCTGGCCTCTGTGTGTGTACAGTGGGATGCTCATGCTTCCTATCCCCACACACATGAGGAAAAGTGCTTAAATTTTAAAAATAAATAAAAGATGGCACGACAAAAATGAGTAAGCAACAAAAGATGATCTCAAGATAAAGGATGAAGTCAAATGGTAGATTAAAAAATAGAATTATAGTGCAGGCGTGGTGACGCACGTCTTTAATCCCAGCACTCGAGAGGCAGAGGCAGGTGGATCTCTGTGAATTCAAAGCCAGCCTGGTCTACATAGCTCCAGGCCAGCTGGGACTAAATGGAGACCCTGTCTCAAAAAAGACAAAAAAGAATTATTGAAGAAAACAAAAGTGATTGATGGCTAAATCAATACATTAGATATAAATAAATAATAATAAATTAGAAAGTAAATCTGAGAAAAGCACCTAGAATATAGCATAGAGAACAGAAGGCGACAAACATGAGCAAGTGTTGGAAGATATTGTTCAAATATTGGTAGCTTTTTCCATAAAGAGCCATGAAACAAATATTTTAGGCACAATATCCCTATTAAATCTGCCTGTGTGTTTGAAAATCGGTAAGTGGGGCTGGTGAATCAGTGGTTAAGAACATGGGTTGCTCTTCAGAGGACTCAAATTCTCCTCCCAGCCCCATGACAGAAGACTCATTATCACCTGTAGTTCCAGCTCCAGCAGGATCTGGCATCCTCCTCTGGCTGCTGCTTAATTAAAAATAAAATAAATATTTAAAAAACACCACTAAGCCTTCTATAAACAGACAGACATAGATAATGCTTCAGTAAAACTGTCTTTAGGGGCTGGAGAGATGGCACAGCTGGGAACGTGCTTGCTACGCATGAGGACCCGGGTGGGCTCCCCAGCTCCCACATAGGAAGCCAGGAGGACCCGGGTGGGCTCCCCAGCTCCCACAAAGAAAGCCAGGCACTTTGTGTGTAGTTGAGTAACAACTTTTGAGATACAATTTCCAAAAAGATGATCATGAAAAAACCCCCAAGTTTGACATTTACAGCGGTGCTAAATCTCTGTTCTTAGGTGGAAAATTCGCAGATGTGTATTTGATGATTAAATGTCAACATTTACAGTTAACATCATTTTTATATGTAATATTATTGCATAATTAAGATTATATTTTGCCAGGCGTGGTGGTGCATACCTTTCATCCCAGCACTCAGGAGGCAGAGGCAGGTGGATCTCTATGAGTTCAAGACCAGCCTGGTCTACAGAGCAAGCTCCGGGCCAGCTGGGACTAAAAGGGATAGCCTGTCTCAAAAAAAAAAAAAGAATATATTTTAAGATGAGGTTTCATGTGCTCCAGGCTGGACCCCAACTTTCTGTGTTGCTGAGGATGACCTTGAGAGTTTCTGGTCCATGTCCTAAGTGCTGAGATTACAGACACGAACCTTGGGGAAGGGAGGATGGAACTCGGGGCCTCCTACATGCTGGATAAGCACAGTATCAACTAAACATCTCTAGCCCAACAATAGCTCTTTTGAGATTGGTCCCCCAAATGTCACAAAGATAAATGTGAAAGACTGAAAGGTTCTTTGGCAATCAAATGGGCTATAGAGCGCAAAATGTGACTTATGTGGGATATAAATGAATTCTCAGCAAATAATGTAGCAGAGATGGAGTTAGTCTCTGCTGCCTGCCTCACATGTCAATAATTGGTTTGGATGAAGAGATAAAGATAGCAAATTGAATTTAATTAAGAGAAAGATACAGATTTCCAGTTCAGTTTTTAAAAGTCGGGAATTAAATCATGGGCTGGAGAGATGATTCAGCAGAGCACTGGCTGCTCCTACAGAGGACCTGGGTTCCATTCCCAGCACTTAAATGGCAGCTAACAACTGTCAGTACCTCCAGTTCCAGGGGATCCAGTGCCCTCTTCTGACCTCCATACCCGCTGCATGCACACAGTGCATCTACATACCTACTCATACACATAAAAATAAATTTAAAAATTAAAACAATTAAATCAAAGAAAACCTTAGAAAGAAGCAAGAAGAGACAAACTTTTAGATTGTTATTATTGAGTCCAGTCCAGAACCTTGGCCCAGCTATCTTGTATTTCGTTCCTGCCACGGCACCATTTTAGACTGGCATATGGACAGGTGCCAACAAGAAGAATGGAAAGAGTGGGAGATTTGTCCTGTGGGGCTCTTCCCCTTTCTTGGTATTTCCTGGACATATTACGGGAAAATTGTGGAAGAAATTCCTTTATACATATCTCCCCTTTCCTTTCCTCTTCTCCCTTTCCCTCTTCCCTTCCTCCTCCTCTTCCTCTTCCACTTCCTCCTCTCTCTCTCTCTCTCTCTCTCTCTCTCTCTCTCTCTCTCTCTCTCTGATCTTCAACCCCTTTTCACTTCTTGACTCTGCATCATCTCCAAGTGTCCCTGCTACTCCCTAAACCTATCTTTGCCTTCCATCATTTCTTCCCCTTCTCTAATTAGTATGACCCAGACTTGAATGCACATGCTCAGCACTGACACCCACCCCATACTCCTCTGCAAGCTGTATCTCTTCCAGATACCCAGTGCTAGCATTTGTTGTCCTAGACCTTAGTATTTCAATTTTGGCCTTAACTGCACGTGTGTGATAAAGAGAAGAGGAAAGAAAAAAAAAAACTTGGATTCCTGATGGTCACTTCCTGAAATTGCTGCTCAACTCATCTTAAGGACTTTAGGCTTAGCTGGGCGTGATGACCCACACCTTTACTCCCAGCACTCCAGAGGCAGAGACAGATGGACCTCTGAGTTCAAGGCCAGCCTGGTCTACATAGCGAGCTCCAGGCTGGCTGTAACTAAAGGGAGACCCTGTCTCAAAAAGACCAAAACAAAAAAAGAACTTTATACTTGAACCCTCCCCAACCCCATTTATTTTATTTGAGGAAGGGTTCATATAATTTGTATATGCCTCTCACCCTTCAATTATTTAGCGCTTTAAATTAATATTACAAAGTTATTTTCTATGGCAAAATTATCAATCTCTTCTTTGCATATTTCTTCAAGCAATTATTCTGCATGTCTAAAACAGATAGTAGTACTAATTATAATATTATGGATGCAATAATTCTATATCACTTATGAAAACTTGTGTTTCACAGTTGCCAAATCTCTTCTTTAGGGCAAGGAGATGATGTGATCATCCTTCCTTGTCATTTTGTTATGCTCTGCCTGCAACTGTCCCAATTCAAGATTCTTTTTTTTAAATTAGTTTTTATTGATGCTTTGTGCATTTCATACATTTTTCCAATTCAGTTCAGGCTTATTTCCCTTTCCCTCCCCCTCACCCCCACCCCATCCCAGATCATGCATTCTGCCATAACTGTCCTGCATCTTTCTCTCAGTTTTTTTTTTCATTTTTAGCTATAAGTGATAATCCATGAGCACAAGCATCCTTCATGCAAAACCTATCTGCAGGCTGTTGTGCCCAAACACCTACAGCCCCACCATCCAGTGGGGGGTGACAGGTTGTTTGTTCAATCAAGTTGATCAAATGAGTGTCCAGACTACATTGCTGTAGTTTCACCATTCACCCCAATCGCAGCCCTTACATTCTACCACGCCCCCTCTTCCGCAGGTTGTTCCCTAGGCTTAGAAAAGGGGCACAGGTGGATCAGAGGTAAAACAGTCCACTCTCTCTGGAGCTGTTGACTTGGACTCTGGTCTTCTGGAGACTCATACGCCAATTCAAGATTCTTTACAGAACACCCCGGGAAAATGACTAGGGAAGTCCCAACCCTTAGAGTTGAGTATTCCTGTGAAGTTCTTGTTTCAGTTACCAAAAATCCAATGGTTATTGCACCATAACCTCCCACACTTAAACTGTATGGAGGTGGCATGGACACTTTCCAAATTGTTCCAGAAAGTTCTAGTGATAGACCCCTCCTTAGCTATATGTCTTCTTTAACTACTATCTCTTATTTTTACCTGACTTCTCAGTTCTACCACATTACCACTGAACAAAGGGTCACTTTTAGAATAAGTCAACATTTCTGTAGATCAAAAGATGAAGAATCCCAAATACAGACTGACCTCAGCAGGAGGAGGGTCTATC
The DNA here is from genome assembly GCA_009823505.1 of Rhizomys pruinosus. Lineage (NCBI taxonomy): Eukaryota > Metazoa > Chordata > Mammalia > Rodentia > Spalacidae > Rhizomys > Rhizomys pruinosus. The sequence continues at coordinate 1,108,511 of VZQC01010902.1, forward strand.
GGCAGACATTCTCTGGATTTGAATTATAACACATTGCACATTCCTTCCCAAGAAACTTCATCACTGGCCAACCAGCCCACCCTGAGATTTTCACACTTCTCAACCCCCATAGTGACATGGGCCAGTTACCTAATTGGTGTACACACACACACACACACACACACACACACACACAAATTGGTTCAGCTTCTGTGTAGTAGAAATGTTACTTTCTTCCACTCTCAAACCACAGGGTCCCACACGAGCCCTGACGTCACCTCTCACCTCCTATACTTTCTTGATAGAACCTTATCCCTTCCCATGAAACTGGAAGTGAAACAGAGACTGGTGTTTAATCATGAATAGAGGCCTTGCAACTGTTCAAGGGTGTTGCTAGCTATCTTCTTAATGAATCAAATAACAGAGCAAGTCAAGGCCATTAGAGAGGGCTGCCCAAGAGTGAATCAGAGATGGAGAGCAGTGTGCTCTTCTTCTTCCTGTCACTTTCTGCACTCCACCTCTCAGATTCTCCTCACGATCTTTCCTTCATTGGGTAGCCCAGCTTAAACTTTTCTCTATCACTTGCTACCAAAGGATTCCAATAAACTATAGTATGCAGGACCATCTGGCAGGCATTATTGAATCAGAGACAAAAGGGCAGAGCCTAAGGTGGGAGGGGAAGGGTGTGGTTTCCATCTTCCCTACTCCCAACTGCTCACACACACAAAAAAGCATAGTCTCTTCCTGCAAGTAACATCTAATATCCAAGGGAGAGACACACAGGTAAGTAGATTTTATATGCCATGTAGTGGGTGAAGAGGTGGTTAGTCTCCTGTGTTTAGAAAACAAAACCAGGAAACCTAGTTACATGTGAATTTCAAAGAAACAGTGAACACTTTTTAAGATGTTTCTCAGCCATCTTTACTTCCTCTCTGGTAAAGTCTCTGTTCAGCTCTTTACTCCATCTTTTGAGTGAGTCATTTATTTTCTTCTTTGTTTTTTCAGTAGTTTATATATTCTGGATGTTGATGCTCTGTCAGATGTATCAGTGGTGAAGGTTTCCTCCCACTTTGTGGGTTTTCTCTTCACTTCATCGATTGTTTCTTTGCTGTACAGAAGCTTTTGAGTTTAATGAGGTCCCATTTGTCAATTGTCTTCCTTGTTTTCCTGCATAGCTGCTGTCTGATTTCAGTAAGGAATTAAATATGGCTGAGAAACATCTTAAAAAGTGTTCAACATCATTAATAATTAAGGAAATGCACATTAAAAACTCTAAGATATCATCTCACTCCGATAAGACTGGCTAAGATCAAGAAAACAAAAGACACCAAATGCTGGAGAGGTTGTGGGGAAAGGGGAACACTCATCCACTGCTGGTGGGAATGTAAACTGGTACAACCACTGTGGAAAGCAGTGTGGAGAACCTTTAAAAGACTCAAAATGAGCTTGCCACCTGACCCAGCCATACCACTCCTGGGTATATAACCACAAGACACATCCTACTGCAAAGATACATGCACATCTATGTTTATTGTAGCTCTCTTCACAATAGCAAAGAGCTGGAACCAATGCAAATGCCCCTCAGCTGACCAGTGGATAACAAAAATGTGGTACATCTACACAATGAAGTTCTATACAGCGGTAAATAAAGATGACATCGGGGCTGGAGAGATGGCCTAGCGGTTAAGAGCACTGACTGCTCTTGCAGAGGACCCGGGTTTGATCCCCAGCACCCACATGGCAGCTGAGAACTGTCTTTAACTCCAGTTCCAGGGGAATCTGGCACCCTCTTCTGATCTCTGTGGCATTGCACGACCTGGTGCACAAACCTACATACAGACAGTACATTCATACACATAAAAAAATAAATAAATAAATAGGGGCTGGGCGTGGTGGCGCACGCCTTTAATCCTAGCACTTGGGAGGCAGAGGCAGGCAGATCTTTGTGAGTTCAAGGCCAGCCTGGTCTACAGAGTGAGTTCCAGGACAGCTGAGGCTACAGGGAGACCCAGACTTAAAAAGGCCAAATAATAATAATAAACAATAAATAAAATTTAAAAAAAGAAAAAAATAACTAAATTAAATAAACAATGTTTAAAAATAAAAGAAAGATGACATCATGAATTTTGCAGGTAAATGAATGGAACTTGAAGCCATTATGCTAAGTGAAGTAACACAGTCCCCCCCAAAAACAAATGAGGAATGGTTGCCCTCATTTATGAATGCTAGTGCCAAATCCCCCAATTGAAAGGCAAGCTGAGCAATGTTATTGTTATATTTCTTTTTTTTTTAATTTTTTTTTATTAATTTTTATTTATTTCTGTATGTGTATGAATGTACTGTCTGCATGCAAGTCTGCGCACCCGTGTCGTGCAACACCGCGGAGGTCAGAAGAGGGTCTGGGATTCCCCTGGAACTGGAGTTCTCCTGGAATTGGAGTTTCAGACGGTTCTCAGCCGCCATGTGGGTGCTGGGGATCGAACCCGGGTCCTCTGTAAGAGCGGTTGGCGCTCTTAACCGCTAGGCCATCTCTCCAGCCCCCTATATTTCTTTCTATCTGAAAGCAACTGTGATGTTATAATGTGAATCCTTAATGGGCCCTAGAATTAACTTATCACTTATTTTCAGACATGGCAATTAACATATATGGATGGAAGGTATATATTCATATTTTAGAGTAATATAAAACTACGGGGCTGGAGAGATGGCCTAGCGGTTAAGAGCGCCGACCGACCGCTCTTGCAGAGGACCCAGGTTCGATCCCCAGCACCCACATGGCGGCCGAGAGCCGTCTGAAACTCCAATTCCAGGAGAACTCCAGTTCCAGGGTAATCCGAGACCCTCTTCTGACCTCCGCGGCATTGCACGACACGGGTGCACAGACCTGCATGCAGACAGTACATTCATACACATACAGAAATAAATAAAATTAAAAAAAAAAAAACTAAAGGGAGGGGCTGGAGAGATGGCTTAGCGGTTAAGAGCGCCGACTGCTCTTGTAGAGGACCCGGGTTCTATCCCCAGCACCCACGTGGCGGCTGAGAACCGTCTTTAACTCCAGTTCCAGGGGAATTTGACGCCCTCTTCTGACCTCCGCAGCATTGCAATGCATGGGTGCACAAACCTACATGCAGACAGTACATTCATACACATACAAAGTAAATAAAATTTTAGAAAAAATAAATAAATAAAACTAAAGGGAAAAAATGTGAATTCCTAAATTTATTTCAGAGTTAACATACAGTTTATTCTCAGAGGACATAATTCTGATACATACATGATGTTCATATAGGTGTATTTTGGAGCAATACAAATGGGAGGGAACAACAACATAAGGACCGGGTCAAAGAATGGACTGATGCAGTTAAATTCTGCCCCAAACAATAAACCTCTGCAGAGAAAAAAAATTTATTTTATCTTTTTTTTATTCACGCCCCGCTTAAAGACAGTTCTTAGCCACCATGTGGGTGCTAAGAATCAAACCCAGGTCCTCTGCTAGAGCAGTCAGTGCTCTTAACCTCTGAGCCATCTCCCGAGCCCCAAATTTTAAAAAGACTGAGAGAAAGATGCAGGACATATATAGCAGAATGCATGAACTGGGGTGGGGTGGGGGAAAGGGAAAGGGGAATATGTCTAAATTGAACTGAAAAATGATGTCTGAAATATACAAAAGCTCAATAAAAGTATTAGTCCAAAATGACAACTCCAAAGAAATTAGACTGTTTTCTTCTCACCCACTTGTGCCCCTTTCCCAAAGCCCAGGGAACAAACTGCAGAAGAGGAGGTGTGGTAGATAGTAAGGGCTGTGGAGAGATAGGGGTGAATCATGAGACTACAGGAATATAGTCTGGACTCCTGATTGATCAACATGTCTGTGCATACAAGCTTCTCCAACTGGTCTATGGGAACCTTGGGTTGTTCAAAATTTGGACATAGATACTTGCAAAATGCACCAATTACCTGATTGTATGACATAATGAGTGACATCAATGCTATCTGCAAACAACTGTGTCATTGTATTGTAGAATCCCTTAAAAAATACATTTAAAAAAAAGTATTATATTTTTTAAAGTAATTTTGGAAGGAGGGACTCTCAATGCCATCAAATAATGTATGAAAATTGCAAAAATTTCAATAAAAAGCTTGAAGAAGAAGATGGAGGAGGAGGAGGAGGAGGAGGAGGAGGAGGAGGAAGAGGAGGAGGAGGAGGAGGAAAGAAAGAAACAGTGAATAGCCGGGTGTGGTGGCGCACGCCTTTAATCCCAGCACTAGGGAGGCAGAAGCAGGTGGATCTCTGTGAGTTCAAGGCCAGCCTGGTCTACAAAGTAAGATCAGGCCAGCTGGGACTGCAGGGAGACCCTGTCTCAAAAAGACCAAAAAAAGAAAAAAGAAGAAAAAGAAAGAAAGAAAGAAAGAAAGAAAGAAAGAAAGAAAGAAAGAAAGAAAGAAAGAAAGAAAGAAGAAAGGAAATGAAGGGAAAGAAAGAAAAAGAACCAGTGAATAATGCTTTAATGTAAGTTTGTTTCATATATTTCACTGGAAGTTTTAAAACATGTCAAAGAAGAGAGCTTCATCACAGCAAAGACTCTGAGGGATCTCGTTTTGTTTAGTTAGCTAGTTGGTTAGCTCTTTTCCCCAGAGAATGCTGGGGTCAAATTTTAAGGGACAAAGCAGAGTTCAGATAGTGAAGACTAATGGAAGAAGAGTATTTGAGTGAAGGAGGCAGGCAGCGCAGGGAAAGTGAGTGTTGAGAACTTAAGATGACATCTTTGCTATTCACAGGTACCAGGCAATGAGACTAAAAATGCCAGACACATGTTGGGATTAGGATGACACGCTAATCACAAACAATGATCTCCCTTCCTCTGCACATAACTGCTGCAACGCCAGGAAAGACTTCTTTTTTTTAATGTAGCATTTCATAATGACACTAGAAATCTAAAAGGACTTCAGCAAATAAAAGAGCTGAGTTCCTGAAAAGCAGAACATTTATAGGATCCCACTGTCAGAGAAATAAGATGGAGAAGTTGTAACCAAAACACAAAGAGCAGACAGTCACTTCAGGGCTACTTCTGGGAAAAGAACAGATTTTCTCAAGACAACTCCAAGTTGTTAACAAATAAGGAAAAAGAAAAGAGCTGAGATACATGATCACAACAAATATCCAAAGGTCCAACTTGGCCAGGCATGTTGGTGCACGCCTCTAATCCCAACACTCAGGAGGTAGAGGCAGGTGGGTCTCTGTGAATTCCAGTCCATCCTGGACTACATAACCAGTTCCAGGCCAGCCAAGGCTACATAGTGAGAACCTGTCTTAAAAAAAAAAAACCTGGAGAGATGACTCAGAGGTTAAGAGAAGATACTTATACAGGACCAGAGCTCAGTTCCCAGCACCCACATCAGGAGGCTCACAACTGCCAATAACTCCAGCTCCAGGGGATGCAGTGCCCTCTTCTTGACTTAACTGGCATCTACACTCACATGTAAAGACACCTACCTAGAGACACACACGTGTAGATTTAATTAAAAATAAAATAATCTTTTAAAAAATATTTTATTATTTTTATTTTATGCATACAAGGGTATTTGCTTGCACGTAGGTAGGTCCACCTGTGTGGTGTAATGCCCACAGAGGTCAGAAGAGGGCATCAGATTGCCTGGAACTGGAGTTAGAGATGGTCGTTAGCCACCATGCGGGTGCTGGTAATCGAACATGGGTCCTCCGCAAGAGCAATCAGTGCTCTTAACCACTGAGCCATCCCTCAAGTCTCCCTCCCCCCTCAAAATAAAGTAATCTTTAAAAAAGATTCCACGCCACCGGGCGTGGTGGTGCACGCCTTTAATCCTACCACTTGGGAGGCAGAGGCAGGCGGATCTTTGTGAGTTCAAGGCCAGCCTGGTCTACAGAGCGAATTCCAGGACAGCTGGGGCTACAGGGAGACCCTTCTGGAAAAGGCCAAAAAAGAAGAGAGAGAGAGAGAGAGAGAGAGAGAGAGAGAGAGAGAGAGAGAGAAAGAGGGAGAGGCTGGGCATGGGCCAGGGGAGCAAGCCAGTAAGCAGCGTTCCTCCATGGCCTGTGCTTCAGCTCCTGCCTCCAGGTTCCTGCCCTGGAGATGTGAGCCAAATAAACCCTTTATTCCCCAACTTGGTATTAGTCAGAGTGTTTTGTCACAGCAATTGGAAGCAAACTAGAACACTTTGATAGCATGCTTTATGACCAGATCAAAGGGTATGAAAGGCCCCCACACCTCACTTGTCACATGACCCAGCTTTTTCCTTCAGCTCCACATACTGTCTGTATTGAAAGCTTGAACCCATGGACAGGTGATCAGAAATTTTATGTGGGTGGAGAACTACACTGTTTAATGTAGACAAAGCAAATATGGGCAAGAAATAATTGAGACTTTAGACAGAAAGTAAACACACACATATTTAAGGAAAAACCAGCTTGCAATAGAGTCATCTTCCTGGCGAATACCTGTAATCCCCAGTACTCAGGAGGCCAAGGCAGGAGGGTCCTTTCAGGCTCAAGGCCTGGCCTACTCCAGGCAAGCTTAGCTAAGCATAAGACCTTGTTTCAAACAAAAACAGCAATCGGAGCAAACAAACAAAACTAAGAGAAAGGCCTGGCCTGGTGGTTAAAATTGATTAAAATCCAAGCACCCTAGAGGCAGAGGCAGGTGCAGAGCTCTGTGACTTTGAGGCCAGGCTGAGCCCCATAGAGAATTCAAGGCCAGTCAGGGTACACAGAGAGACCTTATCTCAACAAAACAAGAAAATTTTTAAAAAAAAAGGAGGTGTGGAAACTGGGTGGGAAGAAGAGAAAAAAAAAAAAACAACAGGAGGAAGAGGAAAAGACAACCTAGTGCACTGCGTTGAAAACAGGACAGCCCTTAATAGCAATGCCAGGCCTTCACGGTCACAGCAGGAGACAGCCTCCTATAGCTGTCAAGAAGCCAGGGAAAGGTCTTCACTGAGGGAATGTAGTTTGTCGTATGTTGGTTGAAGACGGGTCACAAGCTATGGTGTGAAAAGCAGCTCTGAAGGGAATGAGATTCAGGGCAGGAAAGCATTTACAAATCCATTATTTAATAGTGCATGTGGGTGTTGATAGCAACCTGAGCTAAGACTGGGCACGCTAAGCAGAGAATCTGAACATGCTTAGTTTATATGTTCACCTGAACACAGTGTGAAGAGGGAAAAGAGTCTACAATGACGTCTAGCTTAATAGTATTTGGACTCTCTGTTATATATAGGAATGACTTTTACAATATGGACATAATATGGACTAGAGACTTTTACCTAACCTTGCAACCCAAAAGTTACTGCTTATAATGTAAACAAGCTTACTGAGCAATGTGGTCCTCCTGTGACTTGGGCATAGGACCTTAATCCCTCAGGACCCTTCCTTTTTTTTTTTTTTTTTTTCCGTTTTGAGACAGGGTCTTCCTGTAACTCCAGCTGTCCTGGAATTTGCTATGTAGACCAGGCTGGTCTTGAACTCACAGAGATCTGCCTGCCTCTACTTCCCGAGTGCTGGGATTAAAGGTGTGCACCACCATGCCTGGCAGGACCCTTCCTTATACTCCTCTCAAGGTAGTGTATGGCTGCATATACATATATAAGCTTTATATATCAGAGTGCTGAACACAATGTGCTTTTCTCATTGCAAGCAATGAGGGAAGATGAGTGTGTGTGTGTGTGTGTGTGTGTGTGTGTGTGTGTGTGTTACTCTAGGCATAGAGAGCAAAGGGGAGGATTCTCTGATAAGTTGAAGGTGGGTCCTCACTTCTACTTCACCATCTCATGATGGAGACATTTTTTCCATAAAGGAATGAAGGGAGCCTTGCTGGACCACAGTTCTGAGAAACATCTGAAAACAAATAGTGCTTGGCAGTTTGGGCCCGCTCTCGGCCTTAAAATAAATGCTGATGGGCTGGAGAGATGGCCTAGCAGTTGAGAGCGCCGACTACTGTTACAGAGGACCCGGGTTCGATCCCCAGCACCCACATGGTGGCCGAGAACCGTCTGAAACTCCAATTCCAGGAGAACTCCCATTCCAGCGGAATCCGACACCCTCTTCTGACCTCCGCGGCATTGCACGACACGGGTGCACAAACCTGCATGCAGACAATACATTCATACACATACAGAAAATAAATAAAAATTAAAAAAAAATACTAAAATAAATAAATTAAATAAATAAATGCTGAGAGTCAGGCTGTCTCTCATAAAAAATATTATTTTTATTTCGTGTCTGTGAGTGTTTTGCCTGCATGTAAGTACACCACGTGCATGCAATGCCTGAAGAGGCCAGAAGAGGTTGTTGGCTCCCCTGGAACTGGAGTTACAGATGGTTGCTAGCTGCCATATTGGTACTGGGAACTAAACCCAGGTCCTCTGGAAGAAAAACAAGTGTTCTTAACTGCTGAGCCATCTCTCCAGGCCCCAGGCTGTCTCTTTTTAAAGCATCACTGTAATGTAGCGTAGAAATGCTGCAGTTGTATTAACAACTGATTTTGAAAAGTAGCAGCAGATTTGTTTGATGTTAAAATATAAAAATGAGAGCCAGCAAGCTGACTTAGTGGGTTAAGGCACTTACCACTGTCGGCGCTGGACCACTGGGAGAAACAAGCAGACAGGCTCCAGTTTCTAATTATCCAAATTGGGATTTTAATTTGGACTGGCCAGGACTGTACCCCCAGGTCGGGATTGGGAGGGTAGAGCACCGATTCAGAGCCAGGTTAGCCTTATAAAAGGCAAATCTCATATCCTGGTGAATTTTTTGAGAAATTCCAGCCAGACAATTTTAGTTCCTGCCTGCTATGGAATTACAAAAACTAAGGTAAGAAGTGGGTGGACTGCAGGCAATTGTAGACATTGACAAAAGATAAGATAGATAGGTAGTCACAGGACTCCCTAGAGAGGGGATTCTAAAGATGGAGATAACCAACTGGCTCTTCCTGGATGTGCTCTGGGCTGGGGCTCAGCCATTAAGACGGAGTCACTAAAAACAAAATGGAGTTACTTAGGCAGTGGACGCCATCGCACCACCAAGCCTGACAACTTAAGTTCAATTCCTGAGACCCATGGTAGAAGTAGAAAATTGACTCCCCAAATCTGGGCTCTGATCTCCACGTGTATGTGTGTGCACACACACAAAATAAGTAAATACATGTTTGGGCTGGAGAGATGGCTCAGCATGTATTGCTCTTCTGAAGGACTAAAGCTTAGTTCCCAGCACCCAGGCTCACTATCACCTGCAGCTCCAGCTCCCAAGAATATGACACCTCTGACCCTCATGGGCACCAGCACTCATGTGCACATGCCCCCACACTCGAGCACACACACACACACACACACACACACACACACACACACATACAAATAAAACTAAAACAACCTATTTAAAATAAATGTGAAAAATAAATAATACAAAAATGGAAAGGAATATGAACAGTAACAGCAAATACTGATGATGGACGACATTTACTGATGACTATGGGGCGTCTATAATTCCATCTCATACAATTTTTTTTTCTGGTGTCTTTCTTTGTTTTCAAGATAGGATTTCAAGATTGTCAAAACAAGGACTCACTATGTAGCCCAGGATGGTCTTGAACCCACAGCAAATCTCTTGTCTCAGACACCCAAGTGCTGAGATTACAGGCATGGACCACCATGTCCTCCTTTCAAATACTGATATTTCAACCTGGAGAGATGGTTCAGTGGTTAAGGGCACATACTCTTCCACAAGGACCTGAGTTTCATTGCCAGCACCCACATCAGGTGGCGCACACCTGCTGGTAACGCCACCTCCAAGGGATCCAACACCCTCTGCACTCATATTCACAAATTCTCAGTAGGATACACACATATACACATAATTTAAAAATAAAAAAAATGATAACAATTATGGGACTAGCAAGGTACCCCCAATGATGTAACAGTGGTAATTTTGTCTTGGGAGCTGTCTAACTGGAGGGAACTTATGTCTGGTACTGTAACCTAGCCAAGAACCTGTGTCCGGAGAGGTCATAGTCTCTGGATGAGACCAGACTGATACCATATTACTAAATAATCTGGTTTCCAACCACCTAAATATTCATCCTTAAACCTGCCAATGAGTGCATCTCTCACATTTCATTTAAAAAAAACTTATTTTTGCAGAAGATGGAAGCTACTAGAGAGCTATACAGCTGGTCAAAATGTAAAGAGTAAGTGGCCGTGTATGCCCAGCTGGAAACAGGACATTTATAACACAACCCCTACATGTAAGGCTCAGAGGACCAGGACGCCTGCTGTGTGATGGTGTTGTCTAGACAGGACATGTCCCTATGACAGACTCCCAAAGACACATGCTATCATCTCTTTGATATCCCGTAGGTAATCAAGGTCAGCCGTGTGTAACATGAAGAGGGAATGGAAAAGCAAGGATGGTGCCGTCGTGTTGGGTATCGCTGCCCATCTGTTCTTGCTCTGTTCCATCGCTGTGATAGCATACCCGTCCAGAAGCACCCACAGGGATGTTCTAGTTGCTCTCTTTTGTGATAAACAACATGGCTAAAGGCAACTTCAGGAGGAAAGAGTTAATTTTATCGTATACTTCCAGTTCACAGTCTGTCATGAGGGAAATCAGGGCAGCCCTTGAAGCAGGAACCATGGAGGAAGGGTTGTTACTGGCTCTGCCACCAGCTCATGCTCAGCTAGCTTTTTAGACTATTTTATTATTTTATGTATATGAGTGTATTGTCTGAATGTATGTAAGTGACATTGTGTTGGTCAATGGCCACGGAGGTCAGAGGGTGTGGGATCCACAGAAGTGGAGTTGAGGATGGTTGTTACCTACCATGGAGTGCTGGGAACCAAATCTGGGTCTTCTGCGAGGGCAGCCAGTGCTCCTAATTACTGAGCCATGTCTACTTACCATCAGTAGCATCACCTACCTGGGGAGGGTGCCCATCACAGTGGGCCGTGCCCATCACAGTCAGGCTCCTCCCACATCAATCAAGACAATCTCTTAGGGATGTGGCCACAAACCAACCTGATGGGGAGATATTTCTTTAGTTGAGGTTTCTCTTCCCAGGTGACTGTAGGCTATGCCAAGTTGATAATAAACACAAGTGAGGACAGGGAGGAAGGGATTTATTTGGCTTTATACTTCCAGATCACAGTCCATGACTGTGCAAAGTCAGGGCAGACACTCGAGGCAGGAGCTTGGAGGAGAAACCACGGAGGTGGTAGGTTGCTCACTGGCTTGCCCTCCCAGGCTCGAGCTCTACCCAGGACCACCTGCCCAAGGTCTTCATAGACATGCTCACAGACCATCCTGATAAAGATAGTTGCTCAGGGGAGACTCTTTTGTCAGGTGACTCTGGACTGTCCCGTTGACTTGTGTCTCTCAAGCTGGCCACATGGTATTAAGTCACAGAACAATTTGGCAGACACTGCAGTTCTTAGCTCCTCTGACTTTACTCACAGATTTTTAGAGAGAAGTATGCCCTCCACACCCTTAAGGCAATCCTTTATTAATATTGTATCTGTCAGGCCCGCTGTAGTCAGCACTGAGCATCAGGAAATTTGACATCGTGATCCCTGACAAGTTCCTTGCAGGCAATGAATATGTCTTCCTGAGGAAGGACACAGTAGCCCCACCTCCTGATCTCCCCCTGGCATCTCCATCTCAGTGACGCCATCTTCTCAGTCATTACTTCTGCCTCATTGCCCCCTGTTCAGCGCCTGTGGGTTTGCCCTGGAACCCTCCCCTCTCTCTCCATCTCTCCTGGCTTCTTCTTGGCCTAGGTATTTGCTTAAATGTCACCACCTCCGAGAGAATGTCACTGCTCTCTGGGTTCTCAAATAGAGCAATGATCCCTCATAATTGGGGAACTTGAGCTATGTCCTGCCATGATGCACCTGAAGAGAAATCCGTTGTCCTCAAGGAAAACAGTTCCCGCAGAATTATCACGGAGGAAGAAAAGCACTCTTTGTTAGTTCTCAAATGATACCGATAAAGGTAATTATTGCTACCACTGGTTAATATTTTTTTAAGATAGAAAGATTTTCTTTATTAATGACCCCAACCATATTTCTTTAGATACAGGAGTTTTGAACTCAAATACTTAGAAGAAAACAAGTTAAGATTGCATTACCTGCAACTCATTAACAATAACATATTGCAAAGAGAAACAGTTTGGAAAAGGGTGGGACAGGAGTGAGGGAGGGAAAATAAAATTAGGAATTAAGCTGATCAAGTGGAATTCTTTTCCTTTTTTTCCTTTTTTAAAATTCTTGGGAACTACGAAGTCCTTGCAAGCACAGCTTATTACAGATTATTTTCCAAATGCGTACAAAATGGAACCCAAACGGAGAATCCCTTAAGAACCTCGAGAGGTGCAACATTCAGGGCTACGATTATCCAGTAGCAAGCGGTCCAGCCTTCCGTAGATAGCACTTCCTCTTCTTTTCCCAAGAGTTAGCGGGATGAAAACGTCTTCCCCGTGATTGTTTTCATTTCCTTTTTCTCAGCCTCTGGGCGTGCACGGTTGAGCACCTTCAGGAAGTCGGATGTTTTTGCCCGCATACGAGTGTGAATATAGGCCTTAGAGCACTTGATGTGGTAGTGCAGGTAGTTCCGGAACGTGTGGATCAGGTTGATGGTGTTGTCTTGAGCATTGGCATTGGTGTGTCAAGGGAACAGCACAAAGGTGATGTAGCCAATGTTGTCACCCACAGTGGCATCTGTGTCGTCTTTCAGCTCTAGAGGAGGTTCCCTGTGGCTAAAAAGGAACTGGGAGGCTGTGTGGCTGGCTCTTCGTCCTTCTTTGAATTCCTGCATAAACACCTTTCCGATGACCACATCATCGTCATCTTTGAAAACCAGACTGTGATGTGGTCATCGGAAAGGTGTTTATCATCGTCATCTTTGAAAACCAGACTGGCCGGGCGTGGTGGCGCACGCCTTTAATCCTAGCACTTGGGAGGCAGAGGCAGGCGGATCTTTGTGAGTTCAAGGCCAGCCTGGTCTACAGAGTGAGTTCCAGGACAGCTGGGGATTAAGGGAGACACTGTCTCAAAAAGACCAACAAAAAAAAAAAAAAAAAAAAAAAAAAAGAAAACCAGACTGAAGACTACCGTGACTCTGTCTTTTTCAGATCCAACATACATGGGTCCATCATCCCTATAATGGAGAACCGCCCTGTTCTCTCCTTCCTTGCCCTCTTCTTGGAATTGAAAGTATTTCTCAAAGACAGAGGCAAAACAATTTCGCTTTAACATGCCAGCCTGATGCACAATAGAATCCTTGGATGCAGAAATAGAATCCTTGGATGCAGGCAGATTTTCAAGGTCATATAGCAAAGAAACATTGTATCCTGATTCTGAGTTTACCAAGAAACTCCTGTATACTCTCTTTAATAACATATACTCTCTTTAATAACTTCAGGCACATGGCTCTTTCATCAGCGCCATGTGCCTGAAGTTCTCAAAGAAATACTGACCATCACTTTTGTTTTGTCTCCGTTTGGATTTGAAATATGATAGTGGCTGCCATCAAAATCTGCAAATGCTACTTCCACAACTTCTGGTTTGTTTCTGGTGGCCGCGTTCTCGAACTTGAGCGCGAGCTTCTCCTCGATGATGCGGTTGTTCACCTCCAGCAGGATCTTGGCGGAGACTGGCCCCAAGCCTCAACCCGCCGGCCGAGTCCGTCTCCTCCCAGCCCCCGGCTCGAGCCGGCCACTTCCGCTCTCACACCCACTTCCGCTCAAAAAAGTAATCAATGGTTAATATATTAGCAACAGCTGTACCCTTGTCCTCAACTCCTTTAAGACTTGATTTGCGGGGCTGGAGAGATGGCTCAGCGGTTAAGAGCGCCAACTGCTCTTGCAGAGGACCCAGGTTCGATTCCCAGCACCCACATGGTGGCTAAGAACCGTCTTTAACTCCAGTTCCAGGGGAATCCGACGACTTCTGACCTCCGCAGCATTGCACGACATGGGCGCACCAACCTACATGCAGACACACTCATACACATAAAAAATTAAAAAAAGAAATAAAATAAAAAGAATAGCCAGTGCTCTTTAAAAAAAAAAAAAGACTTGATTTTCATGAGAACATTAGTGAATGAAAGGGACTTTACTGAAAATGCCAACGGAAAGTGAGAAGAAAAGCTGCAAAACAACAACAAAATCCAACCAACCAAACAAAAATTTCCCTTGGATTATTGTTTTTTCAAAGCATCTGTTTTACTTACCTGGTACAGGAATATTTTATTCAGAGTTCTGCTGGTAAATATTGACTAATTTGGGGGGAGGGGCAGAGTAAGAACTGACTTACAGAGCTTTGGATTTCTGTGATGTAAATACTTCTATGGCATTATAAAAGATTTAATACTACCAACACAATAACTCTAAATGTAGGGTTAGGAAAAGATGCCAACCATTAACCCTAGAGAGTAGTGGGAATGCTTCAGGCACACCCTGACGCCATTTTCTTCCACCATACACTTAACCTATGGTCTAGCTAGGAGTGACCAAAATTTGCATATTCAAACCCTATCTATTTTTCTGGAAAACAGAGAAGATTCATTCTTCCCAGAACATATTTTCACAGCATAATTTGATTCCTGGTATCTCAAGAAACACATCAAACATATCCCCATCCCCCTGCTAGGGGCTGGAGGGATTGCTCAGTGGTTATGAACACTGGCTGCTCTTGCAGAGGACCCAGGTTTGGTTCCCAGCATCTACATGGCAGCCAACAACTGTTTGCCTCTTCTGGCCTCTGTGGGCACTGCACACGTGTGATCCATGCACACACACATGCACATGAAACACTCATACACATAAAATAAAAATATATTCCAAAAATTAAAAATATATTCCAAAGTCATATATTGAATGATGAGCAGAATTTGGGAAGTGAGGCTTCTCTCTCCTCCAAGAAGCCATCTCACTTTTGTGACTTTGGGACATCATCTCTCTGTCTCCTCCACAGCCATTGTGCTTACGGTGCCATTGGGATATTATCCTACTTTTCTGAGTCAGAAAATGAAGCTGAAGGAGTTTAAGGGGCTTGCCCAAGCTCACTGAACTAGAAAGCACATCCTAGCATATGAAGCCAGGGCCAACGGGTGTTTCTCAGGAAACTATGCTGCCTTCCCAGGATGCTGCTGGAGAATTGCAGAGTCAAAGCCAGGACAGAATCCAGAGATTGCTGATAAGGAAATTCAGAAAATGTCCTTTACATCTGTTACACATAAAACACCAAGCCAGGTAAAGTGATGGAAACAAAGTTAACTTTCCAGTGTTTGTAGAAAAGCACTAAGTAAGTTGTTTTAGACCAAGTCACATTGGAGGACCACGGTGAGGGCAATTAAACTCTACAAAGCTTTAATATGGAACCCCCCTCTACTGTGATCCTTAGGAAATCAGTTCCACAATGTAAACTCATTGTTTTGATGACCTGTCACCCTTTGTCTTTATAACAATATAATTTGCTTTAGGAAGCTGAGTTCCCCCTACCGATCCCCCGCTGCATAACTTTATTACAGCTGAGTAGCCTAGAAACCATTTCCCACCCCGTAACTCAGTTAATTTATTCCTAATAACACTATATTTGATATTTGATGTCAGGACCTTTTATAAAATATTTAATATACTCGGTTTCTCACTACTGACATTGGAGAATTGAAGTCTCCAATATAATTTTGATTCTGTCAATTACCTATATTTCTTTTTAGTTTGTGTTGTCTTTCTTTTTTGTTTTGTTTGAGACAGGGTCTCCCTGTAGCCCCAGCTGTCCTGGAACTCACTATGTAGACCAGGCTGACCTTGAACTCACAGAGATCCGCCTGCCTCTGCCTCCCAAGTGCTAGGATTAAAGGCGTGCACCCAGCAATTGGCTATATTAAAAACACTCATGCTTGTGTATATATATTTTTTCAGTTAAAAATTATTTATGGGGCTGGAGAGATGGCTCAGCAGTTAAGAACACTTGCTGTTCTTCCAGAGGACCCAGGTTCAATTCTCAGCACCCACATGGTGACGACTGTCCATAACTCCAATTCCGGGGGAACTGTCACCCTCTTCCAGCTTCTGCAGGGCATTGCACACATGTGGTGCACTGACATACATGTAAACAAAACACTCATACACATGAAATATAGATAAAAATTAAAATATTAATATTTTATTAATTTTTAAAAATTATGTACCTGCAAAGGCCAGAAGAGGGCTTCAGATCCCTTGGGAGCTGGAGTTACAGGAAGTTGTGAGCCATGTGACATGGGTGCTGGGAACTGAACCTGATTCTCTGGAAGACCAGCAAGCACTCTTAACCTCAAAGTCCTAATTCCAGCCTCAATTTATTAGCCTCGAAGTCCTTAATTTCTACACCTGTTACTTCGCTTCAGCACCCACTACGCCACATCGGAATCCTGTGGTAATTTAGGACCTGTCCACCTTTGACATTTCCCTCTCAGACTACGGTTCTTTCCTTCCCCTCAGGGCCTAACTCCCATAAGGCCACAACACCATTCCCCCCCCCCTTCCAACTTGGCTGGGTGTATCTCCTCTTCCTTAGTCCAACTTGACCATTTTTTTCAGTCATTTCAAGGACATTCTCAAAAACATTGTGGCCCTCCCTCAACCTCTTAGTCCTTATTGATCTCCACCAAATAAATTCAAATGAGACATACAGAGCACAGTATAGAAGATGGAGAGTCTCCCACAGAGAAGAGAGGGAATCACTCAAAGAATGAGGGGCCAGTAGTCAAAGGGACCATTGGAGAGGAATACGCCCCCACATGTAGGGGATGCCCATTATATACTTTATGTTTTTAGGTGGACTTTATATTATTTCTTCTTTTTCAAAAAATATTTATTTTATTATTTTTATTTTATTTTATGTGTATGAGTGTATTGCCTGCATGTATTTAAGTGCACCTGAGTCATGCAATGCCCTTTGAGGTCAGAAAAGGGCATCGGATACCCTGGAACTATAGTTATAGATGGTTGTTAGCTGCCATGTGGGTGCTGGGAATTGAACCTGGGTCCTCTGTGAGGGCAGTCAGTGCTCTTAACCATGGAGCCATCTCTCTTTTTTTAATAATTTCTTCATTTATAAATATTTTATTTATTATTATTTTGTTATTATTATTATTATTATTATTATTATTTTGGTATTTTTGAGACAGGGTCTCCCTGTAGCCCCAGCTGGCCTGGAACTCACTCTGTAGACCAGGCTGGCCTTGAACTCACAGAGATCCGCCTGCATCTGCCTCCCCAGTGCTGGGATTAAAGGCATGCGCCACTGTGCCAGGCACTATTTCTTAAAGTTTCTGAACCAGACAACTTCTTGAAGGGCATTTTCTTCTCTAGTGATTGACAGGCCCTTTTGGATTAATTCTTAAGGGAGTGGACAATGGTTTGTCTTTGTTCTTTACCAGAGAGCCTGCAGCTAGATAGTAATCAGAAGATCTTTGAGGAGGTTTAGGTGTCCTGTCTCCACCCAGAGCCAGAGAGTCCACCAGATCCTGTTCTTTCTGGCCTTGCTGTCCTGCTTTGATTGGCTCCTGGTTATGAGGGAGTGGTGCGCCCACCCTTCGGGACCTTCAAGCCAGCTGCTATCTAACTGCTACATATAAGAACCTTCCATTTCCTTCACCTCCTGTCGGCCGCCTCTTTTTGCCCTACACATTTCCAACTCTCTCCATCAGTGCATCATCCATCTCCTCCTCTGCCTGTACCCAGCAGCTGCACTCCATGAGCTCTGACAGGAAACCAGCTGCTGCCGGCTTGAAGCCAGAAAATATGAGGACTCCAAGTTGTACCTTTACAGAACGAAGAGTTAAGAATGTAACCTGCGGGCTGGAGAGACGGCTCAGTGGGTAAAGGTGCTTGCTGCCAAGCCCGACAACCCGAGTTCAGTTCCTGGGACTCACGGGGTGGAAGGAGAGAACCAACTCTGGTAAGCTGTCATCTGTCCTACACACACACACACACACACACACACACACACACACACACAAGCATGTGACCCATCCTTCACAGGATCAGAACCCCAAGTCTCTCTTTCGTATTTCCTGTCTTCTGCTGTGCTCTCCCTGCTCCTTCTCCCTTTCACTCTCTTTGTAGAACTTTCTCTTCTCTCAGTTACATGAACCTCATCAGAGAAAGCAATGTTCTACATCCTTGCTGTCCCGTGGAATGATAATGGAGTCTTGTGTTCTGGATTTGTGCCTTCCCCTTCTGTCCCTTTCCTTCCTAACTTCCTTCCTTCTTTCCTTCCTTCCTTCCTTCCTTCCTTCCTTCCTTCTTCCTTCCCTTCCTTCCTTCCTTTTCTTCCTTCTTTCCTTCCTCCTTCCCTTCCTTCCTTTTCTTCCTTCCTTCTTCCCTCCCTTTCTTTCTTTCCTTTTTCTTTCTTTCTTTCTTTCTTTCTTTCTTTCTTTCTTTCTTTCTTTCTTTCTCTCTTTCTTTCCTTCTTTCCTTCTTTCCTCTTTCTTTCCCTTCCTTCCTTCCTTCCTTTCTTCCTTTCTTTCTTTCTCTTTCTTTCTTTCTTTCTTTCTTTCTTTCTTTCTTTCTTTCTTTCTTTCTCTTCCTTCCTTCCTTCCTTCCTTCCTTCCTTCCTTCCTTCCTTCCTTTCTTTCTTTCTTTCTTTCTTTCTTTCTTTCTTTCTTTCTTTCTTTTTCTTTCTTTCTTCTTTCTCCTGGCATGTATGTCCATATTGTAAAAGTCATTACCACAGCCTGGAAGGGACATGCTGAAGGGCTTGCCAGGGTTACATGCCATCATGAAATTCATCACTGTGACAGAGGAATAGTAGGCTCTGATTGAACCTGCTCAATCACATCCTTATTGAGGTTGAGGTAGCCCAGTCTGGTCTGAGTCATTGTCCCAAGCATGCTGTCCCAAACATGGACTTAAAGTCCAAAGGAGTCTGAGACACAAGTATTATAAAACAACCTCGTTTATTCTTTCCCACACAGGTCGATCAACACACTTATTAACCTGTTCTTTTCTTAGCCTTAACTCCCCAAGGCTGCTCACTTATGCAACATTTTCCTTTATTTTTTACTTTTTAAAAATTTTATTATTTTTTATGTGTATGAGTATACTGTCTGCATGTAGGTTGGTGCACCCATGTCATGCAATGCATGCGGAGGTCAGAAGAGGGCGTCGGATTCCCCTGGAACTGGAGTTAAAGACGGTTCTTAGCTGCCATGTGGGTGCTGGGAATCGAACCTAGGTCCTCTGCAAGAGCAGTCAGAGCTCTTAACTGCTGAGCCATCTCTCCAGCCCAGCAACATTTTCTTAGTCCTCCCAGAAGCTGTGGATTGTGTCCAAGGTGGGGGGAGTTCTGGAGAGCCGCCTGCTCGAGCGGGTCTTGAACTGGATAACTGTAGTATACCTCTCATGGTCCTGTCCACCTGAGTCCAGCACGCTCAGGCCAAGAACCTCCCGGCTGATGCTTGGGCAGCTCCTTTCAGGCCAACCCCCCCCCCCAAAAAAAAAAACCGAAAACAAAACACACTCTTCACCACTTAACAGGCTAGCAACCTGGAAAGCCATTACACTGCTAGAAAGAACACGCTACCATTTCACAGGTTGGCAGCCTGGAAAGCCCCCTTCCAACCATTCACCGCCAGCAAACCAGGTTAGCGATCTGGATAATCCCCTTCTAACTCACCAGCCCCCAGCACTCGAAATCCAGGCCTGCTGTGGCCTGTACATGCACAAAAATAACACATCTGGGAATTCTGTGTGATGGCAATGGAGAATTCACTTTATTGCATGCTGCGAGTCACGTGACTTCCACGTTGTGCCCTGAGGGATGCTAGCTGAAAACTAGCCCCTAATTCAAACTGGATCTTCCCATGGGGAGTGAGAGCCAGGTATTCCTGCATCTCCCATGGTGGAGATCCCCCAGAGGGGTTTGAGAGACTGAAGTCCTTTTGCACCCCCAGCTTAAGTAGTCTGTCTGTAGCTGGGAGTGAACTTGGTCCTAGGTGGTAATCTGGGGCTAGTACGGGTTCCAGTCCTTGGACAGGCAGGGCGGTCTGGTTATCCCGCTCGGCTCCTGGGCCCCTCCTCTCTGCTCTCTCTGGCCCTTGCTGCTGCTTTCTGTAACTGGCCTTGGGTGAAGCGCAGCCTCTGACTAAGCTAAATTCACACATATCCTCTACAGCTAATATCACTTCAAATGCACACATCTTTCTCATGCTACTTAATGGTAAATTACCTCAAATTCACACGTCTTAATTATACTCCAAGCAGGGGCTGGAGAGATAGCCTAGCGGTTGAGAGCGCCGACGCTCTTGCAGAGGACCCGGGTTCGATCCCCAGCACCCACATGGCGGCTAAGAACCGTCTGTAACTCCAATTCCAGGAGAACTCCAGTTCCAGGGTAATCCGAGACCCTCTTCTGACCTCCGCGGCATTGCACGACACGGGTGCACAGACCTGCATGCAGACAGTACATTCATACACATACAAAAATAAATAAATAAATAATAAAAAAAATTAAAAAAAAATTATACTCCAAGCAGTCAAACAAAATTAGAGTAGGTATTGTGAGCATTTTGCTCATGACAGAAACATAGACAAACACGCTTGTGAGTTTCCACAATGTAGAATTTATTGCACAAAGTTTAGCAGTTTCAGTGCCAGCAATCTGTCACAAAATTGCCTACCTTGATAGCTTGGTCAAGGCAAATGCTGTTAGGTTTATTCGAACCCGAGTCCGAAAATCCCCGCACCGACAAAGGAACAGCAAAGAATGCAATATGCAAACAGGCGTTTATTGCAAGGCTGGCTAGCCAGGGTCAAGCCTCTTTCCTGAAGCGCAGGTCAGGACAAGCTAGGCAAGACCCTGAACCAAGGAGTCAGGTTACATTTATAGGTCCTTCAGGCCTTTGTCCTGAAGCCCGTGTTTTTTTTGCCAATCATTTTGTATTAGCACATACAATTGTAACTTATCAATTTAGACATGCCTTACCTATTATCCAATGGGCTTAACAATTAACATGGCATAGTTCCCGCTCAAGCAGTGAAACCTTCCAACTGTCACGTAGATAACAGCTTTGAACATTTGCTTGTGGGCAGGGTTTAGCAAGCCATGAGTAAGCTACTTTGGGCTGTAATTAGAAACTTTCCTCCTGACGGCCTGGATTCTCTCGGCACATCCATTGGGTTCTGTCCTTACAATGCAAGGTATTATCCTATCCTTGAGACTCTTCCTTCCTCTAAATTACTCCATATTGATTAAAACTGGTTTTTCAGGCTGTACCTTGCTAGTAATACCACTCATACATCACACAGCACAGGGTAACTATATCTGTGTATCTCCATGCATATATATAAGTTGTGGGAAATCCAGTTTGAATTGCGGGCTGGATTTCCAACTAGCACCGCATGGCCAAGAGTCTGGCTCCTCCCCAGGGAGGAGCAAGCAGCATGGCCTAGGTGTGTGATGCTGGGTGGAGCAAGGTATGCAGTGGCACATAGTTGGGGGTTCATGATTGGTCCTGGGAACTGACGTCATTTGGCTTATAAAAGCAAGCTGTGGCAACCAATAAATCAGATTCCAATTAACATCATCACAGAGTTCCCAGCCCACATTTTATTAATTATTGCACGTACAGGCTAAGGTAGGCCTGAGTTTGGTTTGGGTGGCCTGTGTGGTTGGAAAGAGGTTCCCTCTGCGGACCACCAACCTGGGTAGCTGGTGTTGGGAGTGAAATTCCTGTCCCGGCTCTGGGCAGGTGGGAAGTCATGGCCCAGAGAGTGGAACACGTGTCTCGTGGGTCCAGGCTAAGAGCCTAAGTTGGAGTTACCACTTAGGTTGGGCTGTGGGAAGTAGCCGGCTGGCCTCTGTGCTGAGGGGCCAGCTCCTCACAGAGCCCACAAAGCGGGCGTTGTGTCCCCATTCTCCTTAGCAGGGCCTCGTGGTCCCTGCTTGGCATAAAAAGAGAAGCTTCCTACAATAAGTTACAGAATGAATACAAGGTAAAGAGACTTCAGCAGAGTTCAGAGGCTTCAGGAGTGGGCCGAGAGATAAGTGAAGAGGAAATGGCAGACAGGTCCAGGTCCAGATAGACAAACAGGCTTCGGAGTAGGCTGCATCAACTCTGGGGACCAAGCCTTGTAGGAGCGTCCTCAGTCCTTGACACATAGCAGATATTAGATGATGTGCCATGTCACAGTGTTAGGTGTCCATCACTTTAGGGAATCTGTTCTAGTTTCCTTTTAATTGCTGTGACAAAACACTCTGACCAAAACCAATTTGGGGAGGAAAGGATTTATTTAACTTACATCTCTGAGGTCACAGTTCATCACTGAGGGAGCCCAAGGTAGGAACTCAGGGCAGGAACCTGGAGGCAGGAGCTGAAGCACAGGCCATGGAGGAGTACTGGCTTGCTCCCCTGGCCCATGCTCAGCCTGCTTTCTTATACAATACACAACAACTTGCCCAGGCCGGCACTGCCTGCAGTGAGCTTGGCCTTCCCACAACACCCAACAGTCAAGAAAATATCCCACAGACATGGCCACAGGGCAGTCCAATGGAGGAACTCCCCAACCGAGGCTCCCTCAGCCCAGCTGTGTCAAGTCGACACTAGAGCTATCCAGCACAGGGTCCTGGTCTGAAGTGTCTGATCAGTTCTGGGTCTGCTTTCCCTGACATGATTTGGATATGCCCATGTGCCTCCACAGCTTCAACCCGCCGAAACCAACTTAGAGGCTGGCTCCCTTACCAGTCTGTGCTTGGTCAGTGCCTGGCAGGTGACACAGTCTCTTGATCCATCCAGGGCTACAGCCATCCTCCTCCCTCAAGATGGAGTCTCCTAGGGTAATGCACAACCTAAAAAACCCTTGTTTTATACAGGAGTGAATCAGAGTATGGCAAAGCCTGATCTCGGCATTATGTTAGGTGTTCTCCTTCTTTAATCCCAGCATTCAGGATGCAGTTGGAGAAAGATCTCTGTGTGTTCAAGTCCAGTGTGGTCTACAGATAGAGTCCCAGGCTACCCAACATGGTACAGTGAGAGCTTGTCTCAACAAACAACTGGAATTATGGACAGTTATTAGCCATCATGGGGCAGTGCTGGGAATCGAACCTCTGCAAGATCAAGCAGTGCTCTTAACTGCTGAGCCATCTCTCCAGCACATGAAAGGTTTTTTTTTTTTAATTTAACATCTTAGGATGTAGAAAACTCAAATTTATTGTTAACTATAAAAGTATTTTTTTCAAAGTAAAATATAAAGACCGTTGGAACTTTTTGGATTAACCCCCATAGGTTAGCCTATACTATTCAAGACAATCAGCAGTCAAATAATCTGATATGTGTTATTTTATAATGATACATCATAATTACATAAAAAAATCAAATTTAAATGAATAGGAAAAGAAACATACCCACGCATTTGATGTTACTTCTGTGTATGTCTGATATTATTTTATTGTTTTATGGCCGATTTTATACTTTAGAATATAGTGTTCACCTTATAGTAGTTTCATGAATACTTACTAAAAATTTGTGCTGGAAGAGGACTCAAAATTAATATGAAGAGCCCCAAAGACCTCAAAACCAGCTTGAGAAATGAATGCAAGTTATTTAGTGGAACACCTTTTTTTTTTCTTGGTCTTTTTGAGACAGGGTCTCCCTACAGCCCCAGCTGGCCTGGAACTCCCTATGTAGACCAGGCTGGCTGGAACTCACAGAGATTGCTTGCCTCTGCCTTACCACCACAGGTGGCAAGAATGTTTCAACTCCTGCTCTCAGGTATCTGCTTATGCAAACATGCCTGAAATACAACCTCAGAAGGAATTTACCCTTGGTGGTCTTAGGACACCTATGCATCTGTGCTGGTAATCAACAGACTGTAACCTAAACCCATCAGTGTTGTAACAGTTCAGACATGTCCTGGGGAAAACTATAAAAACTGTGAATGGGTCCTGGAGAGATGGCTTAGCAGTTAAGAGAGCTGTCTGCTCTTGCATAGAACCCAGGTTTGGTTCCTAGAACCCACATGGCAGCTAACAACCATCTATAAATCCAGTTCCAGGGGATCTAATGCCGTCTTCTGGCCTTTCCCGGCATTGCATGCATGGGTGCACTTGAGTGCATACAGGCAAAACAGACACATAAAATAAAAAATAAGCAACCATGAATGAACTTAACTAGGGGTTCAAGTTTTTCAGGAAGAAACTCCCCAAGTCCACTGGCATGAGCAGTTTCCTGATTAGATTCTCTGGGGTACCTTCTGTGTGGGGGCATTACTGTGGCTCAATTCCCTGTAACACAGGGAATCTTTTTGCTCCCTGCAAATTGATTTGGGATATAAATCTTGCTGATAGTTATATGTAACATAAACAAATACGTGGCTTGAAGATAGATACTTGGGCAGTTGAGATGGCTCGGCCACTAAAGGCATCTGCTGCCAAGCCCAACGACCTGAGTTTGCTCCCTAGTACCTACCTAGTGGAAGGAGAGAAGGGACTCTTGGAGTTGTCTCTGATCATCACATGTACAGTGTGCATGCTTGAGTCCATACACCTACACACTCGCACACAAAATAAATAACCAAACCAAAGTCTAATTAAAAATCTTTGGAAATAGGTCTTATAACAGTTCACTGAGTGTCATTTTACTGAACATTGTCTCTTTTTAGTGTCATTTGAGAAGTTATAGATGGGCAATGTAAGAACACAAAACAACATTACCTCTCCCCCTCTGCCCCCCGTTATTTTGTCTGGTCTGCTTTTTCTTTTGACCTCTGCTCTTTTTTTTTTTTGGTCTTCTTGAGATGGGGTCTTCTTGTAGCCCCAGCTGGTCGCCTGGAACTCACTATATCGACCAAGTGACCTGGAACTCACAGAGATCCGAGTGCCTCTGCCCCCAGGCTTGTGCCACCTTGCCACATTTGACCTTTGCTCTTAACTCTCTGGTTGAAGGGACAGCCCAGGAGAGGTCAGTGCAGAAATTTATAATAATCAAATAAGCTGAAATTAAATACATCACTCTGCTTTGTCCCTCCCGCTGCTACAATTTAAATCAGACTTTTCTGTAGGTTTGAGTAAATCCTTATGAAATCAGCTGCTTCGAGTTCTATTCTGTCCTCTAACAAAGTCCTTCTTGGCAGCGAGACCCTCTGTCCTTGCTATTCTTCTGCTCACTTGAAGAGATGGGCTCTTGGTGAATTTTGCTTACACATTTATCATTTGTAAGAGATTTAAGTTGGATGTAGTGGTGCACACCTCTAATCAAGCATTTGAGAGGCAGAGGCAGGAGGATCTCTGTGAGTTCAAGGCCAGTCTGGTCCACATAGGAAGTTCTAGGCCATCTGGGGCTACAGGGAGACACTGGCTCAAAAAGACTGAGAGACAGGGGTGGCGGGATTTGGGGAGAAAACCAGTGATAAATGTAACCGAAGACAGCATCTAGTCAATGCGGTGCTGGTGGTGGTGGTGGTCATGCTCTGTGGGTTTTCCTTCCACCAAACATAAGCCATGAGTTCTCTGTGGCTAAAAAAATTTTTTTTCTCTTTCTGTATCTTCTTGGCAGTGACCAGCTGCACAATGGCTTGCAGGGAACACACTTTCCGCATAGCATTATGACTCTCTGTCGACAGGCACAGCTCACGCCTGACTAGAAACTTCACGGGTGTGGTTTTGCTTCTGTTTTGTTTCCTTTCTGGAGGGGACAGCTTCTCACTGTAGACCAGGCTGGCCTGGGACTCAGAGATCTGCCTGCCTCTGCCTCCTGAGTGTTGGCATTAAAGATGTGTTACCACACTTTGCTGATTTTTTTTTTTTTTGCCATTTTAAAGTTTGGATTATAAAATAAAAGAGGTCAATTTATTTTTCAAGACAGGGTCTCCTGGAGCTCAGGTTGGTCTCAAACTTGCTATGTAGCCGAGCATGACCTTGAACCGATCCTCCTGCATCCACGCTCCAGTGCTAGCTAGGGTTAGTGGCTTTTACCATCATGCCCATTTCTTTTACTCTGTCAGGGCTCAACCCAGGGCTTCCTGTATGGTAGGCAAGCACTCTACCAATTGAGCTACATCCTCAGTATGCATTTGATTTTTAAAAAATTTTTCATTACTTTTAATTTATGTGTATGAGTGTATTTTTTTCTTTGAAATTTTTTTTATTTGTTTATTTTTTAAGAGATTCTACAGGGAGACCCTGTCTCGAAAAGACCAAAAAAAAAAAAAAAGAATCAT
>VZQC01010902.1:1136881-1184883 GCA_009823505.1 Rhizomys pruinosus
GTTCTACTCAGCACCCCACGGAAAACTTCTCCAAAGGCGACCAGCATATCTTGTGACACAGAAGAAACCCCACAAATACAAAAAGATTGAAATCATAATCTTCTATTCATTCAGATCACCAGTGCAATAAAGCTCATTATCAGGACCACTAGGAAAGCCCTACTGCCTACAAGAGAACACCATGGAGGACTAACAACATACTCCTGAATGAATGAATGGTGTCAAGAAGAAGATTAAAGAAAGAAATAAAAGATTCCTGGACTGAGACAATGAAGACAATAGCAAAACAATCAAAACCTAATGGGATATCCTATAAAAAGCAGTCCTAAAGAAGTATTTAATAGCCCTGGGTGCCTACATTAGAAAAACAGAAAAGCAGCACAAGTGAATGATCTAAGACTGCAGCTAAAGGAACCACTTGAGAAACAAACAACAGATGAACCTAAATGCAACAGACAGGAAGAAAAACAAAAATATCCGAGAGCAGGAAATCAATTGAAATTAGATAAGAAACAATATTAAAAAAATCAATTGATTTAAAAGTTGGTTTTCTATTGAGAGAATTAACAAGATTTAGACAGACCTCTCTAGCCCAGTAACCCGGAAAGAAAGTATCTTTTTTTTTTTTTTTTTAAAAGAAAGAACAATCCAAAATTCAATAGTAATTTGATGAAAGGGGAATATCACGACAGACAATGAAAAGATCAGACAAATCATAATATGGAATACTTCAAAAACCTAACTCTACAAACTTGTTAAAACCTAAGAAGAAATAGATTGAATATCAGAAATCCTGGACAAAATTAACCAAGAAGAGACTGCAAGACAAGAGGAGATTGACAGTTAAACAGACCATAATATTATGAAGAAAATTTTAAGAATGTAATGATGTAGAAACCTCTCCATAAAGTTATCTCTCTAAAAAAAGCCCAGGCCTCAGATGAGTTTTCCACGCAGTCAGTAATCTATAATATCATTTCAAAAAGACTGCACAACCATTATTACTCAAATTGTTTTAGAAGGATACAATAGAGAGGCGTAATCTCCCAAATCCTTCTATGGAAGTAGCATCCATCTACTACCCAACAACGGCAA
Source organism: Rhizomys pruinosus (assembly GCA_009823505.1). Lineage (NCBI taxonomy): Eukaryota > Metazoa > Chordata > Mammalia > Rodentia > Spalacidae > Rhizomys > Rhizomys pruinosus. Next base: position 1,137,977 of record VZQC01010902.1, read on the forward strand.
GATTACAACCACGAAAAACCAGAACTAGTAGATCCCATCTTCTCCTTATATGAAGCAGCAGATGCAAATAATTCTAACGTAGGATACTTGTCAAACGACATACAGTAACCGCAATCAAATATGATCATCCATCTCATGACCAAAGTTAGATTCATTACCAGTAGATGCAGGGTATGGCTTCTAACATTCATTGAAAATCAAAAAAAATATCAAACATCATAAATGGACTGAAAGACAAAAAACACACGATCATCTCAACCATGCACGAAAAAGCCTTTGACACAAATCCAGCATCCCTTCAGACTTAAAGTTGCTTAAGAATTGGGCAATTGGATTGGAGGGATCATTCCTCAATGTATTCAAAGCATATACAGGAAACCCAACTAATATCATCCTAGATGGGGAAGACAGAAGCATTCCCTTTAAAGGTAGGAACTTGGTAAGGCTACCCCCTGTCACCACACCTCCTCAATATAGGCTTGAAACACTTGCTAGGGCAATGAGGCAAGAAAAGGAAATTAAAGGAAGTACTAATTGGAAAAGAGGAAGTCAAGCTAACCCTTTTTTTGCTAATGATATGATAGTCTTACATAAGGGATGCTAGAAACTCCACCAAGAAAACCCTAGAAACAGATGATTAAGACTTCAGTAAAGTGTCATGGATACAAAATTAACTAGAAAATCAGTAGCCTTTCTTACTGACCTGACAACAATACAAGCAACTCAAGAAGAGAATTCAAGGAGACCTTTCTAACTCACAATAGCCTCAAATAACAACTAAGATACATAGGAACAAAACCTAACCAAAAAGACATCCAAACATCTTCTACAAACAAACAATTATTTTACCCCTGAAGAAGGAAATTGAAGAAGACATCACTGCAAAGATGGAAGGAAAAAACATGCCTCATGCTCATGACTAGGAAAATATAATATAGTAAAAATTTCCCATTCTACAAAAACCTCTTGTATATAGATTAAATGCAATCCAATTAAAATCCCCAAGAGTTTCCTCACAGGCTTGGAGAAAAAGTCCTTTAATTTCACTTTGGAAAGACAAAAGTCCTAAATAGCCAAAACAAACCCTGAGTGAAAGAGCAATACAGGGGGATCTCTATACCAACACTTCAAACTATACAACAGGGCTATAGTCATAAAAACCAGCCTCGGTACTGCACAAAAACAGACCTGTTGACCAGTAGGAACAAAACCAAAGATCCAAACTTGAGCACATACAATTTCAGACCACCTCATATTTGACAAAGGGGCCAAGAAGACACAATGGAGAACAAGAGAGCATCTTCAACAAGTGAGTGTTGGCAAAACTGGGATACCACTTGTAGAAGAATTAAATTAACCCCTTACCTCTCCCCTGAGATCAAAAGTCAACTCCAGATGGAATTAAGACCTCAACATGAAACCCCAAACTCTTGAAGGCGATAGAAGAAAAAGTTGGCAGCAGACTACAAAGACATAGGCAATTATGTGAAAGATCCTGAAACTCAGACTGAACCAGCTGCCACAGTATTAAGGTCGAGCCAATGGACCAAAATGGGGACCTCATTAACACTCGAAAAGCTTCAGTGACATACCAGAACCCAACAGTGAAAAAATGTACAAGAAGGCACAGAGAAACACAGATAAGGGAAACCTTCACACAGATTACATCTTGACAAAAGCATTGATTCCGATGAGTAATATTAAACTCTCATAAAAATCAAAGTAAGAAAGACAAACAAAGTGACTCATCCCCAACTCTATATAGAGGTGCATCAGAGCGTGAAAACGACTATTCACCAAAGTGAGGAAGTGTAGGTGATGGGACTGACCTGCAAGACAGTCTTTAAATAGTTGGTTCAATCTATTCCACTAATAATTTAAGGATGATACTCCCTCCAATAAAACCACTTTAAGATATCATCCTACTTTCAATAAGACTGGCTAGGATCAAGAAAACAAATGATACCAAGTGCTTGGAACACTCAATACCACTGCTGGGTGGGAATTAAACTCGACAGCCACTATGAAATGCAGAATGTGAAGTTCCTCAAAAACAGAAAGAAAAAAAAAATAACTACCACCCTGACCCAGCCATACCTAACTCCGGGTACGTACCCACAAACTCATCTTTACGCACAGAGTACATGCAGAGCCATGTTATATTGTGCAAGTCATCTCTTTTACACTGATAAGCAAGGGAACTGAACCAAACCCAAGTGCCATCAGAACTGATGACTGTGGATAGAGTAAAAGTTATGGAGAGAGATACATCTACACAGTGGGAAGTTCAATGAGCAGAACGAAAGATGACATCATGAATGAACTTTGCAGGTAAATGGTTGAATAGGAAGAGAAGATATCATGCTGAGTGAATGATAGCACAGTCACCATAAAAACAAACGAACAAAGTGGGATATCCCTCATCTGTGGATGCTAGCACCAATTACTTAAGTGTAGGGAAAACCTGAGCGAATTTCAATGTGACTGGAAAACAACGTGCTCGATAATTGTAAAAATCTCTTGTTTTTTTGTTTTTTATGTGTATGAATGTATTGTCTGCATGCAGGTCTGCGCACCCGTGTCGTGCGATGCCGCGGAGGTCAGAAGACGGTCTCGGATTCCCCTGGAACTGGAGTTCTCCTGGAACCGGAGTCACAGACGGTTCTCAGCCGCCATGTGGGTGCTGGGGATCGCACCCGGGTCCTCTGCAAGAGCGGTCGTCGCTCTCAACCGCTAGGCCATCCCTCCAGCCCGGTTTCCTTATCTTTTTCAACATGGGATCTTTTCAGTGTTTCCACTTTCTTCTGTAGTTTGTCATTCTTTCTCTCTAGGTCCTTCTTGAGTTTTCCATTCTCTCTCCTTAGTTCTCTGACTTGTTCTTTATAGTCTTTGATTTCTTTATCTGTGTCCTGGGCTATCCCCAGGGGGATCTCACTGTAGGAATCTCCCACAGGGTTGGTAGACCTTGGTGTGGAATTATCCTGCACCTTTCCCATGATGTCCCTTCTTCCTGTCCCTGGCATGTGGGTTTCTCTTTGCCTGTATTCCAATGAGAATCCCAAATGCCTCTTCACTGTGTTGAAGGCTTGCTTTGCTTGCCACCTTCAGATGCCTTTATTGTTTGTTTGATTGATTTTCTCCTTGCTTATGGAATGTTGACTTGTCTAAATTTTAGGCTTTCTATTGGAAGTCTAACTCACTCTTCCCTTTCTGTTCTGAAGGTTCTCCAAAGAATCCACTTGGACGCTCACTTGGCAATCCCGGGGGGTGGCATTATGCCTGTTTAGCCCACACCCCAGTACTCTGTGCTTCAGGTGGTCCTGGGAAATCCCCAATCCAAGCTCTGTGCACTCGTCTGTGTATGAGTGTATTGTCTGCATGGATGTAAGTGTACCCATGTCATGCAAAGTCTGGATCAGAGGAGGGAGTTGGAGTCACTGGAACTGGAGTTACTGACAAAACAGCTGAACCTGGGTCTTCTGCAAAAGCATCTTAATTGCTGAGCCATCTCTCCAGGCCTGTATTTGATTTTTAAAGCAAATTATTGTGTATTCCCTAAATATTTGTAGTTCAGGGACTCTCAGTTCAGTAACTACCTCCCACTCGCCTTTCTGCTACTTCATCGATCTTCCCGTTTCCTTGGGGATCTAGCCTTCCAGCATGCTTCAACATGGCTCTTTCCTTTTGAACCCACCTCCCCAGTTCAAAAACTGCCTTTCCAAGTTGTCCAGTCTGCTGGTCCTTCTCAGTGTTCTCCTGACTTCACCTCCAGGATTATTTCACAGCCTGGACTCGCTGACCTCTGCTTTGTCACCTGTCTTCTGGGAGCCACACTCCATCATCTTCTTCACTGGTGGCTCCTCCTCAGCCTTCTTTCCCTGCTCTTCCTCCCCTCCCTCTTGCCAATAGTGACATGATTTAGGCCCAGTTCTTTGGCTCTTTTCTCCGTGCTCATTCCATGTACTCTCAAACAGTCCTGGTGTGTGTATCACTTCATAGTGCCATCCTGAACCTCTCAAAACCTCTCAAAACCTCAGAATCATAATACAACTGTCAGTTAAGGATCCACTCTCAGACAGCTCATGTCTACATGCTTAAATCCAATATCCTGGACTAAGTCCCAGTAAGTGATGATCATGGCTGTCTGTGCCTATCTCATGATTTCTTGGCTTGTTATCTCCTATTTTTTTTCCAAAAAGGGTGACATAGGGCCCAGGCTGGCCTCAAGCCCCTTATGTAACAGAGGATGGCCTTATACTTGGCCTTGTTGGTGTGTACCACTGTAGCTGGCTTCTTATCTTGGTTTCTACCTATCATTTTAAACTAATAGGAACTATGGGTCCCTGGAGAATTGGCTGACTTCAAGAATGGGGCAGAGAAAGTGCAAGATGGGCCTGGAACACAGTGCAGCAACAGACAAAAAGAAAAGAAACCCAGACATGCTCAATAAACACTAGGCAAGGCCATGGCCAGGTTGGGATCATGGGAGGAAGAGAGTCCAGGAATAGGTTAGAAGTCAGAACGTAAAATGAACACTGTGCATCTATAACAACACAAACAACTGAATAAAGAGAAAGAACATTCAATAACCAAAGTAGAAGGACTGACAGAAGTGAAAATCACCATTTGGCAAAGCCCACGGTTATACTTGTTGCTTACAAGTGTCATTAAGGGACGCTGTAATTATCGCGTAACAAGAAGCCTGCATGATCTCAAAGGATCTTCCCAGAAGATGCTCGCTGATAATGAAGGCAAGAACGGCAATTTCACAGAGACCGAGTGTTCAAAGAACCTCACTGACACGTGCACCTGTCACGTGCTCCTGATGTGCTAGGTCAAGGGGCACCGCATTACTTCTACCCTGGTCTTGCCAAGAATCCATGATGTGAAAGCAGCTGTGAGAACGTAGGAGGACTCAGACCAAGGGACACTTTATAAAACAACCGGGCCTTTATTCTCCCGAAGTATTGAAGTCAGAGAAGATAAAAAATGTTCAATTTTCCCGGGGTGGGTCCAGATAATGACAGGAGGTCCAGGCTAATTTTCCGGTTGTGACCGGTGTGCTTTGGGTATAGGAGACGTTGTCATCCAGGGAACTGGGATGAAAACTGGACATGAATCGATTGTAATATTTTTGCAAGGTTTTTTTTTTTTTTTAATCTTTTTGAGATAGGGTCTTCATATAAGCCCCAGTGTCCTGTAACTTGCTATGTAGACCAGGCTGGCCTTGAACTCACAGAGATCAGCCTGCCTCTGCCTCCCGAGTGCTGGGGTTACAGGGGTGTACCACCACACCTGGCTTATTTTTGCAAGTTTTAAGTTGGAAAAAAAACAACCCTTGAAAGGGAAATTGATTGGGAGTACACAGAAGTTGGCGGGAGTGGGGGTGGGTTTCATCAAAACACATAATGTTTGTTTGAAATTCTCAAACACTAAATTAAAAATTACCTTAGATGTGTCCCAACTCACCTCATTTAAAGATAGCAATCAAGCAGGGCGTGGTGGCGCACGCCTTTAGTCCTAGCACTTGGGAAGCAGAGGCAGGTGGATCTTTGAGAGTTCAAGGCCAGCCTGGTCGACATAGAGAGTTCCAGGATAGCCTGAGCTACTGGAAGACCCTGTCTCAAAAAGACAATAAATAAATAAATAAATAAATAAATAAATAAATAAAGATAGCAACCATTTCTGATTACTCTCAATTCAAAGGACTTTAATATTTGATAGGAAGGCAATAGTTTTATAAGATTTCATAAATGTATATCTCTGAGTTCTTGTTATGAATAAACTCACCAGTCGTATCGCCAGGGAAAGGGGATGGATTCTTGATTTCTTTTTTAAAAAATATTTTGCTGGGTGTGGTAGTGCACTTCGGAGGCAGAGGCAGGCAAATCTCTGTGAGTTCAAGGCCAGCCTGGTCTACATAGTGAGCTCCAGGCCAGCTGGGACTAAAAGGAGACCCTGTCTCAAAAAAGACCAAAATTTTTATTATTATTTTATTTTATATGTATGAATGTATTGCCAGAATGTGGGTAGGCGCACCTGTGTTGTACAATGCCCTCAGAGCTCAGAAGAGGGTATCAGATCCACTGGAACTGGAGCTACGGATGGTTCTTGGCGATCATGTAGGTGCTAGGGATCATACCCAGGTCTTCTGCAGGAGCAGTCAGTGCTCTTAACCTCTGTGCCATCTCTCCTGCCCTGAAATTAAGTTCTTGTCTAGGCTGAAACCTTGAGTGTCATCCTGCACCTTTCTTCTTGCTACAGAAAGGTCTAAGGGTCCCATGTCTGCAATGTCCAGAACTGCTCTTTACCTCTGCTGTTGCTGCCTGCCCTGATGCACAATGGTCAGTGTTGTCTAGGCTGCCAAACAGCCTTCTTTTTTTTTTTCTAGAGTTTTTCTTTTTTTTAGATTTTAAAAAATTTTTTAAATTTATTTTTGTATGTGTATGAATGTACTGTCTGCATGTAGGTTTGTGCACCCGTGTCGTGCAATGCCGCGGAGGTCAGAAGAGGGTCTCGGATTTCCCTGGAACTGGAGTTCTCCTGGAATTGGAGTTACAGACGGTTCTCACCTGCCATGTGGGTGCTGGGGATCGAGCCCAGGTCCTCTGTAAGAGTGGTCAGCGCTCTCAACCACTAGGCCATCTCTCTAGCCCTGCTAAACAGCCTTCTAAATGACCAGCTTGGCCCTCTTCTCATAGGCCTCCATTGACTGCCGTTTCTTGAGGTAAAAGCCAAGTTCTGACTATGATATATGGAGCCTCAAGTGATTTTTTTCTTTCTTTCTTTCCCTATGTGATTTAGTTTTTTTCTTTTCTTTTCTTTTTTTGTTTTTTGAGGCAGGGTCTCATGAATCTAAGACCTCAGGTTCGCTATGTAGCTGAGGATGACTTGGAATTTGTGAGCCTCTTGCCCTTCACCTCCCACATGCAGGGAGTAAAAGTGTGCACCACAAGGCCTGGTTTATGTGGTATGGAAATACAACCCAGGACTTCCTACGTGCTAGGCACGTGCCCTACCAATGGTTCCTACGTGCTAGGCACGTGCCCTACCAATGGTTCCTATGTGCTCGGCACATGCCCTACCAGTGGTTCCTAGGCGCGTGCCCTACCAACAGAGCTGCATCCACAGCTCGCGCGGTCCAGCATTTGCCTCCTTTCGCTGCTCCCTCCCGACCTCCCTTCTCCATTCAGCTGCTTTCACCTTCTAGGTGATTTTTTTTTTAATTTTATTTATTTTGTATGTGTATGAATGTACTGTCTGCATGCAGGTTTGTGCACCCGTGTCGTGCAATGCCGCGGAGGTCAGAAGAGGGTCTTGGACTCCCCTGGAATTGGAGTTCTCCTGGAATTGGAGTTCTCCTGGAATTGGAGTTTCAGGCGGTTCTAGGCCACCATGTGGGTGCTGGGGATCGAACCCGGGTCCTCTGTAAGAGTGGTCGGCGCTCTTAACCGCTAGGCTATCTCTCCAGCCCCTTTCTAGGCGATTCTTACATGTCCGTCTTGCTCCTGTCTCCAGGCCTTTTCCCCAAATGGTCTTCCTTATGCACTCCATGGCTAACTTCTTCACCTTCCATTCTTTTATTTTCTTTTTAAAAACTTTATTTATTATTCTTATTATGAGTGTATTGCCTGCATGTGTGTAGGTGCACCCGTGTCCTGCAATGCCTACCGAAGTCAGAAGAGGGCGTCAGATGGAACTGGAGTTAGGGACAGTCGTTAGCTGCTGTGTGGGTGAAGGGACTCAAACCTGGTCCTGTGCATCAGCTGCTGCTCTGAACTGCCAAGCCGTCTCTTTAGCCCCTTCCATTCTTTTCTCTCAGAGAGCTTACTCTGACCACCTCGTTAAAAATCTCAGCCTTAAAAAAAAACAAAAAAAACCAACAACTCAGCCTTGGATGCTTATGGTTGTGACCTCAGTTCCATTCCTGGGACAAACCTAAAGGTGAAAGGAAAAACTGACTGCATCTATACAGCTGTCCCACACGCATCTGTGTGAAGACGTGGGTGTGCGTGGGTGCACACTCACACACACACACACAAAAAAAAAAACCCAAAAAAAAAAACCCTTAAAGTCCTGATTCTTTTTTTAAGATTTATTTTTATTTTATGAACATTTTGCCTGCATGCATGTAAATGTAGCACATGTATGTAGTACATGCAGAGGCAGGAAGAGGGCATCAGATCCTCTGGAACTGGACTTTCAGATGGCTGTTAACTGCCATGTGGGTGCTGGGAACTGAACCCAGGTCCTCTGGAAGAGCAGCCAGTGTTCTTAACCACTGAGCCATCTCTCTAGCCATTTCAAGCCCTGATTCTTGATATCCTTAATCTGACATAATTTTTTTTGTCTGTCTTTGTTTTCATTAAGAGTTCATTGCTGGGCATGGTGGCGCACGCCTTTAATCCCAGCTCTTGCTCCTGGGAGACAGAGGCAGGTGGATCTTTGTGAGTTTGAGGCCAGCCTGGTCTTCAGAGTGAGTTCCAGGCCATTTGGGGCTACAGGGAGACCCTGTCAAAAAAAAAAAAGTTCACTATCCAAGCCTTGCATGGTGGCACAGGCCTTTAATACCAGTACTAGGGAGGCAGAGGCAGGTGGATCTCTGTGAGTTCTGGTCTACATAGAGAGTCCCAGGCCAGCCAGGGCTACACGGTGGAAGACCTTGTCTTGAAGAAGAAAGAAAAAATAAAAAAAAAGAATATAATTTTATATTGCCCCTGCATGTGTCACATGTATGCACACATGTGTTTGTGCATGAATGTGCTTGCTTCCTCTGTTGTCCCCTCCTCCCCCTTTTTTGGAGACAGAATGGTTTGCTGAACCTGGAGCTTGTTGTTTTAGCTAGCATTGCCGGTCAGCGAGTCCCAGGGCTCTGCCTGTCTCTGTGTGTCAACACAGGAGTCACAGATGTAGGCTGCCACGTCCAGCTTTTACGTGGGCCCTGGGGGTCTGAAGTCTGGTCATCAGGCCGTGCAGCAGGCACTTTGCTCACTGAGCTATCTCCCTGGCCCCAATTTTATATGAACTTTGTTATGTATTTGACACTCTCTGCTAGTATAGGTCTGCTTCCCTCTTAAGGGGGAAGAGATCTTAGAATGTTTTATTTCCTGAGCACTTAGAAGAGTCCTTAGTATACTGAATACTTGCAGTAAAGATGATCTAACTCAGTTAAAAAGAGTAACAACACATATTATAATATCACTAGTGTGATCCCACCCAGGGCCTTATGCATGTGAGACAGGTGTTATAATGCTGATCTACATCTCTATCATAAGAAAATTAGTACTTATTAAGTCATGTTAGAAGGACAGCAAAAACATGTTTTCCACTGATAGAAAGCATTAGAGTATTATATAAAAGACACATATTAGTATCATTATTACTTTCAATTTTTTTTTTTTTTTTTGATACAGGGCCTCGCTATGTAGCCCCAGCTGTCCTGGAGCTCACTACTTAGACCAGGCTGGCCTGGGACTCACAGGGATCAAAGGCTGCACCACCATGTCTAGCTCTAGGATATGTTTTGCAAATTATTATTATTTTGTTATTTTGTTATTTTTGCAAGTTATTATTTTTAATCATTGATAAAATATCTAATAAGAAATTGTGTTCTGCTCAAAACAGTCAACTTCCTCATGGAGAATATTGAGAAAGACTGAGAAAGAGATGAAAAGCATGTTTGGCAGAATGCATGAGCTCTGGCGGGGTGGGGGAATTGGGGGGCTAGGGTCTAGATTTGTTGAAAAAAAAAGAAATTGTGGCTGTAGTTGAGCATGTCTGTAATCCCAGCATCTGGGAGGGGGAGGCCGGATGATCTGGAGTTCGAGGTCATCTTCAGCTATACAGTGAGTTTGAGGCCAGCCTGAACTATATGAGCTCCTTTCTCAAAACCAAAACCAAGGGGGGCTGGGCGTGGTGGCTCACGCCTTTAATCCCAGCACTTGGGAGGCAGAGGCAGGTGGATCTCTGTGAGTTCAAGGTCAGCCTGGTCTACAGAGTGAGTTCCAGGCCAGCTGGGGCTACGGGGAGACCTCCTCTCAAAAAGACCAACCCCCCCCCAAAAAAAAAAGACACCAAGAAAACAAAAAACCAAGGTGGGGCATGGTGGCCCACACCTTTAATACCAGGAGGCAGCGGCAGGCAGATCTCTGTGAAATGAGGCCAGCCTGCTTTACATAGCAAGTTGGGTTAGCTTGGGCTACAAGGGAGACCCTGTCTCAAAAAAAATCAAACAAACCAACAACAATAAAGAAAAAACCCAAAACCCAAAACCAAAACCCAACCCAACACATCACCATCATCATCATTATCATCATCATTACCACCACCACTACCAACAACTACAAACAAAACCAAAACCCAACCCAACACATCACCATCATCATCATCATTATCATCACCATTACCACCACCACCACCACCAGCTACAAACAAAACTCATTTGCTTGCAAATGACAGAAATGCACTTAAATTGTTTTAGGGAGAAAAATGGAAAGACAAAATTGAGCAGATTGAACATAAAACCCAGGTTTTCTGGGTGGTGGGGCCTTACCTTTGCCTTCAGAACCTACTGATTCTCCCACTGTTACTTGCCTCTGCCTTCCCCCTGGAACAGCTGTGTCTGGGCAGGGCTCCCTGTGGCAATGCTGGAACATTCAGCTTCAGATCCTTGCATTTGACAGAGAGCCCAGAATTCTGTTGGGGCCGGTGTAAGTTACGTGCTCTGTAGCAAGGGAACGTGTTCCCATTGCTCTGGCCAGGGTCACAGGCCACTTGTACAACCTTTTAACCACTTGTACTGAGACTGAGAGAACAAAAAGAGAAAATTAATTAGAGAATTGAACCCAATCTATTTGTGCAAATTGATAGAGCAAAAGAGATGGTATTAGAAACACAGCGCTCTGACCTCTAGTGGTTACATCCCAAGACCTTCCTGCATTTGTCCAAAGACAGCAGGCGGTGATTTCATGTTACCTTCTTTGTTGTCTAAATAACAGTGTGCTCTTTTATCCTCTAAGTTGGCCCATTCCTCTATTTTGAGCAGATTTATTTTTGACCTCAGTATCCTTGTGTTTTTTCTCAGTCTTTCTTTCTGAGTTCATCCAATCCTTGAAAAATATTCCTTAAAAAGACTGTTGATGTATGCTTTTCAGCCAGGAAGCTTGATCCTGACAATTAATTTATTAGATCTGATCCTACCCCTGCACCCAGCATTGATTTTTTTTTCTTTCAGCATTGATTTTTTTCTTTTCTCTTTCTTTCTTTCTCTTTCTTTCTTCTTTCTTTCTTTCTTTCTTTCTTTCTTTCTTTTTTTTTTTTTTTTTTTTTTTGTCTCCGCTTGTAGCCCCAGCTAGTCCCATGTACCTGGAACTCACTCTGGTAGACCAGGCTGCCTTGACTCACAAAGATCCGCCTGCCTCTGCTTCCCGAGTGTTAAGGATTAAAGGCGTCGCCACCACACCCAGCCTCAGCATTTGATTTTTATGTGAGAACCCCAACCCTTTGCTGCTTAAAATATTAGAGTTGGAAAAAAAAAAGATATTAGAGTTGGATTTTGTCACATACTGTGGAGAGTCAATATAGGTCACAGCATATTTGTCTACTGTGTGGTGACTTCCTAAACTTTAGAAATTAAGCGCACTTACTACTTGTTCTTTTCGTCCCAGAAATAGGGGCTGGATGGCTTAGTGGTTAAGACCACTCGCTGCTCTTCTAGAGGAGCTGGGTTTGCTTCCCAGCACCCACATCAGCTGGCTCAGAATTTGTACCTCTAGATCCACGGATGCCCTTCTGGCCTCTTGGGAAACTACATGCATGCAGTACACACACACCACACACACACACACACACACAACCACACAACCACACGGTACTACACATAAACAAAAATTAAAAATAAAGTTCCTTGGAGCTGGACATGGTGGCACATGTCTTTAATCCTAGCGCTTGGGAGGCAGAGGCAGGCGAATCTTTGTGAGTTCAAGGCCAGTGTGGTGTACACAGTGAGTTCCAGGACAGCTGGGGCTACAGGGAGACCCTGTCTTGAAAAGACAAAAAAAAAAAAAAAATTCCTTAGGAACTAGATCATCTTAAGCCTATTAAATTTATCTACTCCTTACAAAAAATATTTAATATGGACTTCTTATTTGAGTCAGATTTGCTCAGGGAGTAAAAACTACAGTAAGAGTAAATCCAGAGAAGTACTTAGTCTCACGTCCTTCTTTTATAAAGTAGGTTTAGAATGTCTGGCAGAATGCTTGAGTTCTGGTAGGGTGGGGGTGGGGGGCAAGGAATGGGGAATAGGTCTTGACTTGATTGGAAATTTTGTATGAAATGCACAAACTTGGCCGGGCGTGGTGGCACACGCCTTTAATCCTAGCACTTGGGAGGCAGAGGCAGGCGGATCTTTGTGAGTTCAAGGCCAGCCTGGTCTACAGAGTGAGTTCCAGGACAGCTGGGGCTACAGGGAGACCCTGTCTCGAAAAGACAAAAAAAAATGCACAAATCTTCAATAAAAATTGGCTTAAAAAATAAAGTAGGTTTAGTAATAATGAATTGCGAGATGTTTATGAAAATCGCTTAGTCCCTCACAGGTTCTTATAAAATATTTTATTATTTTTATTATGCATATGAGTGGTGCCTGCATGAATGTAAGTGCACCCATGTCGTGCAATGACCACGGAGGTCAGAAAAGGGCGTCAGATTCCCTGGGAACTGGAGTTGTATGATTGTTAGCCGTCGTGTGGGTGCTAAGATTCTAACCTTGAGCCTCTGCAAGAGCGGTCAGTGCTCTTAATCACGAAACCATCTCTCCAGCTCCTAAAAGGTTTTATAAGGGCTCACCAGAAGCTAATTATGAAAGCATTCTGAAAACGTGAGGACTCGGGTGGTATATTTCCGTCCTAGCCTCCAGAAGAACGCAAAAAATGAATGATCTTAAAACAGGATGCGAGCTGGCGGCAGTGGCGCGGTTTGACTTCTCCGGGCCACCGTCGCGGAGCATGCGTAAATACCCTCGGCAGGACGTAAGTGTCATGGCGCGCTCCATCTGAAGTCTCTGCACTTTCTCGGTAGCGAGGTGTCCGTGTCTGTCGCTCTGGACCGGTGGGTTTCCAAGTTTGTGGGCCAGAGGGGCGGACGCCCGGGTGTGGGGCGACTGTGGCCAGAGCTCCGGTGGCGGCGGAGCCGGGTTCTCGCAGAGCCGGCCGGCCGCTCGCTTGTTTTGGGTTTGAAGGCGGGTGGGCAGCGGGAGACGGGCTGCGGGGCTGCCGCTGCCCTGGCGGTGATGCGAGGGGTCCAGGCCGACCTCTGTCACCCACGGCCGGCACTCGGGAGCTCCAGTGCCCGGACCGTGCTCTCCGACCCGCCGCGCTGCCAGCCGGGTGCACGCTGGGGCCAGGAGGGCAGGAACTAGGACTCGGTCCCTGTTGCTTGCCCTTGGGGGTTCTTAGGAAACTTTCTGCGTCCTCAGGGGCCACGTTACCTTCTGGTGCCCAACTTCTGACCTTCTTCCTGTTTTCTACCTGGCGGGCTTGCAGGACTGCACGCACACACCTGCCACCATCACTGACCAGCAGCAGTGTGTCTGTAGTGTAGAGCGGCCTTTGGATGTCTCATTCCTTTTAAGTAGTTGCAAAGAGTCCTTAAGTTGCTGGGTATTTACACTTCTTAATCAATTTCTGTTTTTCAGATTGACCTTTTACCAGAACTTGAGACATTGCAAATAATCAAGGTACTGATTTTAAAATATTTATTCTTATTTTTTATGTGTATAAGTTTATTGCATGCATGTATGTAAGTGCACCCGTGTCGCGCATTGCCCATGGAGGTCAGAAGAGGGCCTAGGATCCCTTGGAACTGGAGTTATGGATGGCTGCCACGTGAGTGCTGAGAATTGAGCCCAGGTCCTTTGCAAGAGCAGCAAGTGCTCTTAACTGCTGAGTGGTTTCTCCAGCCCCATTACTGATTTATTTTAAGCCCTGTATGTTTGACTGACACCTTACACATTGGAATATGGTGAAAAATGGGCTAATTTCTTAGTTATTTGCACCATCGGTTAGTGGAAACTCTAGATTTCCATATCACCAAATTTGAGAGACTTTTCAGTACTCTTTACTCATGTTCTTTAAGTGGCACTGACATACTCTGCTCCTGGACTGTCTGGGGCCCATTTATTTCCTTCTTGCTGGCTGCTGTTTGGTCTCCATCATGGGCTACTTCTCATTTTCTTACAGTTAAACATCCTGGAGTTCGTCAAGGCTTGTTCCTGTCCTTTTTCTAACTGGATTAGCCTTTTCCTTCTGCGTGACCTAATTCGTTTCTGTTAACGCTGTCACCTACGTGTCCTTGTGATTCAGGTTGTCCCACTGAGTGTGAAAGCATTTCAATATTCCTTTCCCTCATGGCTCATCTTACTGAAATCTCAGCTTTTTCTCCATCTTTGGAGCAAGGTCCCTTGCCTATGTTTTGATTGGAGTTGTTTGTATTGTTGAGTTCTCTCTGTGTTGTGGTAATAGGACCTTATCAGATAAATGGCTTCTGTTTTCTCTCATTGCACAGGTTGCCTTTGAAGCATGAAGAATTTAATTTAATTTTTTAAAGATTTAATTAATTTATTTATGTGTATGAATGTACTGTCTGCATGTAGGTTTGTGCACCTGTGTTGTGCAATGCCTCGGAGGTCAGAAGAGGGCATCGGATTCCCCTGGAACTGGAGTTCTCCTGAAATTGGAGTTACAGACGGTTCTCACCTGCCATGTGGGTGCTGGGGATCGAACCTGGGTCCTCTGCAAGAGCAGTCGGTGCTCTTAACCGCTAGGCCATCTCTCCAGCCCCTATTTTTATTTTTGTATGTGTATGAATGTACTGTCTGCATGTAGGTTGGTGCACCCGTGTCGTGCAATGCTGCAGTCAGAAGAGGGCGTCAGATTCCCCTGGAACTGAAGTNTTTTTTGAGATAGGGTATAACTGTGTAGCTACCTCTGGCAGGCCTGGAACTCAGTATGTGTTAGGTTATAAAGGCCCAAACCCCCATAAAAAGGCACATGAGACTTAAGTCACTCCAGGAATATGGTTTACTTCCATTGGAACTGCCAGAGTGGGCTATCTGCTGGCAGGTGGTGGAGCAGGAGCCGGAGCCAGATAGCAACTGGGGCCCATTCATAGCCATGGGGAGGGGCCTCAGGTACAGGGGAGGAGGTCAGAAGATTGACAGCCTCTGGAGGAAGGGACACCTGTGTGTCCCTTGGAATTCTGGGAAGCCCAGATCTAATATTCCAGCCTTTTGATTATGATAAGGAAATGGGATGCTGTTCTCTCTTCTGTATCTGCTTCAGAGCTGAGGGGGGATGAAGCCTCAGGGGGGGCGAAGTCTTGGGGGAACACGTGTCAGGCTGGAGGGTTAGAATCTGGTTTCCCATCTTGGCTGCTCTGGGTGCTCTGCCTGGTGGTTTTGGTCCAGATGGATAGTGGCCAATACTTAGTGGTCATTTTCTCTGCAACTGTAAAGACAGGTTGGTTGAGTTTTATATGAGTACACCAGTGCAGGGACTTCACAGTACCAATGGGGGAGCTACTGGGTGCATTAGCAATTGGAGGGTCCCTGTCTAGTAAGGTCTCCAGAGGGAGAGAGGACCTGTACTCTATTTCTGAGGAATTGGAAAAAAGTTTTAGTACACAGGGCTCTAGAAGCCAGCTTTAGTACACAGGGCTCCAGAATGAGAGCCATAACCATGAGAATATAAAAGGTGGTATTTTGGGCTGGAGAGATGGCCTAGCGGTTAAGAGCGCCGACCGCTCTTACGGAGGACCCGGGTTCGATCCCCAGCACCCACATGGCGGCCGAGAACCGTCTGAAACTCCTATTCCAAGAGAACTCCAGTTCCAGGGGAATCTTCTGACCTCCGCGGCATTGCACGACATGGGTGCACAAACCTACATCCAGACAGTACATTCATACACATACAGAAAAAAAAAAAAAAATAAAATAAATAAAAATAAAAGGTGGTATTTTCTGGCATGGCACAGTAAATCTGTCACCTATCTCTGAGATATTTTCTAACATGACACAGTAGGTTTCTAACTTGGCACAGTAGGTCTCTCGCCTATCTCTCTGGTAATAAGGTGTAAGTTATCTTATTTTTGCTTTTTTAGATTATAGTTTCCTGTTGGGGTGTTTAAAACCACACAGCTCAGATAAATTAAATTAGTTTTGGTGTTAAGGTCATTTGAGGTTCTGGTCCTTAGTGGGTCACTCAGGCCTTGAGCCTGGCTCTTTTCACCAGTTCCATCTATGTGAGGACAAAGTCAGGTCTTGCTTGACTGGAGCTTCCCTTTGAAGTGTGAGGAGTTTCTCCTCTATATGGACTTTCCTCCCTTGACTGGACACTGGCCGGATGAAGTCCTTTTAAGTGAATCTCTAAGACCTCCCTGGCCTGGGATGACTGGTGATTTACTGCCTTAGGACATATAGAAAGGTGCCCATGCAGGACCCTAGGACTAAAGTTGACCTTAGAGGGTAAGGGCCAAAAGAGTGTCCCTTCAGATTCCTCTTGCCAAATCAGATTGGAGGTTTAAGTATGGTTGCTGAATCTCCAAGAGAATCATCTGAATGAATTTGACATTTTAATTACTATATAACACCTAAGTAAAGCTTGAACATTGATTTAAGCACTCTTAATAAGTTCTTAATTGCTGTGGCAAAATATAATACAAGCTCAAGGTAGGAGCCTGGTGGTAGTAACTGCAGCACAGGCTAGGAAAGGATGCTACTTACTGGCTTGTGTTGCTGGCTCATGTTCAGCCTATTGTATATAATATAGAAATATCTGGCCAAGGATGGTATTGCCCACATTGGGCACAGGCCAGTTCAATGAAGGCAATTGAAGTTTCTTAGCGTGGGTGTATCAAGTTGACATTAAACCTATCCAGTAAAGCCGACAATTTGTTCTTTAAGGTCTATAAAGGTCATTTAGGTACTCAAAGTAGAATGTATTTAAACCAGGAAAGGCAAAAAAAGTTCTAACATAGCCCATGAAACAAACCCAAGATAATAAAGAGGCTAAAACCAATACCTTCTAGGACTATCTCAAATGAAGGCTCTGTCACTTGTACCCAGATTTTGAATTATATATATAGCTTTGAGGAGGAAAAGGAGGGGGGACATTATCACATGCCTACAACAGACAGGAAATTCTTAAGGCTCACCCAAATTGGTTACATTCGGATTGTTCCATGCGGTCTGGAAGTTAAACCTAATTTTTCTTAAAAATATTAAAAGTAAATCTGCAAAGTATAACATATATAAAACAGTTTTAGTATGTATGGGTAACTTAGTATTTATATATGTCTGTTTCACTTGAGGTGGTAACAAGGTACATAGTACCTGGTAGGGGTAGGTGGAACACAATTTCTTGTATATGCCATAACTACATTATAGAATTCTTTTTTTTTTTTTTTTGTCTTTTCAAGACAGGGTCTCCCTGTAGCCCCAGCTGTCCTGGAACTCACTCTGTAGACCAGGCTGGCCTTGAACTCACAAAGATCCGCCTGCCTCTGCCTTCCAAGTGCTAGGATTAAAGGCGTGCGCCACCATGCCCAGCTTTAGAATTCTTAAAAGTGAACAATACTTCACACATACACTCATAAATAAGGATCTAATAAATAACTTTGGTGATGGCAGTTTATAAAGGTTGTACTGAGCAGAGGCACATACATTGCTATTAGACACAGATAGTTCTTAATATGCTGTCACTATATTACAGAGTTGTTAACATACATACACACATTTATCCACACATTCATACAAGAGATTATCCTAGTGTTTGTTTTGAACGGTTACATACATTGGAGATTGCACTGCCATGGCTACTACAGTTTCCATATCATGCTGCCATTGATGTCTTTGCACCTTTGGTTCTAAAACTATGAACTTATTGAAATATTTTAACAAGTGATGGAAAATGGAATTATATATCTAGGGGAAGCTATGTGCCATTGTCCAAGTGCCAGCGTATGAATGAATCCAGGGATTTTTAAATTTATCTTGTCAGGACAGTGGCACAGCTGTCAGAAGCCTGGTTAAGTCGGAGAAAAGAAAAAAAAAATCTGTTAGTGAACCCCTAAGGGTCAAAAATCAGGACTTCAGAGGTCTGGAAACAAGAAAAACTAGAAAAGAAATTTTAGTTATAATACCTGTGAAGAAAGTAATTTGGACAGTTAAGAATCAGTGTAGAAACGTAGGAACCCGGGTTCAAACTAGGCCTTTGAAAAATTTTAAGAGGCATGCTGAAAGTAAACTTAATTTATTTATTTATTTTTTTTTGTGCACAATGTAAAATTAAAGAAGTTTGAAGTGGCCACTTTATTTTGACAGAAATTAACACACAGGAGAGCACTAACACATGACAGCTACATGAATCTCAAAGGCATGTTGGAGAACAGTTATAACACACAGACAGGTTGGAGGGACACATGACTTAATTGTATCCATTAACTATGGACAATGGGAAATTCCCCCCCCCCCTTTTTTTTTCCTAAAATGTCATAGGTAAGTGTTGGTACCCAGAATAACTTGATGTCAAGGCCCAGAAAATTCTCAGTTCCCTGATCTGCTGCACACATAAATCTAAAGTCCATTGTTATGCAGGGCTGGAACCATTAATTTTAATTGTCACATTTACACAGAATCATTTAGAGTTTAAGGTATCTACTCAGGTGGGAACAGCCTGTGTGCCCATACTGTGCTTTGCAGCTGCTGTGTGTGCACGCCTGTGCAGGATGGCGGACAGGGCAGGCAGGCAGATCTGGTTCTCGTGGCTTGCCTGTTTTCAGCTGGGTTTACCTGCTAATTGAATAAGAATAAATTTACTGTTAGTGGAAAAATCAAAAGTCCCTTAAGGAGAGGCAGCCTGGTGAAAGTTACTGCCTGAGGCAAGATCTGGTTGCCAGGTGGGGGTGTGGTGGACACACCTTTTAAATCTCAGATACAGAGACTTGTATCCAGAAGCAGAAACAAAAATGGATTTCTGAATAAAATGGGACTTATAAAGAAAACCAATGAAATGGAAATTGCCAAAATATGAAATAATCCCTTAAAAATAGGTAAAAGTCTTATGCACAGAATATAAAAACAAAACAAAACAGTATTTGTTAAAAAGCCAGATGATGTAAAAATCTCAACCAAAAGCCTATAAAAATTAACTATCCGTATAAAAGTAAAAATGGAAAATTGATTTTATTTTTGAAACATGAAAAATGGTAAAAACAAAATTCGGTTTAGGTATCATGGAAATGGTAAACATAGCTAAGATGCCTGCTTTCATGTGGTCAATATGGCGGCTGAGGAGCAGATTTGGTTTGGTACCATGGAAATGGTAAACATAGCTAAGATGGCGCTGTGAAGGAGTGGGTGTGGTTTAGTGCAGCTACCATGGAAACGGGGTATGGAGACACAGCCTCGCTCCACCTGTTCCTGTTTGGATGGGAAAAGCCATAGTAAAAAAAGAAAAAAGGAGAAAAAAAGCCTGGATTTAAGGGTGCAGTCTTTTACTACAGAAATCTGCTAAGGTTGCAGGGAGGTCGTGAGAGAGGGAGAGGCAGATATCAGAGCACATGGGGCAGGGGAGGGAAGCAAAGCAGCGTGGAGCAGTAAGCACAGGTTAGGAAAACGCAGCCTGAAAAGTACTTTGAGTGTTAAGGAAACATTTCTTAAACAGAAGTACAGGCCTACATGCCTGTGGGCTCAGCGTCCTGACAACACAGGGGAGATCAATTAATGGGACCCTAGTCTGCAGGTTCAGTGTCCGAAGATTGCAGAAAGGGTTTGGAGTGTGGCAGACTCGGGAACCAGTGAGAGCCTGCAAATCTCAATGGGCTCAAAATGGCGGTGGTGGACTAAGGCTGAGAAGAAAAGTGGAAAGAGGAGGGAGAAAGCATGAGAGGCAGAAGTAGGGAGAGAGAGAGAGAGAGAGAGAGAGAGAGAGAGAGAGAGAGACAGACACAGACAGACAGACACAGACAGACAGACAGACCTTATTGTGAAATGTGGAAGTTGGTTCTGTGGAGAAATACACTTCTGGCAATTTTCCCAGGAGGTTCCAAAAGTTCTGTTCTTTTTGAGGGAAGAGTCGGCGAGCATCCGCCTGGTCCAAAACATCTCAGCCCTCAACAGAGTCAAGACACTAGTATGTCAGGTTATAAAGGTGCAAACCCCCCATAAAAAGGCACATGAGACTTAAGTCACTCCAGGAACATGGTTTACTTCCATTGGAACTGCCATAGCAGGCCACCTGCTGGCAGGTGGTGGAGCAGGAGCCGGAGCAAGATGGTGACGGGGCCCACCCATTTATAGCCATGGGGCGGGACCTCAGGTACAGGGGAAGAGGTCAGAAGATTGACACCCTCTGGAGGAAGTGGACTTCTGTGTGTCCCTTGGAAATCTGGGACGTCCAGATCTAACAGTATGTAGACCAGGCTAGCCTTGAACTTACAGCTCACCTGTCTCTGCCTACACACTCTTTTCTTCCGTTCTTGTGGTTTTGGTGCCATAGCTAAGAAGCCAGTGTCTGATGTCATGAAGATTTATACCTGTGTTAGTTATAAGAGTTACATAGTATTAGTGCTCTTACGTTTGGGTCTGGAATCCATTTTGGGTTAATGTTTATGTATGGTGTGAGATGGGGCTTCCTCTACACTGCTTTGTATGTGGTTATCTAGTTGCTTCCTCTGCACTGCTTTGTATGTGGTTATCTAGTTGCTTCCTCTGCACTGCTTTGTATGTGGTTATCTAGTTGCTTCCTCTACACTGCTTTGTATGTGGTTATCTAGTTGCTTCCTCTGCACTGCTTTGTATGTGGTTATCTAGTTGCTTCCTCTACACTGCTTTGTATGTGGTTATCTAGTTGCTTCCTCTACACTGCTTTGTATGTGGTTATCTAGTTGCTTCCTCTACACTGCTTTGTATGTGGTTATCTAGTTGCTTCCTCTACACTGCTTTGTATGTGGTTATCTAGTTGCTTCCTCTACACTGCTTTGTATGTGGTTATCTAGTTGCTTCCTCTACACTGCTTTGTATGTGGTTATCTAGTTGCTTCCTCTACACTGCTTTGTATGTGGTTATCTAGTTGCTTCCTCTACACTGCTTTGTATGTGGTTATCTAGTTGCTTCCTCTACACTGCTTTGTATGTGGTTATCTAGTTGCTTCCTCTACACTGCTTTGTATGTGGTTATCTAGTTGCTTCCTCTACACTGCTTTGTATGTGGTTATCTAGTTGCTTCCTCTACACTGCTTTGTATGTGGTTATCTAGTTGCTTCCTCTACACTGCTTTGTATGTGGTTATCTAGTTGCTTCCTCTACACTGCTTTGTATGTGGTTATCTAGTTGCTTCCTCTACACTGCTTTGTATGTGGTTATCTAGTTGCTTCCTCTACACTGCTTTGTATGTGGTTATCTAGTTGCTTCCTCTACACTGCTTTGTATGTGGTTATCTAGTTGCTTCCTCTACACTGCTTTGTATGTGGTTATCTAGTTGCTTCCTCTACACTGCTTTGTATGTGGTTATCTAGTTGCTTCCTCTACACTGCTTTGTATGTGGTTATCTAGTTGCTTCCTCTACACTGCTTTGTATGTGGTTATCTAGTTGCTTCCTCTACACTGCTTTGTATGTGGTTATCTAGTTGCTTCCTCTACACTGCTTTGTATGTGGTTATCTAGTTGCTTCCTCTGCACTGCTTTGTATGTGGTTATCTAGTTGTTTCCTCTGCACTGCTTTGTATGTGGTTATCTAGTTGCTTCCTCTGCACTGCTTTGTATGTGGTTATCTAGTTGTTTCCTCTACACTGCTTTGTATGTGGTTATCTAGTTGCTTCCTCTACACTGCTTTGTATGTGGTTATCTAGTTGCTTCCTCTGCACTGCTTTGTATGTGGTTATCTAGTTGCTTCTCTGCACTGCTTTGTATGTGGTTATCTAGTTGCTCCCTCTGCACTGCTTTGTATGTGTTTATCTAGTTGCTTCAGCATCACGAATTGTGAAAAGACTTCTTGGAGTCGATGTGCGTGTCCTTCGGCTCCTGTGACTCTAGTCACGGAAGGATGATGGACCCAGCAGCACCCCTAGCTCTGGATTGGTGCAGTGTGTCTGCGTGTGTCTGCATGTGTCTGCGTGTGTCTGTACTGGTGGACTCCACTTGTCCCTTTCCATCCTGTTTCCCTTCAGTGGATCTTTCCACAGTTGCTCGTAGAATGTAGAAACTGTAGGATTTTAAAATTGTTTTTAATTTTTTATATGTGTGAGTTTATTGCCTACACCCATGCATACAAGGCCCTCAAAGATCAGAAGAGGGTGTTGGATACCTGAAACTGGACTGTTAGCCACCATGTGGCTGCTGGGAATCGAACTCAGGTCTTCTGCAAGAGCGGCCAGTGCTCTTAACAATTGAACTATCTCTCCAGCCTAAGAAGTTGTGTAAGTTTTGGAAGGAAATTTTGCTTATAATGTGACATTTAATTGTTTACAGTTCTTCAGTAGTTCTAGTAACGTACACAGGCTTCCTGGTCTTGGCCTGTCTCACTATCAGAGCTTAGGATGGAGGTGGTAGAAGAAACCCAAGGGATTGTCACTTCTGTTTCCCACCCAGTGTAAGAATTTCCTCTTGTCAGGAAAACACTAGGCAAATTCCACATCACCAAGCATCTTGGTCACTGTGTTCAGTCAGTGAGTATGGTGTGCCAGCATTGTTGGAAGTGTGTTCTGCTGTCCTGGGAGCTACCTGCACACCAGGCAGACAGTCACATGAAGAAGAGTGCAGCCTGCAGCACGTTTAGGCTGGGTGGGTGCTTGGGCAGTGGTCCTTTTCTCCAAGGTAGTGACTGGGAGAGGTCTGTCTGTCTGGAGGGGTCATAGAAGTGCGCGGTGAGGTTGCTGGTGTCTGAGGAGCTGCTGCTCCAGCCGAGCGGGAGCAGGTGCAAAGACCTAGGGAGGTTCACGTGGAGTGTCTGCAGTTCGTGTGGTTGGGACAGTGGGGAGTTGTGCTTACTGTTGACTGACTGAACTTGATTTGGAGACAGCTCTGCGTGTGTCGTGAGGGCTTTTCCAGAGAGGCTTAATCGAGGAAGGAAGGCCTGTTTTATTCTGAATGTGGGCAGTGCCATCCTGTGGGTTGGGTTCCAAGACTGAATCACTAGGAACAGGAGGAGGCCCGTTGAGCATAGGTGTTCAGCTTTCCGCTCCCTGACTGTGGATGCTGTGTGACCGGCTATATCTCCTCAGAGTATGAGCCAGAATAACCTCCCTTTCATGTATTTTGTCACAGCACTGAGAAAAGTAACTGACACAGGTGGAGGACAGAGGCAGCCAGGTCTGAGTCTTGCTAGCCTGTGTAGCCTATGGCAAAAAGCACTTACTGAGAACTTGTCAGGCGCTAGACAATAGTTCTGTACACCTTAGATAAACAGTGGGCAAAACACACAAAAGTCTCTGACCTTGCAGGGTGTTTGTCCAACAGAAGAGTGAAGCACAGGCAGGTGTTTGGGTGCTGTGGTCAGGGTGAGCAGCAGGGTTGCGGAAGCGGTGGCCAGTGTGGCAGGGGACATTAGACCCCAGCAGATGGGCAGCAGGGTTGTGGAAGGGTGGTCAGTGTGGCAGGGGACGTCAGACCCCAGCAGATGGGCAGCAGGGTTGCGAAAGTGGTGGTCAGTGTGGCAGGGGACGTCAGACCCCAGCAGATGGGCAGCAGGGTTGTGGAAGGGTGATCAGTGTGGCAGGGGATGTCAGATCCCAGCAGATGGGCAGCAGGGTTGCTGAAGGGTGGTCAGTGTGGCAGGGGACGTCAGACCCCAGCAGATGGGCAGCAGGGTTGCTGAAGGGTGGTCAGTGTGGCAGGGGACGTCAGACCCCAGCAGATGGGCAGCAGGGTTGTGGAAGGGTGGTCAGTGTGGCAGGGGACGTCAGACCCCAGCAGATGGGCAGCAGGGTTGTGGAAGGGTGGTCATTGTGGCAGGGGACGTCAGACCCCAGCAGATGGGCAGCAGGGTTGTGGAAGGGTGGTCAGTGTGGCAGGGGATGTCAGACCCCAACAGATGGGCAGCAGGGCTGTGGAAGGGTGGTCAGTGTGGTAGGGGACGTCAGACCCCAGCAGATGGGCAGCAAGGTTGCTGAAGGGTGGTCAGTGTGGTAGGGCACGTCAGACCCCAGCAGATGGGCAGCAGGGTTCTGGAAGGGTGGTCAGTGTGGCAGGGGACGTCAGACCCCAGCAGATGGGCAGCAGGGTTGCTGAAGGGTGGTCAGTGTGGCAGGGATGTAGGTGGTGACTCTTCCAAGCCTACTCTAGACCAGAGGGAGCACGAGAGTCCAGCAAAGCCCTCCCACCCTGCAGGATCCCCCCCCAAGCCCCCATCCCCCACCCCCCACCCCTGCAGGCTCACTGGATCATCACCACCTGGAAGCAAACATTCTGTTTTCTCTCCAATTCCAGGAGAACTCCAGTTCCAGGGGAGTCCGACACCCTCTTCTGACCTCCGCGGCATTGCACAACACGGGTGCACAAACCTGCATGCAGACAGTACATTCATACACATACAAAAAATAAATAAATAAAAAAAGAAGACAAACACCCACTTCCTTCCCCTGCATTTCTCATTTGAAGGAAAGCCCCTTTGAAAGTCATCTCCATTTACATCTCCTTTCCTCCTATTCCCAGACTTGGGCCAGCAAGCCACAAAACCTGCCTGTTTGACCATATCAGTTCTCAGGCATCTTATGTGGCGCCATTGGCCGTGTCTGACACGCTGACCTCGCACCCGCTGACCCCGTCTCCGCCCCCAGGTCTCCTCCCACCAAGGAGCTGCTCAATAGGCAGTGGGCAGTTCATCCCTAGTGACAGATTGGAAGGCAGAGCACAGGAACAGAAAGTCCTTTCCCAGTAAAAGAGGGAAGTCATCCATCTGTGTGGACTGTTAGAGGGGCTGAAGGTCTGTGTCACTTAGGCCTTTAGGCCTTTTATTTTTTCCTTTCAGTCCTGTTTCCTTTTTAAGAAGAGTTCTTTCTGTAAGAGGCATTTTTAGAAAATTCCCAAGGGAAGCAATTGTAGTTTCTTTACTACAGTTCTTCATAGTCTTTGTGTGCACTAAGGATTTGTAAAGAGGCAGAAGGCAGAATTCCCTAAATTTGAATTATTCGGACAGCACTATTTTTTTTCTCCCACTGACAGCTATTGCAAGTAAGCAGAACCCATGTGGGAAAGGTCAGTCTGTACCCACATGGCCCAGTGGGTTCCAACTGAAGCGACTTCAAGCACAGAGGGAAGCCACGGGCTTCCAGGAGTGGGCTGCGCAGGACTCACTGAGCTTCACCTGCTACTCAAGTGACATAGTGGCTCTGTGCATGTCATCTCCTATTAGACTTCATTCCTTGTTTGGGCACCCTCTTTGTGCCAGGCAAGATGGCTCTGTTACCCCAGGCTGGCATCCACTCTAGCCACTTCAGTGAAAAGAGAAGTCACCTCTTGTGTTCTTTGTCCTGCAGTGCTTCCTAGTCAGGACTTGCTGACCTCATCATGTCTGATCTGAACTGGTCATTGTGACCAGGATGGGTTACTCTGTAGGGTTTACTTACCCGCTGCTGTGTCTCGGGAAGGGGAGGACTGATGGACCGTATGATCTGCAGGTTGACTATAACCAGTCTGAAGGATGGGTGCTTAGGTTATTCTTTTTAACTCTTACTAACAGTGCTACCTAGGGTCTGCTCCCAGGTCCTTTTTCTTTTTCAGGTAAATAATTACAAGAAGAGAAGTTTGCAGTCAGAGCACACAGCTAAGGTTTATTGAAGGAGACATTTTTTTACCTGTAGGCCGAGCTGGCCTGGAATTCGCTATGTAGACTGGGCTGGCCTTGAACTCACAGAGAGTTCTGCCTCTCGAATGCTGGGATTAAAGGCATGAGCCACCACACCCAGCCAAAACAGACATTTCACACTGCACCAAAGTGCAAGGGGGAGGAAGTCCAGAGCTGGAATACCATCTACCCGTGGAGAGTCTGGGCCTTTATATTCTGCAGGGTGGGAGTGGGACAGTCTGGGCTTCCCTCTTTGGGTTGGGCAGGGTAAGCACGAATGTTGTTGGCTGGTTCGCTCATCTGAAAGCAGGAACCTCTTTGGTTAGAGCAAAGGCAAAAAATTTGAAGTTTCTGCCAGAGAGGCAGCTGAATGGGCCAACTTTGGACAAGAACCTTGAAGTAGGCCATCTTGGATGGAGGTGGAAGTAACTGGAATACAGCTAAATCTAATCTGGGGCTTCCTCCCCAGATTTCTCTACCTAATTAGAACTAGCTCCTGTTCTCCTTCACTAACAATATAAACTAGCTGAGATTTGAGTAAAGGTTTAACTGACTGGCATGCATAATTTGTTACAGTTTTAAAGACTACACTGAAGTCATGCACAAAAATAGGCCTGGCAGGTGACTGGAAAGATGGGAATCCCGCAAAGGAGGGAAAGGAAAGTTCATCTGAAAGACTTGAAGTCAATCGAACGTCTAGGTTTCTTTAAGACTGAGGTTCAACCTGCTGGTGGCACATGCCTTGTCTCAGCACTTGAGAGACAGTGGTAAGAGGGTGTCTGAGATTGGGGCCAGCCTGATCTACAAAGCCAGTTCCAGGCTAGCTGGAGCTACAGAGAGACCCTGTCAAAAAGACAAAACAAAACAAAAAACAAAAACCCAAAATTGGGTTCAGCTGACTTGAATGAGGAAAGCAGTCACTGTGGCTGGGTGCACTAACAGCCACCTGCATATGGGCTGGACTCGTTTTCAGTGAGCCACCTGCATGTGGGCTGGACTTGTACTCAGTAAGCCACAAGCATGTGGGCTGGACTCTTCTCAGTGAGCCACATGCATGTGGGCTGGACTCGTTCTCAGTGGCACCTCATTGGGCCTCTTTGGGCAGGTTAGCCTCTCTGTTTCCATTTGCTCATCTTAAAGTCAGGACAGACTACTTCCTGCTCTTCAGAGCTGGGAATGGTTGGTGCAATGACCCTGTAGGGTTTTGTTTTATGGAGGATGCAGTGTTGATAGAACTTGTACCATGTCCCTCAAGTGCACCACCCCAAAATGCTGCAGCTTTCTCCCTTAAATAATTGTTGTCACATAGTTACAGATTCACTTTGGGTTGTAAAAGTCATGCTGGTGTTGAAGGCTGTACCCAGGTCCCTCATTGGAAACACAGATTCTCACAGCCAGGGTCCTGATGTTGACATGGTGAAGACACAGAGCAATTTTGTCAGCCCAGGGCAGGGCAGTGACTTCTGTTAGTCCTTCTGCCTGGAAATACCCGGTAGCTCTAGCACTCAGTGTTGAATTGCCTTTGTACTGTCCTGGGTCTGATTCCGTTTCTTTGTTCTTTTGCTTTCCTTTGTTCTGTGTTTCTCTCTCCCAACCAATCTGAGTGTTGCTTACTGGAGCTCTCCAGGAGTTGGGCGGCCATCTCCTTCAGAAGGACATGCCTGAGCTTTCCCCAAAGCACTGGAAGCCATGGTCATCGCCTTGGCACCAGTGGGAGTCACTGGGCTTTCATCTTTCTTTTGAAAAAAGCCTGGCCTCCCTTTTTCTTCATGGCGCTCAACTAGGAAGCAGTTGCAGTTGAACCACAGAGTGTTCTACTGTCCACACATCTTGTGTCTGCTGCATTTTCTGGGAAGCTAGATTTGAAGAGTTGATGGGGCTCAAGTTTGATGAGACATGTTAAGTGACACAGTGCTAAGCAGATTGTCTTTTTTTTTTTTTTAAACATAACCGAGTTAATATTTTTATAAACATCATTTGTCCTTTTACATTGTTAAATATGCACGTTTATAAAAATGAGCTCATATTGTGCATACTGTTTTGTAATCTGCTTTTTTCTTTTTTTTTTTTTTGCCATTTTTTCCCTTTATTTGTTTATTTTCTTTAAGGGATTCTGCAATAAAAGAGCTCAGTTTTCAGACCACATTGATGTTGCTCAGTTTGCCATACAATTAACTAATTGGCACTAGCATCCACAGATGAGGGATACCATTCCTTGTTTGTTTCTCTGGGACTGTGTTACTTCACTCAGCATGATATCTTCTAGCTTCAACCATTTACCTGCAAAGTTCATGATGTCATCTTTCTTTACTACTGCATAGAACTCCATCGTGTAGCTGTACCCCATTTTCTCTATCTACTTGTCAGTTGAGGGGCATTTGGGTTGATTCCAGCTCCTTGCTATTGTGAAGAGAGCTGCAATAAACATGGCTGTGCATGTATCTCTGCAGTAAGATGAGTCTTGTGGGTACGTACCCAGGAGTGGTATGGCTGGGTCAGGTGGAAAGTTCATTCCAAGTCTTCCAAGGGTTTTCCACACTGCTTTCCATAGTGGCTGTACCAGTTTACATTCCCACCAGCAGTGGATGAGTGTTCCAGCACTTGGTATCATTTGTTTTCTTGATCCTAGCCAGTCTTATTGAAGTAGGATGATATCTTAAAGTGGTTTTAATGTGCATTCCCTTAATTATTAGTGAAGTTGAACACTTCTTAAGATGTTTCTCAGCCATCTCTAATTCCTCACTTGTGAAGTCTCTGTTCAGCTCTTTGCTCCCTCTATTGAGTGGGTCATTTGTTTTCTTTCTTCTTTGTTTTTTGAGTAGTTTGTATACTCTGGAAATCAATGCTTTGTCAGATGTATCTGCAGTGAAGGTTTCCTCCCAGTCTGTGGGATTTCTCTTCACTTCCTTGATTGTTTCTCTTGATGTACAGAAGCTTTTGAGTTTAATGAGGTCCCATTTGTCCATTGTCGACCTTAATTCTTGTGCAGCTGCTGTCTGATTTAGGAAGTCTTTTCCTACGCCTATGTCTTGTAGTCTGCTGCCAGCTTTTTCTTCTATCGCCTTCAGAGTTTGGGGTTTCATGTTGAGGTCTTTAATCCATCTGGAGTTGACTTTTGTACAGGGCGAGAGGTAGGGGTTTAATTTAATAATTCTACAAGTGGTGATCCAGTTTTGCCAACACCACTTGCTGAAGATGCTCTCTTTTCTCCATTGTGTCTTCTTGGCCTCCTTGTCAAATATGAGGTGGCTGAAATTGTATGTGCTCAAGTTTGGATCTTTGGTTTTGTTCCATTGGTCAACAGGTCTGTTTTTGTGCCAGTACCAGGCTGTTTTTATGACTATAGCCCTGTTGTATAGTTTGAAGTGTGGTATAGAGATCCCCCCTGTATTGCTCTTTTCACTCAGGGTTGTTTTGGCTATTTGAGGACTTTTGTTTTTCCAAATGAAATTAAGGACTAATTTTTCCAAGCCTGTGAGGAAACTCTTGGGGATTTTAATTGGGATTGCATTAAATCTATACAAGAGTTTGGGTAGAATGGACATTTTTACTGTATTAATTTTCCCAATCCATGAGCATGGGAGGTTTTTCCATCTTCTGATGTCTTCTTCAATTTCCTTCTTCAGGGGTTAAAAATGTTTGTTGTAGAGATCTTTGGTGTCTTTGGTTAGGTTTGTTCCTAGGTATTTTATTGTTTTTGAGGCTATTGTGAGTGGGAAGGTCTCCTTGAATTCCTTCTTCAGTTGCTTGTTGTTGGTGTAAAGAAAGGCCATTGATTTTTTTTTTTTAGGTTAATTTTGTATCCTGCTTGTTGAAGCTGTTAATCGTTTCTAGGAGTTTTCTGGTGGAGTTTTTAGCATCCCTTAAGTAAACAATCATATCATCAGCAAATATGGATAGCTTGACTTCCTCTTTTCCCATTAGTACTCCTTTAATTTCCTTTTCTTGCCTTATTGCCCTAGCAAGTGTTTCAAGCACTATATTGAAGAGGAGTGGTGACAGGGGGCAGCTTTGCCGAGTTCCTAACATTAAAGGGGAATGTTTCTGACGTTTCCCCATTTAGGATGATATTGGCTGTGGGTTTCCTGTATATGGCTTTGAATACATTGAGGAATGATCCCTCCAATCCAGTTCCCTCTAGGACTTGAAGCATGAAGGGATGCTGGATTCTTTCAAAGGCTTTTTCTGCATCAATTGAGATGATGTTGTGTTTCTTGTCTTTCAGTCCATTTATATGTTTGATGTTTATTGATTTTGGTATGTTGAACCATCCCTGCATCTCTGGTATGAATCCAACTTGGTCATGATGGATGATCTTCTTGATGTGGGTCTGTATGCAATTTTTCCAGTATCCTGTTTAGAATTTTAGCATCCTTATTCATTAGTGACATGGGTCTATAATTCTCCTTTTTGGTTGTATCTTTGCCTGGTTTTGATAATAGAGTGATGCTTGCTTCATAGAAGGACTTTGGGAGAATTCCCTCTGTTTGTATCCTTTTTTTTTGGTCTTTTCGAGACAGGGTCTCCCTGTAGCCCCAGCTGTCCTGGAACTCACTCTGTAGACCAGGCTGGCCTTGAACTCACAGAGATCAGCCTGCCTCTGCCTCCCGAGTCCTAGGTTTAAAGGTTTGTACCACCACGCCTGGCTGTTTGTATCCTTCTAAACAACTTGAGTAATAATGGGTGTAAGTCTTTTTGAAATGTTTTATAGAATTCTGCCGTGAAAACATCTGGGCCTGGGCTTTTTTAGTTGGGAGGTTTCTCATTACATCTTAAATTTCTTCATATATTATGGGTCTGTTTAAGCTGTAAATCTCTTCTTGGTTGAGCTTTGGTGATTCCCAGGATTTCAGATAGTCATCTATTTCTTCTAGGTTTTCAAACTTAGTAGAGTATAGGTTTTTGAAGTATTCCCATATGATTGACTGGATCTTTTCATTGTCTGTTGTGATATTTCCCATTCATCACAGATTGTATTGATTTAGAGTTGTTCCTTCTTTCTTTTGGTTAACTGGGCTAGAGGTCTCTATCTTGTTAATTTTCTCAAAGAACCAACTTTTGGATTCATTGATTTTCTGTATTTTTTTTTTCTTTTTGTTTCTAATTCATTGATTTCTGCTCTGATTTTTGTTATTTCTTCCTGTCTGTTGCATTTAGGGTTCATTTGTTGTTGTCTCTCAGGTGTTTTTAGCTGCAGCATTAGATCATTCACTTGTGCTCTTTCTGTTTTTCTAATGTAGGCACCCAGGGCTATATACTTCCCTCTTAGGACTGCTTTTAAAATATCCCGTAGGTTTTGTTGTGTTGTATTATCATTGTCATTCAGTTCCAGGAATGCTTTTATTTCTTTTTTTATCTCTTCCTTGACCTATTCAGGAGTGTGTTGTTTAGTTCCATGTGTTCTTGTAGATAGTAGGGCTTCTCCTGGTGTTGATAGTGAGCTTTATTGCATGGTGGTCTGATAGAATGCATGAAATCATTTCAATCTTTTTGTATTTGTGGAGGTTTCTTCTGTGTCTCCCGATATGTGGTCAATTTTGGAGAATGTTCTGTGGGGTGCTGAGTAGAAAGTGTATTCTCTGGTATTAGGGTGGAATATTTGGTTGATGTCTGTGAGGTCTGCTTGGTGTATCATATCATTCAGTTCAGATGTCTCTCTGTTTATTCTTTGTCCGGTTGACCTGTCTAAAGGGCTCAGTTGCGTGTTGAAGTTCCCAACTATGAGTGTACTGGGGTTAATCTATGCCCTGTGGTCCTGGAGAATTGTCTTTGTAAAGTTTGTGCATCAGAGTTTGGTGCATATATATTCATNAATGGTGGAGTCATGTCGGTGACTGCCTAAGAGAATATTACCAAGCCTTTGGTCCTGAAAAATTCCCTGTGCAGGCATTTTCTTATTGGAATCTCATAAACGATGTTCTGCAAGTTGTTCACTTTCAGCCAGAAGTTACAAAAGTAGTACAGGATGGTGAACATTATCTTAAGAAAGATTTTAAGGCTAGTCAAATCTCTTCTTGTTCAAAAATCCCCCCTGAAATTCAGGGTCCTTCCCCCCACCTCTAAATGCCCCTCTGTCTCAATCCCCATACCAGAGCCTAAAAGTGATCACCCATGTGAACTCCCCACTTCTAAATCTCTTTATCCTGTCCTATCGGAATTTAAATCTCAATCCCCCCATGATGATTCCCTCTCCCCCGAGGAAGAGATTGACCTCGAGGAGGAGGCTGCTAGGTATCATAATTCAGACTGGCCCCCTCAGGCACCTTTGGATCCATTTCCTCCGCCCTATAAAACAGCCCCCCCTTTTTGTGCCCCAGCACTCAACACTCAATCTGACTTAGAAACAATAACTAGACAAGCCACTGTTAAGCTTTCTCCAGAAGCACAATCCCTTAAAACATTGCTCCAAGTCAAAAAGGAAAAGTCACAATTACTCAAGCAGCTGCATGAGCTTGATTTAGACATTAGTTCCACCCATTCCTCCTGCTTGAAAACATTCCTCTAAAAACAAAGCCAAAAAGAAAACCCTTCATGCCTTCCCAGTAACCCGATCCCATTCCAAAACCACCGAGAAAAATTTTAACGGGGCTAAGCTTCCAAACTCTGATGAGGGAGAGAGGGAGGCAGAGGGAGAGAAGGAGGCGGAGGAACCAGGGGATTCAGAAGCCACAGGAGAACAGGGAGATGAAAAAATTCTAATTACTAAAATTCAACGGTACCACCGTCTTAAATTTAAGCACATAAAAAAATTTAAAAATGCAGTCTCTTCCTATGGTCCTGTTGCCCCTTTTACTATTTCATTATTAGAATCTCTTAGTGAAGACTGGCTTACAGTCAATGATTGGAATTTGTTGGCCAAAGCTACTTTAACAAGAGGAGATTTTCTCCTATGGAAAGCTGATTATACTGAAAGGTGCCAGGATGCTGCCCACCATAATTTGGCTGCTGCTGGCCCCTCTAAGGCCTGGACCTTAGACAAATTATTGGACAACTGTCCTTACGACACAAATGAAAAACAGGCAAAATTTTACTCACACAAATTTAACACGCTGCCCTTAAGGCTTGGAAGAGTCTCCCCTCTCTCCTGTACAGGCAAGCATGCACACAAAGGGCCCATGATGCAAGCTCCAAGCATCTAGAGCTGTTACTGCTCCACTCCTCTGGAAATACAAGATCCATCATAGTAAGATGCCAGGCAGCTGGCCCTCCTTAACAGGACTGTTATTTAAGGTGGAGCAGGCATTTAGTGAATCTATCCAACATTTGGTGGCTTTGAGTACAAAAGTGTTTTAATAGAGTTAACTAAAAATGTCTTAAACTCTAAATGATTGTGTGTAAATGTGATAATGAAAAATTAATGGTCCCACAGTCCTGCACAGCCAAGGTGTGCAGTAGACCAGAAAACTAAAAACTTTCTGTACCTTGACATCAAGTAATTGTATGAGATTTTAAAAAAAGGAAATCTCTCATTATATCAAGTCATATGTCTGTACAAGCTGTCTCTGTGTTAACTGTTCTCCCATGTGTCTAAGATTCGTGTCATGTGTGTTCTTCTGTGTTGATTTCTGTTAAAAGTGGCCACTTTAAAATTCTTTTATTCTGTATTGTGCACATAAATTAACTTTATTTTTGGCATGCCTCTTAAACTTTTTTAAAGGCCTAATTTGAACCTGGGTTCCTAAGTTCCTACAGAAAAAAAAATTCTAAACTGGGTTATCTAAAAGGTTTTGTTATCTGTTAAGACTGGATTTGAACTCCAAATTAAACTGTTTTAAAGTTGCAGGTATTCTAACTTCAGTTTCCTTTCCACTTGTTTTCCAAACCTTTGAAGACCTGATTTGACCCTTATGGTTAAAACAAATGTCTGTTTTCTTTTATTCTACCTAGCCAGGCGTTTGACAGCTGTGCCACCATGAACAGTGGCACACGGCTTCCCCTGGATGCCTGTAGACTGCAATCTCTTCCCTTCAATGAAACAGTCTAAAATGTTTTTTTTGTATTGTTCATTGCTTAATTGTCTTGGTTTTGTACTGCCTTAATAGGAATGAATGTTTTCTGACACCTTATTCTTTAGCTTCTTCCTTGGTTAAATTGTCTTTAATTATTGTATTGTGACTTTAGTTATGGCTAGCCTTCAGTACAAAATGGACATATAGCCAGGCGTGGTGGTGCATGCCTTTAATCCTAGCACTTGGGAGGCAGAGACAGGCAGATCTTTGTGAGTTCAAGGCCAGCCTGCTCTTCAAGGTGAGTTCCAGGACAGCTGGGGCTACAGGGAGACCCTGTCTCGAAAAGACCCCCCAAAAAATAAATTTAAAAAATGGACATATAATTCTGTTTTTCATCACTTGTTAAAATATTTCAATAAGTTCATAGTTTTGAAACCAAAGGTGTAAGACTTCAATGACAGCACAATAGGAAAAACTGTATTAGCCACCTCAGCCTTGGGAATGCAATTGGGGCTGTATGCATTAAATGACATCTCTAAAAAATGAAAACATGTCTGAGAACAAGGTATGTGGGTCTGTTCAATACAAACACTAGGATAAAAATCTCTTGTATAAATGTATGAATAAATTGCCTATCTATGTGGATGATACTGTTAACAACTCTCTAATAAACTTACAACATATTAGGAATCTATCATACCATTGATGGACAGTATATGTTGTTTTCTCCAATGTGTGTATGTCTGTGAATGATAACAATGTATGTCTGTGCTTCTGTTCAGTACAACTTTTATAAATTTCCATCACCAAAACTAAGTTTTAAAACCTTGTGTATGATGGCGCTCCATCTGAAGTCTCTGCACTTTCTCGGTAGCGAGGTGTCCGTGTCTGTCGCTCTGGACCGATTGATTTTTTACCAGAACTTGAGACATTGCAAATAAGGAAAGATGCCTTCTGCATCCTGTGACACACTGCTGGATGACATAGAAGACATTGTGTCACAGGAAGATTTGAAGCCACAGGATAGACATTTTGCAAGAAAGCATGTGCTTCCAAAGGTGCGAAAGCGGAATACCCAAAGACACTTGCAGGAAGAGCCCAGGCCACCTAGTGACAGGTAAGCATTCCACAGGAATTCTGTCTACTTCCATCTCTGGAGCGGCTGCTGGTGTTGGCCTGTGCTGTATGTGTAATGTCTCTGTTTTTAGGATCTTTGAACTTTTTTTTTTTTAATTTTTTTTTTAAAATTTCTGTATGTGTATGAATGTACTGTCTGCATGCAGGTTTGTGCACCCATGTCGTGCAATGCTGCAGAGGTCAGAAGAGGGTGTCCGATTCCCCTGGAACTGGAGTTCTTCTGGAATTGGAGCTTCAGATGGTTCTCGGCTGCCATATGGGTGCTGGGGATCAAACCCAGGTCCTCTGTAAGAGCAGTCGGCGCTCTTAACCACTAGGCTATCTCTCCAGCCCCAGGACCTTTGAACTTTTAATATTAAACATACAGTGTTTTTTTTGAGACATGGTCCTGGTCTGGAACTCACTGTGTAGACCAGGGTGGCCTCAAACTCACATAGATCTGACTACTTCTGCCTTTTGAATACTGGGATTAATGGCATTTGCTGCTGAGCCTGGCCAGACTTTGGACATGCGATTATTCTTAGCAAATTAAGAATACTTATGAACTACACAAAGACATCAGACCCAGAAATTACTCTCCTGTCTACACTGCATGGTGGGACTCCAGTAAAAGTCGGGTAGGACAGTGCAGAAAGGATCGCATACTCATATGCTTAGGATGAGCTGGAATTGATGACTGGCCAATCATCACACGTTTGGCATACTGGATTACTTTGGACTGCTGAGCTCCTCAGTCTGTGAATTTAGAATGTGCTCATGTTTTAGTGAATTTTGTCACATTTATCCAATACGTCTTCAGTGTCATTTCTCTTAAAAATTGTTAGGGCAGGCCAAGTGGACAGTCCTTTTTCACTTCCTAAAATTTTTTTTTTTTAATTTTGGTCTTTTTGAGACAGGGTCTCCCTGTAGCTCCAGCTGTCCTGAAACTTATTATGTAGACCAGGCTGTCCTTGAACTCACAGAGATCCACTTGGCTCTGCCTCCCAAGTGTTGGGACTAAAGGTGTGTACCACAATGCCTGGCCTCAATAAATTCTTTAGAACCCTGTAAATGAGTAATTTTAGTAATGGGGATTTTAATTTAATTTTGGTTCTTTTTCATCTGTAAGGTGGTTTTTTTTTGGGGGGGGGTGTTTGAGGCAAGGTCTCCCTGTAGCCCCAGCTGTCCTGGACCTTGCTATGTAGATCAGGCTGGCCTTGAACTCACAGAGATCCCCCTGAGTGCTGGGGGATTAAAGGTGTGTACCACCTCTTCTAGCTTAACAAAAGTCTTATGTGGGAGATGGTGAGTGGTGATTTAAAGTATAAGCTGGGCGTGGTGGCTCACACCTTTGATCGAAGTACATGGGAGGCAAAGGCAGGTGGATCCCTGTGAGTTCAGGCCAGCCTGGTCTGCAGAGTGAATTCCGGGCTAGCTGGGGCTACAGGGAGACCCTCTCTCAAAAATACCCCCACAAAAGAAATTTATAATTAAGAAAAAATAAATAAATAAAAAACCCAAACCACCACCACCAACCAAAAAAACCCATCTGATGTGGTTATTGCCATTTAAATCGTAAAGGAAGAACAAAGTCTTGACAACATCTAACTCAAACTTGTTTACAGCCCCAGCCAGTGGAGGGCCACAGAGATGGGAGGCTTGTGCCAAGCCATTGAATGGGTTACAGGCACCCTGGAAGCCAGACCTATTGATTTAACCCAGGTGTCTGTCACGTGCTAGTCTTCTCTGTGTTTGTTAGTTATCATAATTGTTATTGGGTTGACAGATTGGCTAACTATGATTGAAAAGAAGATAGGAATGCCTAATTGAAAAGTTTATGTCACAGTTGTGCTGAAAACCAGGCTGCTGACTGTCGTTGATGACAACAACTCATGTAACATGGAGGCTTTGCTGTGTAAGAAGCAGTGTGCAGGCTTTACATGTACATACATGTAGTCTTCCAAAGAAACCTGTGGGCTGGAGGATAGCATGAAACTATTTTATAGATACACATGTAAGTCTGAAAGAGGCTCAAGTAGTTAGCTGATACCTACCCAGCAGTGGGGGCATGCTGGGGTCCCCCTGTCTCCTTTGCCCACTGTGCATGCATCAGCGTAGGAGGGGACACTTTAAACTTTAGCTGATACCTACCCAGCAGTGGGGAGCATGCTGGGTGTCCCCCTGTCTCCTCTGCCCACTGTGCGTGCATCAGCGTAGGAGGGGACACTTTAAAGGTTTTTTTGTTTTGGGTTTTTTTTTTTTCTTTTTGTCTTTTTGAGACAGGGTCTCCCTGTAGCTCCGGCTGTCCTGGAACTCGCTACGTAGACCAGACTGGCCTTGAACTCACAGAGATCCACCTGCCTCTGCCTCCCAAGTGCTAGGATTAAAGGCGTGGGCCACCACGCCCAGCAGGAGGGGACACTTTAAACTTTAGCTGATACCTGCCCAGCAGTGGGGGCATGCTGGGTGTCCCCGTGTCTTCTCTGCCCACTGTGCATGCATCAGTGTAGGAGGGGACACTTTAAACTTTTAGCTTTCAGCTACTGTTCCCTGACTGATAGATTTTTTAGCTTGAAAACAAATTGTTTCCTTTTCTGTCTTTTTGAGAGAGGGTTTCCCTGTAGCCCCAGTCGGGGAGCTCTACATAGACCTGGCTGCTGTTGAAGTCACAGTGATCTGCCTGCCTCTGCCTCCCCGAGTACTGGGCTTAAAGGTATGCACTGCCACATCCATGTTTTAAAAATCTATTTTTATTGTTATTAAACTTCTTCATCATACATCATTTAGTTTTTTTCATTTTAATCTGAAAATCAACTAATGTTCACTCTCTAAAACTCCCTTTTTTAGGGGGATGTGTATATGTGTTTGGTGTATACGTGTGTGTGCGCGCGCGTGTGTGACATGCATGTACTTGTTGTAAGGTTATGGCGCACTCCCCCCAGAATGAAAGGCCACGAGGTCTAAGCTCTTGGGAGCAAAGTTTAATTCAGGGTAGCCGGGGATAGGCTCAGGGGAAAGATAGAGCCAAGCACAGAATGGCGTCTGGCTTGGGAATTTAAGGGAGAAGGTGGGAATGGGATTCAGTGAGGGTGGGGTGGGTCAAAAGGCAAGGCGGAAGATTCCTGAGTAATTGGTGGTGGTCTGCTTTAGCATAGCCAAAGGCTAGCCTGGTAGAGCGGGTTCTTGGGCAACATGGATCTTAGGTGTCTCTGCATTCCAATGGGCTTCTGGAGCTCACACCCTGACACTTGTGTGTATGAGTATTTTCAGGTATTGTGTGCATGGATGAAGACCAGAGGTGGTTGTCTGGTGTCTTCCTTGGTTGCTGTCCACTTTAGTTATGAGGCAGGGCCGCACCTGACCTGGACTTGCTGCTTCTGCTTGTCTAGCTAGCAGCTTGCCCTGGGGAGCCTGTCTCTGTCTCCTGAGCACTAGGGTTACAGGCAGGTTGCCACATCTGCCTGGCTTCATGTGTGTGTGAGTGTAGCACTTGGGGAGCTGGCGCAGGAGGGTCATCAGTCTGAGGCCAGTCTGTTACATAGCAAGATCTTGTGTCAGGTAACACAATACAACCCACACAGACACACACATACATGCCACACACATGCTTGCATGCAAAACACCGAGCCACCCCCCCAGACTTACTTTTAATTTTATTAAATAATTGGTTAATTATAGTTGTTTTTCTTGTTTTGGGGGTTTTTGAGACAAAACCTTCCTGGTGCCCCAGCTGGCCTGGAACTCATTGTGAAGATCAGGCTAGCCCCATCTCACAGAGATCTACCTGCCTCTCTAGCCATGTGCTACCAAGCCTAGCTTTATTTTTTATTTGTGTATTTGTGTGTGTGTGTGTGCAAATGGGTCATATGGGTGTGTCTGCCTCTATGCCAGAGGTCCGTTTGGGGGTGGGTTTCCTTGATCTCGCCACCTTCTCCGAGTCCTCTGTTCGGCTAGGCTGTAGCTCCTAGGGGGACCTCCCAACCCTCTGCACTGGAGTTGCAGCTGCTGTTGTGCCTGGCTCTTTGGGTGCTGGGTCCAGACTCAGGTCCTCATCCTGTATCTTCTCCTCAGCCCCTACCTCCTCTCTGTTGTTACTGCTTCTGCCATTTTCTCTGCTTTTGTTTGTTGTGTCTTTCTAGAAGTTGGATTAGTGGTAGTTAAAGAGTTAGGTAAAAATTAAAATACGATTCAAGGCCTGGCATAGTGTTGCACACCTTTAATTCCATCACTTGGGAGATAGAGGCAGGTTGATCTCTGTGAGTTTGAGGCTATCCTGGTCTACATAGCTACTTCCAGGCCAGCCGAGGGCTACATACTGAGATTCTATGTCAAAAAACAAAAGTACAATTCAAAGAAGAAAGACTTTTTGTGTATGTGGAAAGATCTCATGGTGATGACCGTAAATTCCTGATTCCCCTCTCCTCCTGCCTCCTGACTGCTGAGGTTACAGGTGAGTGCCACCACATCTGGCTTGAAAGGGCAGTCTTTACGTATATTTACATTGTTTCTTCTTTTTGGTCTTTTGGAGACAGGGTCTCCCTGTAGCCCCAACTGTCCTGGACCTCACTCTGTAGACCAGGCTGGCCTTGAACTCACAGAGATCCATCTGCCTCTGCCTCCCAAGTGCTGGGATTAAAGGTGTGTGCCACCACGTCCGGCCTTCTTTCTTTTCTCTTTTTTTTCATTCATTTTCCTTTTCCCTTTCCTTTCTCCTTTTCCTTTTTCCTTTTCCTTTTCCTTTCTCCTCCCAAGTGCTGGGATTAAAGGCATGCACCACTATGCCCAGCTGCTTCTGCTTGTCTAGCAGCTTTTTTTCTTTTCTTTTCCCTTCCCTTCCCTTCCCCCTTCCCCCTTCCCCCTTCCCCTTTCCCCCTTCCCCCTTCCCCCTTTCCCTCCCCCCTTCCCTCCCCCCTTCCCTCCCCTTCCCTTCCCTTCTTCCCCTCCCCTCTCCTCCTCTCTTCTCCTTTCCTTCTTTCCCCATCCCCATTCTCTTTCTCTCTCTTTCACCCTCTCCCTTCTCCCCTCCTCTCCCTTCTCCCATCCTCTCCCGTTCTCTCTTCCCCTATCCCCTCCCCCTCCCTGTCCTTGCCTCCCTCCTTCCCCCCTTTCTTTCAGTAAGGGTCTTAGTATTTAGCTCCAGCTGGCCTGGAACTCTCTGTGTAGACCAGGCTAGTCTGGAACTCCCAGAGATCCCCCTGCCTCTGCCTCCTCCCAAGTGCTGGGATTAAAGGTGTGTGCTATCAATCAAACCCAGTGCTAAAATTTTTATTTGTTTATGATGATACATGTGTGTGCACGGAATACATGTGTGAACACCTGCAAACACATGTATGAACATGAGTTCAAGTGGAGGTCAACTTGCAGGAGTCATTTCTCTCCCTCTACCCTGTGAGTCCTGCAGATTAAATTCAGGCCATTAGACTTAGTGGGGAGGAATATTTACTTCTTGAGCCATTTCACCTGCCCAATAGGACTTTTTTGTTTTTAATGTTAATGTTGAGATTCTTATGATTCTGTGGTAATTTTATCTTGATTTTCGATTTTTTTAGATAACAGCAGATTTTGAATTAAATTGATGGATTTAATGACTAGCTTTTGAATTGATTCCAGCTCATTTTTTGTGTAATGTGCTATGAAATCATCTAGTGGATTTTATTTTAAAAATCACTTAATGAGACTCACTTTTTAAATAATTGATTACTTAACAGCACTATTCCAGGCATACAGAAAATTTGGATACGAACGTGGGGCTGCTCACACAATAATTCGGATGGAGAATACATGGCTGGACAGCTCGCTGCTTATGGCTATAAAATTACAGGTAATGAGATCCATAATGCGTTTTATTGATTGAAATGTCAGAGTTTGAGGTTTTAGCGCTAACTATTCTAGCTGTAGCAGGTGGATATTTTAGTGAAACTTAGTGATTGGAAGGTGAAACCCTGATAGGTGCTGTGTAGGCTAGATAACTATGGTTATGTTTTTGCCTTTTATTTTTATTATTACATGTAAATTGTGAGTGTGTATGTGTGTGTGTGTGTATGTGTGTGTGTGTGTATGTATGTGTTTGTGTACGTGCATATGTGTATATGTGCGTGCTCACGTGCCATGAATCTGGAGGTCAGAGCTTGATTGTAGGAGTCCATTCTCTCCACTGTTTGAGTTCCAGGGGTCAAGCTCAAGTTGTCAGGCTTGGCGGCAAAAGCCTTTATCCACTGGACCATCTTGCTGATCCTGGTTATATCGTATTTTAAAATAGCCTTAGAACCTTTTCTACTTTGACATGAGAGCTGCAGAAAGTTTCCGTAAGATCTTTGCCCACCTTTTCATAGCTGCATGTCTCATAGTTCACGATAACCCCGAGGAGTTGTTGCAGTAAAGCAGGAAGCTGGCCTGGCTCCTGTAGCTGACCTGCTTCCGTAGTGTCTGAGAACTGTGCAGTTCCTCTCCTCCTGTAGCTGTCCTGTTCCCGAAGTGTCTGAGAACTGTGCAGTTCCTCTCTTCCTGTAGCTGACCTGCTTCCGTAGTGTCTGAGAACTGTGCAGTTCCTCTCCTCCTGTAGCTGACCTGCTTCCGTAGTGTCTGAGAACTGTGCAGTTCCTCTCT
This sequence comes from Rhizomys pruinosus, assembly GCA_009823505.1. NCBI lineage: Eukaryota > Metazoa > Chordata > Mammalia > Rodentia > Spalacidae > Rhizomys > Rhizomys pruinosus. The sequence goes on from VZQC01010902.1 coordinate 1,179,479, forward strand.
TCCTGTAGCTGTCCTGCTTCCGTAGTGTCTGAGAACTGTGCAGTTCCTCTCTTCCTGTAGCTGTCCTGCTTCCGTAGTGTCTGAGAACTGTGCAGTTCCTCTCTTCCTGTAGCTGTCCTGCTTCCGTAGTGTCTGAGAACTGTGCAGTTCCTCTCTTCCTGTAGCTGTCCTGCTTCCGTAGTGTCTGAGAACTGTGCAGTTCCTCTCTTCCTGTAGCTGTCCTGCTTCCGTAGTGTCTGAGAACTGTGCAGTTCCTCTCTTCCTGTAGCTGTCCTGCTTCCGTAGTGTCTGAGAACTGTGCAGTTCCTCTCTTCCTGTAGCTGTCCTGCTTCCGTAGTGTCTGAGAACTGTGCAGTTCCTCTCTTCCTGTAGCTGTCCTGCTTCCGTAGTGTCTGAGAACTGTGCAGTTCCTCTCTTCCTGTAGCTGTCCTGCTTCCGTAGTGTCTGAGAACTGTGCAGTTCCTCTCTTCCTGTAGCTGTCCTGCTTCCGTAGTGTCTGAGAACTGTGCAGTTCCTCTCTTCCTGTAGCTGTCCTGCTTCCGTAGTGTCTGAGAACTGTGCAGTTCCTCTCTTCCTGTAGCTGTCCTGCTTCCGTAGTGTCTGAGAACTGTGCAGTTCCTCTCTTCCTGTAGCTGTCCTGCTTCCGTAGTGTCTGAGAACTGTGCAGTTCCTCTCTTCCTGTAGCTGTCCTGCTTCCGTAGTGTCTGAGAACTGTGCAGTTCCTCTCTTCCTGTAGCTGTCCTGCTTCCGTAGTGTCTGAGAACTGTGCAGTTCCTCTCTTCCTGTAGCTGTCCTGCTTCCGTAGTGTCTGAGAACTGTGCAGTTCCTCTCTTCCTGTAGCTGACCTGCTTCCGTAGTGTCTGAGAACTGTGCAGTTCCTCTCTTCCTGTAGCTGACCTGCTTCCGTAGTGTCTGAGAACTGTGCAGTTCCTCTCTTCCTGTAGCTGTCCTGCTTCCGTAGTGTCTGAAAACTGCAGTCCCTCTCTTCCTGTAGCTGTCCTGCTTCCGTAGTGTCTGAGAACTGTGCAGTCCCTCTCTTCCTGTAGCTGTCCTGCTTCCGTAGTGTCTGAGAACTGTGCAGTTCCTCAGTATTTTCTCTAACTTGACATTTCATTTTTGTTGTTTTTTGTTATTGTTGTTTTGAGACAGGGTCTCCTTGTAGGCACAGCCGGTCTGGAACTCTCAATGTAGACTAGGCTGGCCTCAGTCTCACAGAGATCCTCCTGCCTCTGCGTCCTGAGGCCTGGGATTCAGGCATGCATCACCACGCCTGGGTACTTTGATATTTCTGAAGAACATCCATTGGTTACTCTGTGGCATGTCTCTCAGTGTTGGTTTATGTAATGTTTTCTCATGAGGAGGAAGAGCAAAGAGTGGTATGACCTCCCCTGCATGGTGTCAGCTGGCGCTCTCCTGGGAGTCTCCTGGAGGGCTGACAGGCTTCTCATGACTAATGCCTGTCCTGTCCTCTCAACCACTGGGCTCTTCACTTTAGTGTCTGCTTTTGGGTATTATCTGCAGGAGTCCTGACTGTGGCATTGCTTGTTGGTGTTAGTGTTTGTTTCTCCTGCTTTCATTACTTGGGAGTTTTTCTGTAAGGGAGAGCTGTCATTTCTTCATGAACATTCTAGGTGTGGCTATCCGAACAGACGTGTGGCCATTCTTGCCTCCTGTGGGCTAGTCTTCTACTGCAGTGATCAATTTTGTGGCTTACTTTGCCTTGGTTTCTACCGTTAAGACCTCATCTATGCCGGCTGCCCTGACTTTTCAACGTGTTCCTGTCTTGTGAACATTCCTGGGACTGGAGCTGTGCATTCCCATAGATCCGCAAGCCCACCTGGCAAGCAGTTACTTTTGAAGGAGTCTGGATTCTTTTGGTGAAGAATACAGTATTGAAAACCTGAGTTCTGGCCAGTGGCATGGTGGCTTATTGTCGTGGAGGTTATTAGGCATCTCCATGTTCTCAGTAGCCAGAGCCAGAAGATTCAGTGCATGCTAATCAGCATGTGCACAAATGTTCTATGATAGTGAGTGTGTTATGCAGTGGGAAGCTTTGTGACGGGCACTGATTCAGGGCTTTCTGTGTTGGCATCTGTACTCCCCAGGTGAAGTCACATAGGCAGTGAAGACTCCACAGTCCTGGTCCTACTCTGACTTGCTGCTCTGTACATTATAGTCGCCGTGTATTGACAAGTGCTAGTTAGTTGCACAGCAGCTTGGTAGGGGTAGGGGGACTGAAAACAGACTCCTTTTACCTTGTGCTACATTGTTTCCTGTTTATTTATTATTTTTATTTTATGTGTATGAGTGCATTGCCTGGAAGTATGTAAGCGCACCTGTGTTGTGCTTATTTCCTTTAAAAATAAAAACCATACTTTATGTATAGCAATATAATTTACATATTAAGTCTCTACAGAGAATGATTTGACTTTTGCTTCATTTTGAGGCAGGGTTTTCCTCTGTATCCCTGGCTGGCCTAGAACTCTCTAAGACCAGGCTGGCCTCACAGAGATTCACTTGCATTTGCTTTCTGAGTGCTGAGATTCAAGGTGTGTGCTACTACACCCCACCTTCTGTATGTTGTACAAACACTTATTGATTGACAGATGATGGATTTTGTGTGTGTGCATTTACATGGGTTCTGGGCATCTGAATTCCTTGCTTGTGCAGCAAGTCCTTTCAACCCCAAGGCCTCACCCATGGTGAGCATTTTCTCTGTCCCTGAGTTGTATGCCCAGATCTCTGTAGGACTTAAATTTAGATGAGAAACGTAATTTACATGCTTTCTGGAATGTCAGTCCACGTAGTATCTTTCATTGTTATGGAGTGATGAGATCTTATTAAAATATTAATAATGTAAGCCAGGCGTGGTGGCGCATGCCTTTAATCCTAGCACTTGGGAGGCAGAGGCAGGTGGATCTTTGTGAGTTCAAGGCCAGCCTGGTCTACAGAGTGAGTTCCAGGACAGCTGGGGCTAAAAGGAGACCCTGTCTCGAAAAGACCAAAAAAAAAAAAAAAAAAAAATTAATAATGTAAGTAGTTTTTGTTAATTAAATATAGACCTGAAATAGTAATTAATAAGAAATAGGTATAGATTATATACATTGAATACAGAGATTATTGAGAGAAATCAAGATTTGCTGTTAATGTTCAGTTGTAGATATTTTTACTATTTGGCAAAGAAAGATGATGTGGTTTAAGATACTTGAAATTGCCCCTTCTAATTGTGAACCCGTATATGGTTATTGTGCAGTAAACCGCATGAAGATGTGCAGTGGACAGCTGTTATCAGTAAACCTCATGAAGATGGACAGTGGACAGCTGTTTTCTGTTTTTTCTGCCTGTCTTCATTTTCAGGGAAAAGGTGGTTCCTAACTTAAAAATTGTTTAAAGACAGAGTCTCAAATTATATATAAGCTGAGGATAGCCTCGAACTTAATTTTTCTGGGGTTCCACCTCCTGAGTGCTGGGATTATCCTTTTTTTTTTTTTTTTTTGGTGATGCTGGAATTGAACCCCAGGCAATGTGTGTGGTAGGCAAGCACTTGACCAACTGTGCTGTGTTAAACAATAGTGCCTGCTTGCTTTTCATATCAAAGAATGAACTTATAGAGGGAAAATGCTTGTTTTTCCCTAATAAACATCACTCAGAATAATTAAATGGTACCAATGAAAATGGAAAATTGTATAATTAAATTAGTATCCTGGGAAGCAGTTGAACTTTCCTTGTGGGAGTTAATGCTTTTTAGAGAAATGTGATCTGGTTGGACTTGCCTGTAGTTCTGTCACCTGGGAGACTAAGTCAATAGCACTATGAGTTTTAGACGGTACCTGGTGTGTAGTGGGACACTGTCTCAGAAAACAAATGTAACATGATCAGAATGTTTGTGGTCCATGGGGAAAGAAGCAGTTTCTATTGGCTAAACTTTTTTTTTTCCTTAATAGTGCTTTGTATATTGTTTCTGATTTTCACTCTTTGGAAATATTGGTAAATTATTCTAGCGTCTGCATCTGTGTGAATCATATTGTTAAAGTACCTGTGATGTTAGAAACAAGTGAGCTAGGAGAGAGGGCTGGGCTGTGTTGTGAACAATGCTGTCCTAGTTAACAATAAAGCATTTAAAATAGTTTTATTTTCTGTGTATGAATGTTTTGATTGCATGTGTGTATGTGCATGATGTGTGTTTTTTTCATACATGCATATCATGTGTTTTGATCAAGTCCTCCTGTTCCCTGTTCCTCCTTTACCTCCTGTTACTATTTCCTCCCAACTAATATGCTCTGCTTTTCGACCCACCGAGTCCGCTTAGTGCTCCCAACAGGAGCACAGGTGTCAGGCCGTGTCCTGGGGCACGGTAGCCTATTGGACTGTGTCCCTGAAGAAAACTGACGGTTCCTGGACGACATCAGTCGCTAGTACTGCTGAGCTGCGCTGGGACTTCAATGAGGCATTTTCATTTGTATTTTTCCCCACTCTGTAGCCAGGCTACCCTGAAGCCAGTGCATTTCCTGCCCCAGCTTCCTAGTGAGTGCTGCAGTGTGAGCTGCAGTGTGAGCTGCGCCCACCGCTCCCAGCTCTGCTTTGTTGATCTGAGTCACTTCTGGAACAGTTGTAGAAGAGCTCCATCAGAGTGGCAGTCCTCACAGTTTTTGGGTCACTTCCCTTACTCATCAGACAGTTCTGCCAAAGAACTCAGAATGGCTTCTGTGGCCTGTAGTGTAGTCAGACACAAGTCTGGCTTCTCATGGCAGTTCCTTTGGGAATCCCTGTACTCTCCATGTAGGTGTGCTAGTCTGTAGTCATGCCTGCTGTGCATAGATATTGCATGTGATTCTGGTTTGTGGAAAGATTCATCCTCAGGTCATTGAGTGAAGCTCTAGTTGACAACCACATGAAAATAATGTGTGTCATCCAGTTGGAACGAGTGTCTGCCTTGGCTGCCCTTAGCTTCAGAGAGCTGAAATTGGCTAGGCCTTTAAAGTTCTTTATGGGGTCTCCATATTCAGTTCATTCATTCAGCAAACAGCCTGTGGGCATAATGTGTTCCTGGAAGAGTGCTACATGTTGTGACATGTGTTCCTTGTGGAGTGCTACGTGTTGTGACATGTGTGTTCCTAGTGGAGTGCTACAGTTGTGACATGTATGTTCCTGGTGGGCTGCTACCTTATGTGACATGGGTGTTCCTGGTGGAGTACTATATGTTGTGACATGTGTGTTCCTGGTGGAGTGCTACATGATGTGACATGTGTGTTCCTGGTGCAGTGCTACAGTTGTGACATGTGTGTTCCTGGTGGAGTGCTACAGTTGTGACATGTGTGTTCCTGGTGGAGTGCTACAGTTGTGACATGTGTGTTCCTGGTGGAGTGCTACAGTTGTGACATATGTGTTCCTGGTGGAGTGCTACA
>VZQC01010902.1:1187359-1198729 GCA_009823505.1 Rhizomys pruinosus
AAAAAAAAAAAAAAAAAAAAAAAAAAAAAAAAAAAAAAAACCAACAACAACAACAACAAAAAAAGGCAAAAGAAAAGGAATGGTTTGCCATAATGTTAAGTCAGAATGTGGATAGCATCATGGGTTTGACTTAGGAATGTTGTGTCTGAACTGAGTACAGGCACAAGAGGTGTCATCAGAGTTGAGAGAGTCGTTGTGACTGCTCAACTCAGTACTTTTAACTTTTTGCTTTTTAAAAATTAGTTTATTAGCTGGGTATAGTGGCCCATGCCTTTAATCCCAACACTGGGAGACAGAGGTAGGGGGATCTCTCTCTGAGTTCCAGTCTAGCCTGGTCTACATAGCTAGTTCCAGGCCAGCTGGGGCTACAGGGATCCCCTGTTTCAAAAAGAACAAAAAATAGTATAGTAGTTATTTTCGTTTTTTGTGTATGAGTGTATTGCCTGAACATCTGTGTCATGCAGTGCCCATAGAGGTCAGAAGAGGCAGTCGGATCCCCTGTTACTGGAGTTTTGGACAGTCGTTATCCACTTTGTGGGTGCTGGGAATCATGCCTTGGCCCTCTGCAAGAACAGCCAGTGCTCTTAAAAGATGAGTCATCTCCCCAGCCCCACCTTTAGTATCTATGGTCGATTCCATGTATTTGATTTATGTGTGGAAATGTTTGCATATGAATACATCCGCGGAACAGATTAGCAGTCTAATTAGAAGGATAGTAAAATGAAATTTCATGTTTGGGTTCAGGCTCATAGAAATCATGCTTGTGCATAGAGTTGCTTAAAACCAAAGCACCAAGTGTTGCCTGCTTGCTTATGAGCTTCCTTTGAGAACTTGGGGCAGTGACACGTCACATTACTATATCAAGCTTCCTTGAATAATAAATTCCATTAGCAAGGAGAGTAGCCTGATGATGATGATGATCTGCAGAAGGAGAGGACTTCACCTGTTGTGCTGTGTTCCTGCTGCTTAGGCTAGTTTTAAGTGTCTGGATTTTGTACACATTTGCAGGAAGCTGTAACTAGTTGAAAGCCTAATGTATAAGGCATTTTCCATGTTTTTGAGGGAATAAATGAATTAACTTGCATGAGATTTCCTCTTGCTTTAGAATATGATTGAGGCTACAGGAGGAAGACACGTGACCTGTACAGATTCACCAGCCAGCTATAGAGCCCATGTTGAGAGTCATGGTGATCTGCACAGTCATGTTTGCATGATGCTGTCTAGTCTCTCAAAGAGACACGGTCTCACTGTATTTCTGGCTGGCCTGGATCTGGTTATGTAGACCACGCTGGCCTTAGACTCACAGAGACACACCTCTCTCTGCCTAGGAAATCTATTAATAGCTTTTATTAGAATAGTTTTTGTTATCCAGCATTTTGAAAAAAAAAAATTCCTCAGAAGAGTTTTATATGTGGGGTTGGTGAAATGGTTCTGTGGGCACAAGCACTTTGCTATTAGGCCAGATGCCCTGAGTTCAGTGCCCTTGACCCACATGGTGGAAGAGAGAGCTGACTTCTACAAATTGTCTTCCACATGCAACTGTGGCACATGTGCATACACACACAAACACACACACACACACACACACAGAATAAATGAATCTATTAGTAAAAAGGTAAGAGTCTTATATGTACCTTTATGTGAAGCCTTTCATTCTTGAGGGGGAGGGGGAGGAGGAGATGTGTTGGTACCACATGTACAGTTTTTTTTTTTCCATATGGGTTGAGAGATGAGGCCTCTCTCTAATTATAGGAAGCTGTGTCAAGTGAGAGCTGCCTGGTCCATTTCTGCCTCCTTAATCATAAACAGAGTTATCACTCCATGGAAACATTAAAAGAAAAGCTGAGTTTTGAATTCTGAGTCTCTGATGAAATTTGATGGAAAATTATCACTTCTCTCTTTTTTTAAAATTTAACTTATTTTTATTTTAGGTAGTGTATTGCCTACATGTGTGTAAGTTTACCATGTTGTACATTGCATGCAGAGGTCAGAAAAAGGGGTGGGATCCCCTGGACCTGGAGTAACAGACAGTGTTTAGCCAACATGTAGGCGCTGAGAACTAACCCTGGGTCCTCTGCCAGGGCAGTCAGTGATCTTATCTTCTGAGCATCTCTCCAGCCCCATCACCTCCTCTTTATAGAGCTTTTAACTCACTTATCTTATCACCTATCTTCCTTTTTAACCTAGTCCTGCATGATCAGCAAGATTATTTACATTTTACCAGGTTTCAAACTATACTACAGAGCTATGGTCATAAAAACAGTTTGGTACTGGCACAAAAACAGACCTGTTGACCAATGGAACAAAACTGAAGATCCAAACTTGAGCACATACAATTTCAGCCATCTCATATTTGACAAGGGGGCCAAGAAGACACAATGGAGAAAAGACAGCATCTTCAGCAAGTGATGTTAGCAAAACTGGATCACCACTTGTAGAAGAATGAAATTAAACCCCTACTTCTTGCCCTGTACAAAAGTCAACTCCAGATGGATCAAAGACCTCAATGTGAAACCCCAAACTCTGAAGGCGATAGAAGAAAAAGTTGGCAGCAGACTATAAGACATAAGCATAGGAAAAGACTGGTCTGACAATTGACAAATGGGACCTCATTCAACTCAAAAGCTTCTGTACATCAAAAGAAACAATCAAGGAAGTGAAGAGAAACCCCACAGAGTGGGAGGAAACCTTCACTGCAGATACATCTGACAAAGCATTGATTTCCAGAGTATATAAACTACTCAAAAAACAATGAAGAAAGAAAACAAATGACCTACTCAGTAGATGGAGCAAAGAGCTGAACAGAGACTTCACAAGTGAGGAATTAGAGATGGCTGAGAAACATCTTAAGAAGTGTTCAGCATCATTAATCATTAAAGAAATGCAAATCAAAACCACTCTAAGATATCATCTTACTCCAGTAAGACTGGCTAGGATCAAGAAAACAAATGACACCAAGTGCTGGAGAGGTTGTGGGGGAAAGGGGAACACTCATCCACTGCTGGCGGAAATGTAAACTCGTACAGCCACTATGGAAAGCAGTGTGGAGAGCCGTTGGAAGACTTGGAATGAACTTGCCACCTGACCCATACCTCTCCTGGGCATGTACCCACAAGACTCATCTTACTGCAGAGATACATGCACAGCCATGTTTATTGCAGCTCTGTTCCCAATAGCAAGGAGCTGGATCCAACCCAAGTGCCCCTCAACTGACTAATGGATAATGTGGTACATCTACACAATGGAGTGCTATGCAGCGGTGAAGAAAGATGACATCATGAGTTTCGAAGGTAAATGGATGGAACTAGAAGATATTATGTTAAGTGAAGTAGCACAGTCCCAGAAAAACAAACAACAAATGGTATCCCTCATCTGTGGATGCTAGTGCCAATTACCTAGTTGTAAGTATTTCTTGTGCATGGCCCCTTGAGCTTTTGTCCAAGTAGTTGGGAGTGATGGATATTGGAAACAACAACAACAACAACAACAACAACAACAGAAAGGACTGCATCAAAGAACTGACTGAAACAGTGAACTTCTGCTCAAAACAGTCAACTTCCACATGGAGAATTTTGAGAAAGACTGAGAAAGAGATGAAAAGCATGTTTGGCAGAATGCATGAGCTCTGGTGGGGTGGGGGGGTTAGGGTGGGGGACACGGGTCTAGATCTGATTAGTAACATAATTTTGTACAAAAATATATAATAAAAAATTAAAAAAAATAACAAAGATTATTTACATTCATACAGTGTGCAGTTTATAAAATATTCTTTTACTAATTTTTTTTTTTTTTTTTTGGTCTTTTCAAGACAGGGTCTCCCTGTAGCCCCAGCTGTCCTGGAACTCACTCTGTAGACCAGGCTGGCCTTGAACTCACAAAGATCCACCTGCCTCTGCCTCCCAAGTGCTAGGATTAAAAGCATGAACCACCACACCCAGCTCTTTTACTAATTTTATGTAGATTGTTATTGTTGACAATAGTAGGACTTTAGTAGTCTAGGGTTTAAAAATATTTAAAATATCCTGACATTTTAGGTTTCTGACTTCGTTAGACTATGCATTAGGTAATTCTAGAATTAGTGATTTTGTTATGTATTTGTATTATTCACTTTTCTGTTGCTGTGATAAAATACCATGACCAAAGGAACATATGAAAGGAAGAGTTTATTTGAGCTTATGATTGACAGTTCCAGGGAATTAGAGTCCATTGTGGCAGGAGGCATGGCGGCTGGAGCTGGAGCAGCAAACCAAGGGGCACATCTCGCAATGAGCACAGGAAGTCAAGAGAGAGTGACTGGAGACTACAAGGGTTGTTAAACTCACTAAGCCTGCCCCCAGTGACATACTTCCTCTAGCATGGCCACACCTTCTAAGACCTCCAAAAACAGTGCCACCAACTGGAGACAAAATGTCTGAATACTTAAAGCCTATGGGGGACACTCATTCAAACCACCACAGTATTGAATACTAATTTTTTTGGTGTTTTTGAGAAAGGTCTCCCTGTAGTCCCAGCTAGCCTGGAACTCACTCAATAGACCAGACTGGCCTTGAACTCACAGAGATCCGCCTGCCTCTGCCTTCTGAGTGCTGGGATTAAGGGCATGTGCCACCATGCCCAACTTGAATACTATTTTTAACAAAACCATTTAGCTCAGAATTCTCTGCAGAAATTCTTTCTGTATCCAAAGAGGATACCTTGTTGAATCTGTAAGTCTGTGTGTTTTTGTCAGGTGAAGGTGACCACCGCCTTGTTGAATCTGTAAGTCCATGTGTGTCTGTCAGACAAGGGTGACCACCGCCTTGTTGAATCTGTAAGTCTGTCTGTGTCTGTCAGGCGAGGGTGACCACTGCCTTATTTAATCTGTAAGTCTGTGTGTGTCTGTCAGGTGAGGGTGACCACCCCTTGTTGAATCTGTAAGTTTGTCTGTGTCTGTCAGGTGAGGGTGACTACTGCCTTGTTGAATCTGTAAGTCTGTCTGTGTCTGTCAGGTGAGGGTGACTACTGCCTTGTTGATCTGTAAGTCTGTGTGTTTTTGTCAGGTGAAGGTAACCACCGCCTTGTTGAATCTGTAAGTCTGTGTGTGTCTGTCAGGCGAGGGTGACCACTGCCTTGTTTAATCTGTAAGTCTGTGTGTGCCTGTCAGGTGAGGGTGACCACCACCTTGTTGACTCTGTAAGTCTGTCTGTGTCTGTCAGTTGAGGATGACTACTGCCTTGTTGAATCTGTAAGTCTGTGTGTGTCTGTCAGACAAGGGTGACCACCACCTTGTTGAATCTGTAAGTCTGTGTGTGTCTGTCAGATGAGGGTGACCACCACCTTGTTGAATCTGTAAGTCTGTGTGTGTCTGTCAGGTGAGGGTGACCACTGTCTTGATTAATCTGTAAGTCTGTGTGTGTCAGATGAGGGTGTCCACCACCTTGTTGAATCTGTAAGTCTCTCTGTGTCTGTCAGGCAACAGACCAAAAAAAAAAAAAAGATGAATTTTGACATCATGAGTATGAGATGTTTTAGGCCTAGGGATGAGAGGGCATGATTGTCTGATAAGAATGGATCCAAGCTGGTAGTTGGATCCAGCTGAAGCTGGAGAAATGGTTTTGAATAACATAATGGCTGAGGCCTGGGTAAATAAATAGCACAGTTCCAGGAGGCACCTCGAGGGATGGGTAGCCTCCAAGCTCAGGCCCACTTATAACTAAAGTTAAGGGTCAGGCTGCTTCTTCAGGTATAACTCTAATGTGGGCATAGTAACACCACAGTTAACCTTAGAAAGGGTTTTATGATGAGAAATGAACCTTCTCACACAGTAAAATAGACACTGCAGTTACTAATATGTAAAATATGAATGTTTTGGGCTAATTTTATAAGCTTCTTTTGGTGTGTGCATGTATGGGGGTATGTTTCTCCTGTGTTCTGGGGTACTACAGACTCCAGATCATTCATTTATTTATTTATTTATTTATTTATCTTTAAAAAAAGTTTTCTAATGTGCATGAATGTTTTACTTGTACACCATATGTATGCTCTGTATATGTACCACGTACGTACCTAGGGCCACAGAGACCAGAAGAAAGCATTGGCTCCTTGGACACTGGAGTTACAGGTGGTTGTGAGCCACTTTGTGTATGCTGAGAACTGAACCCAGGTCCTCTGCAAGAACAGTAGGTTCTCTGAACCTCTAAGCCATCTCTTCAGGTGCTGTTTTTTTATTTTTATTTTTTTATTTTTTTTTTTATTTCAGGATTCACATTTTTCCCCTTCAATTTTATATTACTCTAAAATATGCATACATACCATCCACCCATATACCAAAATTACAATGTCTGAAAATAAGTGATAGGCTAATTCTAGAGCCCATTAAGGGATTCACTTTTTTTTGCTCTTTTCTAGACAGGGTCTCCCTGTAGCCCCAGCTGTCTTGGAACTCGGTCTGTAGACCAGGCTGGCCTTGAACTCACAAAGATCCGCCTGCCTCTGCCTCCCAAGTGCTAGGATTAAAGGCATGCTCTACCACGCCTGGCTTGGGATTCACATTTTAACAGTATAGTTGCTTTCAGATAAAGAGAAATATAACATCAACATTGTTTAGTTTGCCTTATAACTAGGTACTTGGTGCTTGCATCCACAAATGAGGTATACCATTCATCGTTCATTTTTCTGGGACTGTGTTACTTTATAATAGCATAATATCTTCTAGTTCCATCCATTTACCTGCAAAGTTCATGATATCATCTTTCTTTACTGCTGCATAGAACTCCATTGTGTAGATGTACCACATTTTCTTTATTCATTCGTCAGTTGAGAGGCATTTGGGTTGGTTCCAGCTCTTTACTATTGTGAAGAGAGCTGCAGTAAACATGGGTGTGCATATATCTCTGTGGTAAGATGAGTCTTGTGGGTATATACCCAGGAGTGGTATGACTGGCAGACTCTATTTTTTTAAGATGTAAAAAATGAGTGTGAGTGTGTGTGTGTGTGTGTGTGTGTGTGTGCAGTACCAGTGGAGGCCACAAGAGGGTGTCATATTCTCTGGAACTGGAGTTATCAGAGGCTGTGACCTGTCTGATGTTTGTACTGGAACAGACCTTGGGTCCTTTCAAGAGACACTCCTAATGACTTTCTCCAGCCCCTCAAGGTCATTATTTAAAGATACTTCCTTGGGGCTGGAGAGATAGCTCTGTGGTTAAGAGTGTTGACTGCTCTTGCAGAGGACTGAGGTTTGATTCCCAGTACCCACATGGTGGCTAAGAACTGTCTTTAACTCCAGTTCCAGGGGAATCTGACGCCCTCTTCTGACCTCCACGGCATTGCTCGACATGGGTGCACAAACCTACATGCAGACAGTACACTCATACACATAAAAATAAAAATACTTCCTTAACTTGCCAATAATCCACTTTCCCCTTTATCTCCCAGGTTCCGTGCAGATGTTGGAGTATTAGACTGTTTGCACAAGTGATGATGATGTTCTAAGCACTCATGTTCACCAGTCATGTTTTTTGTTACTGTTCAGGTGGGGGTCGATAGCTGGCCAGCTTTGCCTTCTTGGTGAGTTCCAGGGCAGTCAGAGGCTGGCTGCCTTACGGTGGACAGTGATAAGGAAGGACACTTGAGCTGTCCTCAGACGTCCACAAGCATGCTCACATGTCCTCACATGTCCACAAGCGTGCTCACATGCACACACACATATTTTGCAGTACTTTAGTGGAATATTACATTTAAAACAGATGTTTTGCATGGATTTAATCCCAGCACTTGGGGGCAGAGGCAGGCAGATCTCTGTGAGTTCAAGGCCAACCTGGTCTACATAGTGAGTTCCAGGCCAGTTGGGACTAAAGGGAGACCCTGTCTCAAAAGAAAAGAAAAGAAAAGAAAAGAAAAGGAAAGGAAAGGGGAAAGGGGAAAGGGGAAAGGGGAAAGGAAAGGGGAAAGGAGGAAGAAGGGGGAGGAAGGGGGAAGAAGGGGGAAGGGGGAAAGGGAAAGGAAAAAAGGAAAGAGTGCTTGCCACCTCATTGCCCTGATTTACAAGATGCACAGTGGTGTTTGTGATGTCTGTGGGTGGCCGGAGTTCAAAGTGTAGGCTGGGCTGGGGGTTGAACCTGGGGCTTGAACCTGGGATGCTAGGTCGGCACACAGTAAGCTGTCTCTCAGCAATTTCTATGATTTCTTTCTATTATTTCCTCTTCCCCCTCTCCCTCCCTCTCCCCTCTCCCTCCCCCTCCTATTCCTCCTCTTCCTTTCTTGTCTTTTTGAGACAGGGTCTCCCTTTAGTCTCAGCTGGCTTGGAGCTTGATATGTAGACCAGACTGGCTTTGAACTCAGAGATCCACTCGCCTCTGCGTCCCAAGTGCTATGATTAAAGGTGTGTGCCACCACACCTGGCCCTTATTTCTTCTTTTATATAAGTTTATATTTTTTGTTTTTTTCAGTAGGCATAAAATATTTAGTTTTTTTTAATTTTTGGTTGATTTGGCTCAAGAATTCCCTCTTTTTTTTTGTCATTTTATTTAATTAGTTTTTTATTTTAAAAATATTTTTTGGTCGTTTTTGAGACAGGGTCTCCCTGAAGCCCCAACTGGCCTGGAACTCACTATGTAGACCAGGGTGGCCTTGAACTCACAGAGACCCACCTGCCTCTGCCTCCCAAGAGTTGGGATTAAAACCATGGAAAACATCTGTTTGGATTAAAGGCATGTGCCACCACACCCAGTTTGATTTATTATTTTTATTTTATGTGTATGAGTGTATTGCCTGCATGTGTGTAAGAGCGGGAAAGGCATTGGATCCCTTGGAACTGGAGTTACAAGTGGTTCTTAGCCACTGTGTGGGTGCTGGGAATTGAACCCTGGTCCTATGCAAGAGTATGTAGTGCTCTTGGCCACTGAACCATCTCTCCAGCCCCCAATTTTTTGTCATTTTATGCAATACTAAACTACTTGTGTTTGAATCAGCATGTCAGCTGTTTTGGTTTCATCCTGCATTGTGTTATCTATACAAATTAAATAGCGTGAACTTTTTTTGTCCCTCAAACTCTAAGGAAGATATTCCTCATGCTTACATAACCTTGAATGATTAGAATCTTCACTTTTTAAAAAGATTAAGTGAAAATTTAGCTCATTCTTTCGAATTCTCAAATACTCTCGAATGCTCAGTTCCAAGTCTTTGCTCTTATCTAATGTGTCCAAAGTGACCGTCTAGTGACAGTTAAAACTCCCAACTTAGTAATGCTGCTTTGTCAAAAATTTAGAACTTTTTTTTCCAATTTCCCACTAGTAAAACTAGTGGGAAAATTACCATTGTACTGTTTTTCTCTGTGAACTTGACAATCATTTTTCATCTGCTAACCTTGACCGAAGCCTTTCAGACCCTTGAGCTTCTATATAGTCCTTTGTAGTGTGCATGCGGCAGCACTTTGGCTCGATGCTTTTTCCTGAGTAAACTCTGGAACACTAAATGTGCTCAGCACTTCTCCTGAGGCTGCTTTCTACCCACAACATTGTACAGCTTACCCACACCAATATAGTTCATGAACTCAATATCTATGTGCTTGTTTACTAATTCAGATTACACCTGATTTTATAAAGTGTTTCTTGGAATTTTATTTATTTATTTAGTTAGTTTTTACTTATTTGTCTTTTTGAGACAGGGTCTCCCTGTTGCCCCAGCTATCCTGGAACTCACCTGGTTGACCAGGCTGGCCTTGAAGTCACAGAGATCCTCCTGCCTCTGCCTCCCAAATGCTGGGATTAAAGGTGTGTGCCACCATGCCCAGCTGGATTTTATAAAGTATTTCTTTGTATAATTCATGTAGAAATAACTTTTATTTAAAATTTAATTTTCTTTCTTGAGATGAGAAATTACCATGAGAGCTTCACTGAAAAGTCTGCCTTTGTAGGTGGGTGGGGTGGAGCACACCTTTAATCCCAGCACTCAGGAGGCAGATCTGAGAGATCAAGCCTGGTTTACATAGTGAGTTCCAGGTCAGCTGTATCTTCTTTAGTTTGGGGCTAAAGCTTTCTGGGTGTTGATAGTTGACATATTCCATGTTGTCAGCTCTGTAGAATTTTGTGGTCTGCAAGGCAGCTGCCCTTTCAGCTCTTGAACAGCAGATGGCAGTGTTGTATCTATGGAACAGAATTTCATGTTACAAATGATCTTTAATAAAATTATTAGAAATCACTAAATTAGCTAGCATTTATTTTTTCTGATTTATTAATTTTTTCCCCCTCATTTTTAGCAGTATTTATATAAGACTTGGTCAAATTGACCTCAGAGGCCACATCAGCCTTTGCATGTATCAGCCACCACATGTGGGAAACTCGATGTGAAATAAATTATCCAGTGATGGACTTAAAGCTGAACACCATCTTGTTTTGCGGGTGCTTTATCCAAGAATCTGGCTGGAGCCACAGTAAGGTTCTGAGTCTGGGGAGAGTTGTTTGTTACCTTTATGTCTCTATTACTTTCACATTCACCGAAAACAGTGGCTTAGGGTCTATATTGAGTACTTTGTTAGTCCTCAGATCTGCTGTATGTATTGTAGTTAAACAGGGTTCACAAACACTACAGCGGAACGGGCTGACTGCGCTTCCTCATTTCCCCCTGGCTTGCACATGACTGACATGTTCGATGGCTGATTCGGGGAAATGATCTGAAGTGTAGGCACTTTCCCTTTACCTCGTCAGAGCTTCCTTCGTGGCTGGCTGATACTGAAGTTCAAGAGGGGCTCAGAATTTGTGTACAGTGTTGGACGCAGTTTTCCTACGTGTCAGTTTGTGGCGACCGAGGGCTTTCTTGGTCAGGGTGTCCATGGTCTCCCCTAATGGATCCTCTTAGGCCGCCACTGCTGGGAAGCCCAGATCTGCTCATTTCTGGGTACAGTGACCCCTCAGCTGGTGCCTGTCTTAGAGGAATTATCTGTCTTGAATTTCCTTTCCTTTGGTGAGTTCTCTCTGTCTTACCAGCTTTACCTCCGACATTTCAGGGACACTGTTGCTCAGTGAGTTGAGCATCAGCAACTATTAACAGCCCGCTGTGAAAACCAGGACTGCCTGCTCTTAGCTTAGTAACCAGGCACATGACAGGGTCTGTGTGTCAGTGGGCTTTTGTTTTTTAATTAAAAAAAATTTTTTTTACGTGTATGAATGTACTGTCTGCATGTAGGTTGGCGCACCCATGTCTTACAATGCCTTGGAGGTCAGAAGAGGGCGTCGGATTCCCCTGGAACTGGAGTTAAAGATTATTCTTAGCCACCATGTAGGTGCTGGGAATTGAACCTGGGTCCTCTGCAAGAGCAGTCGGCACTTTTAACCCCTGAGCCATCTCTCCAGCCCCTTACATTTTTTTTTTTTTTTTTTTTTTTTTTTTTTTTTT
>VZQC01010902.1:1198748-1245197 GCA_009823505.1 Rhizomys pruinosus
TTTTTTTGTCTTTTTGAGACAGGGTTTCCCTGTAGTCCCAGCTGTCCTGGAACTCACTCTGTAGACCAGGCTGGCCTTGAACTCACGAAGATTCACCTGCCTCTGCCTCCTGAGTGCTAGGATTAAAGGCTTGCACCACCACGCTCACCCCTTACTTTTTAAATATAATTTAATTTTATGTGGTGTCAGTGTGCTTTTAAGGTGACAAGAGCAGTCCTTTCTGAGAGAGAATCTGAATCTCACTGTACAGGGTCTCCCTGTAGGCCCAGCTGTCCTGGAACTCACTCTGTAGACCAGGCTGGCCTTGAACTCACAAAGATCTGCCTGCTTCTGCCTCCCGAGTGCTATGATTAAAGGCGTGCGTCACCACGCCTGGCCAGGAATGTTTTTAGTGACAGTAATCAGGTAAAACCAAATTTTAGATATAATGCATGAAAATAACTCTTTTTAAACTGTAAGCTAGTAAAGAGTAATGTATATGGGGAAAGTTAACTAAATGTGAGAGAGCGAGGCTGCAGCTTTGAGTAGAGTCTGTTTTCAGCTGCTGTCAAGCCCAGTCTGCTTAGTCTTGACATGTCTTAGATAAAATCTGTAGGCTGTCACTCTTCCTGACACGAACACTTTTACAAATGGTATTGAATCAGAAATCCAGTTTAATTCATTCTTATTAAATTTGAAGCAGTAATTGCTTTCTGTTTAATGGAATGGAATTGACTGTAGCAATTTGATGGGCCTTTAACTTGAACTATGGTTCCATGTACTTCTGTTGGTCCGTGTGTTCCTATGCTCTCACATAGGAGATGAAGCCTCTTTGAATGTTTCAGAGTTGACTTATTGCAGTGGTTATTGAAACACAGCAGGAAGTGGAAACAAGAATGACATTGCTTAATTTTTTCCATTTTTATTTCTCAGGGAATAAAACAGAGAGAAATAAATCTAAGGGCCTTCAAAATGGAATTTTCATCTACTCAGAAATAGGGGAAGTTGTCTGTAGAGAAGGTCCAGAATACTGTTCCCCCTTGAGGGTGAGCGCCCGCTGGCCAAGGATGATGGAGAGCTTTGGGAAATCGTGTCCTTCCACAGTTAGACTTTTATGTAGACATATCCAAGTTCTCAAGTTCCAGGTCTGTTACTGTGCATTTAAATATGTGTCCTGTGAACTAATGCTAAAAGCAGTCAATAGACCAAAGACATTTCTGAGTTATTTTAGTAACAAGTGCTTTTATTTGTAGAGTTTATTTCACAGAAAAGTGGTGGTTAGTATCCTTTTCTGTTAGCTTGTTCCGAGACAGAGTCTCATGTATCCCAGTTTGTATGGGGCTGGGGGTCCAACCTGGCCTTCATGCATGCTAGGCAAGTACTTTCCCCACAGAGCTCTGTCCCCAGCCCACGAACATTGTCTACAACTTTCCCCTAGGCTTCGCTGACTAATTCACTATTTTCAGTCACGGTTTTGCTGTCTTATAACTGTCTCCGTTTTGATGCCTTTTGTATACTGTATAATTTAAGGTGCAATCATTATGCTTTAAGTTTTACAAAGTTGCCTCTAAAGAGCAATTTGCTGACTATAATTTGAATAAAATTCATGTAATGAGTGATTCAAAGATAAGGTCAGATCATTGATAATTTTTCTCCTTTCATGAGAGCTGAATTGTTAACTAGCTTAGAAACATGAAGCAACTGTGAGAATGTTCTAGAATAAATGGGTTGTGGTTTCATAAACTATTTGTGAAATCCCTGAAAATGTAACTGTGGAGGGTAGTGAAAATGGCACAGACGTCATCATTAAGTTGAGGCATCGAGGCTCAGGGGAGCTCTGAGCTCCCCAGCTCCAGTCCATCTGGAGCAGCACCTTGTGACTTCGGAAGGCGTAAAGTAAGTAAAGACTGTAATTATGCCCCCCCCCCGCCCCTTTTTTAAGAAAGGCCATTTGCAGTTTTCAGTGAAGATCCCTCCATTGTTGTACAGTTGGGAATACTGTACTGGATGTTTTTGAGCTGTGAATAGCTGGGTGTAGGAGTGCAGTCATTATCTGTACAGTTCTGTGACAATTGAAACATGAATAGTGTTTCCTTGCCATATGAATGTAACATTCATTGTCAAAACAGTAAAACAGTGTTTCAAGGTCTTATATAGAAATGTGTCCCGGGGGCTGGAGAGATGGCCTAGCGGTTAAGAACGCCGATCGCTCTTGCAGAGGACCCGGGTTCGATCCCCAGCACCCACATGGCGGCCGAGAGCCGTCTGAAACTCCAATTCCAAGAGAACTCCAGTTCCAGGGGAATCCGAGACCCTCTTCTGACCTCCGCGGCATTGCACGACACGGGTGCACACACCTGCATGCAGACAGTACATTGATACACATACAGAAATAAATAAAAATTAAAAAAAAAAAAAAGAAATGTGTCCCTTGTTTATAATGGCTAATTATGATGTAAATTATTATGTAATTCTAATTAATTGCTGTGGAGATTTAAAAACTAGTACTTTGGGGCTGAAGAGATGGCCTAGCCGTTAAGAGTGCCAACTGCTCTTTCAGAGGACCCGGGTTCGATCCCCAGCAACCACATGGTGGCTGAGAACCGTCTTTAACTCCAGTTCCAAGGGAATCCGACACCCTCTTCTGACCTCCGCGGCATTGCACGACACGGGTGCACAAACCTACATGCAGATAGTACATTCATACACATAAAAAATAAATAAAATTAAAAAAATGCCGGGTGTGGTGGCGCACGTCTTTAATCCTAGCACCTGGGAGGCAGAGGCAGGCGGATCTTTGTGAGTTCAAGGCCAGCCTGGTCTACAGAGTGAGTTCCAGGACAGCTGGGGCTACAGGGAGACCCTGTCTCAAAAAGACAAACAACAACAACAAAAAACAGCCGGGCATGGTGGTGCACGCCGTTATTTTTTTATTTTGATTTTTTGTTTATTTATTTAATTTAATTTTTATGTATACTAGGCATGTATTGTCTGCATGCAGGTCTGCGCACCCGTGTCGTGCGATGCCGCGGAGGTCAGAAGACGGTCTCGGATTCCCCTGGAACTGGAGTTCTCCTGGAACCGGAGTCACAGACGGTTCTCAGCCGCCATGTGGGTGCTGGGGATCGAACCCGGGTCCTCTGCAAGAGCGGTCGTCGCTCTTAACCGCTAGGCCATCCCTCCAGCCCCTGGTGCACGCCTTTAATCCTAGTACTTGGGAGCCAGAGGCAGGCAGATCTTTGTGAGTTCAAGGCCAGCCTGGTCTACAGAGCCAGTTCCAGGACAGCTGGGGCTACAGGGAAACCCTGTCTCGAAAAGACCAAAAAAACCCAAACAAACAAAAAAACAAACAAAAACAAAACAAACAAAAAAACTAGTACTTTGAGCCAGTCTGTAATGGCTCAACCATTTTAACTGAGGGTTTTTAGTTCTTAGTTGTCAATTTCTTTAACTTCAGCTTCTTGAAGACTACCGTCTTCAAGAAATAAAAGTGGAAACAAACATGAGATCAGATTTTAGTTTTTGAAAATGAATTAAAAAATAAATAGCTAATATATTCATTAAATTCAGATTACATGAAATTAAAAACTGAAGGTTTTGATTTGTCTACTCTGCTCCTTTTATGTTAAACTTACCTCAGTTCCAGAATATACCAGAAGATGGCACTATTGACCCATGATTAGTCTTTTTGTTTTTTGATGAAAAAAATGTGTTGGTGTCTTATCTGCAAGTATCTTAAATTGAGGTTATACTTTTTACATTTAATTTTCTGTTTTGTAAATGAATCTTTAACTCATATAAGATTTCCTAGGATCAGATTTCATTTTTATTTTGAAATGGTTTGGAAATTCAGTTATTTAACAGTCTTGTAGACATAAACTCTATAATCCAATATAATTAATGATAAAACCTTGTCTTAATGTAACAGCTAATGTTTCATGGGAAACCTAATTGCTTTTGTATAGCCAAACCATTAATTTTTTGAAGTCTCTAAAACAATCCAGTGATTAAAATGTAGCAGCCATAAATAAACAATTCGTTTGTCCATTTTGGAAAGTCATTTCACCTTGACAGTACTTCTAAAATTCAGCAAAGCCTTTTCATTGAGCCTGTGTCCTTTTCACTGAGACTATGTCCTTTGGCAGAAATGCGGTAAAAGGAGAATAGCCTTTTCTGGCTGAGAACTGCAAAAATCAGATACTATGATTTAAACTCTAAGTGAGAACTGTTTGTGTGTCAGGATGAGGCGAATCCTATGCAGGTGAACCCCTCCTCGTGATTCATCCTTAAAGTATGCTCCATCCAACAGAGTTCCTGATCCAAGCTTGATAATAACGACAGGATTGTACTGTATGCAATCCTAGCAAGTAGAATGCCTTTCTCTCCAATCAATGTTAGGTGTGATGGTTTAAACACTTGCTAGTGATTTTTACCAGAAGCACAGAACTGCTGTTTTTTGTGAGATTTGTGGCCCTTGTTTTGGGGATGAGTTTGGAAGTGCTAGACCTTTTAGGTACCTTTCATCACCCTTTATTGAAATGGAAACATTGTTTTGAGGCCTTATGAATTGTACATTTCAGCTTTTGTGTTATAAAGAAAAAAAATCACTTTTTGGTAGTATGCCTTAGAATTTGCATTTTCCCATTAACCCATCTTTATGATCCTGAAAAGTTGCAGGCTGGCCTCATGTCTATGTGTAATTTTGCCGTGTACAGATGGCCCTGGAAGGGTATAGATGTGCTCATATTAAATCTTCACTCTTCTTGATGCCTTCCTTGAGGTCAGTAATATGGTGCATGTGTGATTGACTGAATTGCTTAAAAATGCATAAAGGAGTGGTTGATGACTGAGCAGCAGTTCTCGTGGGGACTGACTACCTCCTGGGGACTTTTCTCCAGGATTTGACAGTCGTCCTGTGATCGATGAGTTGTCTGAAAAATATGAGAATCGTGTTCTGACTCTAATACTTGAGAGGATGTTCTTATAAGATATTCTGCTTTTGTAGCTTGAGTGTGTTTTAATTCTTCAGCAAGGACCTAGTCTGTTATTGTATCTCTTCTTTTTGCAGATGTAAAATTCTCAGGGCTTGGTAAATAACAAAGGTGTATTTTCCTGGATGAGTTTTATGTTTTCAAATTCTAGGAAGTTAGAATAAGCAAAAAATGTACTTTGTGATTTTTTAAAAAAATCCTTTGTTCCTAGACAAATGGACAGAAACAGCCAAATGTTCTAAAAATGTGTCTAATAAACTCCCCACCATCTTCCTCCACACACTCAGACTCTCTGGAATCTCACATTTGTATCATTGTAGGGGTGGAGGTAGTAAAAGATAATATTAGACCAGCAGTATTTTTTTTCTTCAAGTAATCCAGTCAAACAGCATTATGTATTTGCCATAAAGAAAAGATCTGCCATGCAGATTTTTGCTTGCCTCCTGTAGGTGTAATAATATGCTAATTTATGCTGATGATCTTACCTCATGACCCTTCTGTGTGGCCTAGATATGTTAATATGTTATAGCTTTTTAATTTCAATCATCTGTGTTGGTTGAATATGCTTGTTAGTCCACAGTGAGAGCCTCTAGTTTGTGTCAAGGCCGAGAAAAGAACAAGAAAAATGTATCACAGAATCAATTTCTTTTAAGCATGCATTAGTAATGGAGGAAATGATAAAGTAGACATAATTTTAATAAGACTGTTATGTCTGAACAGTCATTGGAAATAGTATGCACTTTAAGTACTGTCAGCTTTTAATGAGGAAAGGGAGTTGGTTCATTGGCTTTATTAGGCAAGGGCTTATCAATATCTTTTTTATTTTATTTTGATATTTTAAAAATGTTAATGAAAACGTACCACAAGAATGAAAAATATCTTTTTAAAGAAGTATATCTTTCTATTTCCTAAACTTTGAGGGTTGTATATCTAAAAATTTCTGTGGAAAGAAGTACTGCACAGTGCATAGTTGAGAAATTGACTTGATGTGTGTGTTTTTTTGTTGTTTTTGTTTTTGTTTTTTTGACAGGGTGTCCCTGGTTGGTATGTTGACTAGCCTGGCCTCAATCTCACAGAGGTCTGCCCGCCTCTTTGTCCTGACAGCTGGGATTAAAGGTGTGCCTCCATCCCCTGTATAACTGTGGAAAGAAGGGTCGGCAGACCAAGGCCTGACGCTCACAGGAGAACTCAGATGTTTAAGGTTAAAAAACGAAAATTCAATGGAAGGAATTTATAAACCTCAAATATATTTAAATTTCAAAAAAACCTTTATTATAGAAAATATACTCAGAAGGACTATTTTTCTCTTGAATTTAGTCTTCTATATAAAAGTTACAACAGCTGCTTTAGTGGTCTTATAATTGTTTTCTACTCATTTTTGGATCTTATATTGTCCTTAAAGACACTGATTCAAATATTTTCAAAACTTGGGTATTTTTAAATTGGTATACATGGCATCCTTGAATAAACATTACTCAAGCTTCTCTGAGCCTATGATTCTTTGGATCTAAATGGGTTGTGGGGTTTTCATGATGATTAATAAATGGCTAATAGACATTAGCTATTATTAAGCACTAATGAAGAAAATTCCCATTATGTAAATGTTTTAAATTTGAGTTCCTGAACTATAGTTGCTATGCAGATGAAATTTGATTTAAATATGTATTCAATCCATCTTGACCTGGTTCAGCACCTTTCAGGTCCATGTGTTTCTCTCCTGTGTGTCTTCCTGGTGGCGGGTGTTGATTAGGAGATGAGGCAAGCTATGGTAGGTAATAAATAGATGGCTTCTTTTGGTAGCCAGCAAGGCAGAAAGCAGTGTGGGATTAGGTATCAGAGGATTTGGGGTCTTGGTCCAAAATGACTGATGGTGGGTAGGCTTCCTCGTCTTTCCGCACCTTTTAAATTCTCACTCATGAATCATGTTATTTCAGAAGCAAGTGGCCAGTGAAGGTGCTTCCCGACATGGTGTCTTACTTTGCCTAAGGTGAAGAACTTTCTTAGAACTGTCCTCTCTGAAGTCCTACCTGAACACTTCTAACTCTCCTTACTTGGCCTGTCCCATCCTAACTAGTCCAGCAGTTCCCTGCAGTGCCCTGGCCTACTTTATGTTATCCCTCGTTGCCATATTAGACTCTGCTGCAGGTATTTTCTGATTTGTCATGTGCTAGCCTGAGCTGGGCACACAGGCAGGCTTTCCTTCTTGGATTCCTAGCACCTAGCACCATATCTTTCTGCCTTGTCTCAGCACTTGATTAGGGTTTTTTCATGAGTTTGTATCAGCGTTCACGCCATTTTAGAGGAAACTAATGAAGCTTATTTCAGAGGTTGCCTCTCATCTGCGCTACTCCTATTTATGGTTAGATTCAGAACAGGGAATGACTTGCTACCAACCAGAAGAATGAACTTTTAACATTTCTGTAGTTCATGTCATTTGTTCTAGAGTTTTTGGGACCCATTTTTTGGGCCTGATCAAAGTAAACAGGGTGATTGGTACTTTCCACATGTTGTGATTCCTGGGTGCTGTAACAAAGGCTTTATACTTGCAGTGACTGACTAAAATAGACACTTTGTTCTTTGTTAGCTTCCTCAATGGGTTCTTTTCATTTTCCTGTTCTTACTGGTGGTTCCTAGAGGCATCCGGCCACTGCTGGGCATTTCTTCCTGACTCATCATTCCTCCTGCACCTGCCAAACAAATGCCTTTACTTTGGTCAGGAGCATTTGTAGTGAGTTACATTGTATTGATGTGGGGTCCGGGACCTCCCGATATGTCCAAGTGTGTCACATCACTGTGTGCTGACTGCCAGCCACCAGAATGCTGTCAGTTGGGGATGATGGCATTTTAATCCCACGGATGTTCTTTTATTTATTTATTTATTTATTTATTTATTTATTTATTTATTTATTATTTTTATTTTATATGTGTTGCCTGCATGTATGTAAGTGCGCCCGTGTCATGCAATGTTGTCAGTGGTCAGAAGAGGGCATTGGATCCCCTGGAACTGGAGTTTCAGACAGTTGGGAATTGAACCTGGGTCCTCTGCAAGAGTAGCCAGTGCTCTTAACCACTGAGCCATCTCTCCAGCCCCCTAACTGGTGTTCTATTTTTCTTTTTTCCTTTGGTCTTTTTGAGACAGGGTCTCCCTTAGCTCCAGCTGTCCTGGAACTCATTATGTAGACAAGGCTGGCCTTGAACCCACAGAGATCCTCCTGCCTCTGCTTCCGGAGTTCTGGGATTAAGGCATGCACCCCCACACCCAGCCCAACTGGTGTTCTTGAGTGAGGAAAAATCCTTTTTCTGAGCATGAAACTAACCACTGAATATGCCCCTCCCCTGTTTTTGTGTGTCTACATGTCTAGAAGGAGTGTTCCAGTGAACTTAAGTTGGGGTACGGATGGGAGGATGGAGAAGCAGAAGCTGCTTAGACCACGCAGGGTGACCAGCGTCCTTTGAAGTCTTAGCTCTACCATTTGATCTTCCCAAACCTCCGTTTATTCATAAGTAAAATGAGTGTGAACTCTGGAGCCCTCCGGTTCTTTATAAATTCATTTCTTCATTAGTTAGGCATCGTATGCCTGCTCTGCCATGTATTCAGTGAGCAAGACAGGTCTGCTCTCACCCTTGCAAGAGTTCCATTTCTGTATCTCTGTCCACCTGCCTCTGTCCACCTGTCCTTCCCTCTGTTTATCTGGTATTTGGTGCATAATGAGGAAACGAAACAATGTGAAGTCATTAACTACAAATTCAGGGACCCTGCCTACAAAATGCATTGACATTTTTGGAGAGTGAAAAGACTAAAAGACATTGCTATAGTGTGATTAAAATGAAGTGAATTATCTTGTGATGGTAAGTTAGCTGTGTGGCTTGTGAATGAGAAGAGGAAGACTTAGAGAATACTGTTTTTTAAGTTTAGATATAGTATGTGTGAAATGGAAAGGATTTACCCTTGACATTGAAAAGTTGTACAAAAGCATTTGAGCTGCTGGGTGGTAGTTACTCCACGGTTGTGTCTGCTGAAGGTCAGAAGTAATTTTATTTTTGGGAAAAGAAAATATTTGGTGTAAATTGGGCCTCCTGTTTTGAGCTTTAAGCTTTTAGTATGGTGAATTGAAAAGGGAAAATTAATTTGAATGGAATTAATAAAAATGAAAAGAGGAAAGTTTCACTGAACTGATAAATGTACAAGGCATCCAAAATGACGACAAATCTATTTGGCCTCAAGATTTAAGAAGAAGCTTTAGTTGGTATGGGTTGGTTCAAGGCATTTAACTATGTTGGAGCAGCCAGGTTGGCATCATACAATTTAATTCACGACTTCTCCCAAGATACTGATGAAAGCAACTAAATTTATTGGTTATTAGGTAGCAAGAGTAAGTTCAATTTTCTCTGGACTCGTGACAATTAGAGGCTGGTTCTAGCACATCCAATGCTTATGTTTAAAGGCTACCTCTATTTGAGAGCTGTTTGGGGGAGATAACCTTGTAACACATACATTTTAATGAGTGCATTACTTTTACCACCTGCTGAAGCAGGCTTGGAGTGACTATGGACCTGAAGTGAAGGCCTGTGTTCAATATTAATATGGCATGTCTGGATCCAGACAGCAATCTTTCATTTTGACATGCACATAGTCAAAGTAAATTAATGTTTAAAACCTGAACACTTTAAGTTCAGCCAGTGTGTGTGTTCCATAATAATCCTTGGGACGCAGTGTACATGGAGATGCTGAGGGCTTTCTTAGGCTCTGTTATCCTGTGTGCACACTGCAGCACTTGAAACAAGATTCATCCCGGCCTGTGGTTGTGAGTCATTTGTTTTGCAGTTGGCTGACAGAATTCATTTCCGTAACTTATTTTTGGACTTAATCCTTGCATGTGTAAGGTAAAATTACTACTTTACAAGTATAGCCATGTTTCAGCTATATCATTTTAAAATTACTAAAAATCAAGCCAATTCTTGACTTTATTTCTGCTTATACCATTTTTTAAAATATGGTAGTAATAATGAGAAACCGCAGCTGGCTGGGGGCGCTGGGCGGGTGTAAGCCGTGTGCGGCCGTGCTGCTGAGGCCGTCCCTGTCCTTCCGTATAGGCCATTTGGCCTTGTTTTTATTGCTTAAAAAACACCCATGACAGATGTAATAATGGGGAAATTGTATTAACATTTTAAGTATTAAATTAGCTGGTAGCCAGAGTCTCCTCCTAATATGATGACCGTTAGTAGGTTTGGGATTTTAAGGGCCACATTGCATACCTCATTGCTACATGCTTCTTGTCTGCTTGTCAGGGACTGTGTTGGATCTCCCTTTTCAGGTTGGAAATTTCCATTATGGATTTCAGAATTATTTTTTAATTAATTAATTAATTAATTAATTAATTAATTATTTAATGTGTATGTATGTACTATCTGCATGTAGGTTTGTGCACCCGTGTCGTGCAATGCCTCGGAAGTCAGAAGAGGGTCTCGGATTCCCCTGGAACTGGAGTTCTCCTGGAATTGGAGTTACAGACGGTTCTCAGCCACCATGTGGGTGCTGGGGATCGAACCCGGGTCCTCTGCAAGAGCAGAGGTGCTCTTAACCGCTAGGCCATCTCTCCAGGCCCAAGGGCTTCAGAATTATTACTTTACCTTTCGTTTCCAAGATTGAAACTCACATTTTAAGAACATACGTGCAGTGACCATTGTGAGGCGAGTGTGTGCCTGGAGCTGTGTATGCAACAGTTTTCACAACACTTTTGAAGTTTAATCTCAATGAGAAATCTCAAGCTATACTTATTAGCAAACATTTCAGCTGGGGAGTTTTTTATGCTACAAGATGGCAGATGGAAGTGAACCTAATATGCTTCAAAGACAATATGTGGCACGTGTTTTCACTGACACCAACATGATGCTGTGTACATTGTCTTAGAGTTAAGTGGAATGGCATCATGTTGTTCTCTTCTGTATGACAATATATTTTGTGTTCAGAGATAAATATGCTATTTGGATATAGAACATCAAATAATGACTGTTAGATTATACTTAATACACTTAGCATTTTATGAATCTTGGATATCCCTAATATCAGAAAAAATATGTGTTTTGCCCATGGTACAGTGACTTTAGATTGGATTTGAGAACAGTGTGCAGAGAACACCTATTGTTTCCCTTGAACGATGTCTGCCCTACAGAGGTGAACTCTGTGACCTGCTGCTCTCCCGGTAGTGATGGATTTGCACTGATTGCAGCACAGTCTCCCACTGGGGTCCTGCTTTCAGTTCTCATGTGTAATAGCTGGCTCACACAAACATCTGCTTTGTGGCTGTGGAAGGCAGTGTGACAAGCTGGTGCAAACTGGTTCAAATTTGCACCTCTGACTTGATGACGCAGTGCTTTTACCCTTGAATTAGAGAGTTGTGTGTGGAGAAATGGTTTCAGATGACCATACTCATGGTTGTTCTGCTACATGGAGAATTTCAGTCCACATGTAAGGTTTCAGAGAACATTCTATTAGCTTGGGTTAACTGGAGGACAAGCATTTGAACATCTCCTCCCTATTCAGACACTTGGTGAATTAATTTCCACAAAAATGAATTTGTAAGAGATGCTCTGATTGGCTGTTGATCCAAGTCTGATTTTAGTTTGCTTTTGTAATTTTCCTAGAAGACTCAGGGATTCTGCCCTTTGGCACGTAAGAGGAAGTAGCCCTAGCCAAGGCAGTGTGTGCTCCTCTGGGTTCTCTTGATGCAAGCTGTCCCTGTGCCTTCTGTCGTAGAAACATGACAGGCAGACATTTTCTTACCAAGAAGTAGCTCATGGCTGATGGCTATGCTTCTTGCAGCCTTAAGGACTCACTTCAGAGGACCAGTTACTCCAAGCAGAATATGTGCATGATTACATGTAATCAAGGTTAATGTTTATCAAGGGTCACCATGTTTTTGCTATGGTCTGACAGTCATGACCTACATTAAAAGAGCCCTGTGGGTCTGTCTGGTATATTTTCTCTTGATATCTAGATAGTTTATTTCAGGTGCTTGTCAGTTTTATTATAGATTATTATTTGGGGCCCTTGCTAGGTTTCCAGGTATTATAAACACAGTGTTCTTCGCTGCTACATTGTCATGAGGGAGCTTCTGTTTTATGGTGTGTAAACAAGCTTTAATCCTGAAGGGTTGATGATTTGGGGGCTGTTTTCCACTTGGTGTTGTGTTGTGTTCAGCTAGTAGATTGTTTAGGGTAGATTCTAGCTCTCTGACAGGATTGCAGATCTGTGTCAGTTAACTCACCTCAGTGAGCTCTTCTTTGGAAAACATGATGGAGATTTCAGTTTGAGCAGTTTCCTTGCTTAAGAAAAATCCAGATGAGCAGCTTATTTCACAGTATAGCAAATAAACAATTTATAAGGCAAAAATGTGTACATATTTCCCCATTTTGCTGGTACAAGGGGAAGGTAATGTTCTTAATATGGTATGATTTAGGACATTTTGGTACCTCAAAAGCAAAACTCAGTGGCTGTTAAAATGGGGTAGTTTTGAAGTCTTATTTAATTCTCGCCATATCTATCTTAGTAGTTTAAAGGATAAACAGTTCAAACAGTAAGGCAAAAGCAGTTTGTATTTTGTCAGTTTTCGACTTTAGATATCAGTAAATCATTGCTTTAGCCTTCTTTATCTTTTGTTTGCACAAAAAACCTGTTAGAATTATGTCTGGGGGGACCATCTGCTGTGGTTCCCAGTCTTGTCAATGTGATAAGGGATAAGCTGTATAAACAGGGCACCACAAAAAAAAGAGAGAGAAAAAGAGGAGGAAAAATCAGCTTGCTTTGGGGGAGGGAGTAAAGGCAGGTTTAATTTTATAATTTAGCCACAGAAAATCATAGGATTTTGCTCATAATCTATCAGGATTTAGGTTGTAATATATTTACTAAGAAACCATAAGTCTGAGACTGGCTTTTCTGCATGTGAAGTTAATATTGCCTTTCTTTTTTTATTATAATTTTCCTGTTTTGGAGGTCGAAGCTTTTTGAAGTTATCCCAAAACATTTCAGCGTAGTTCTTGCTGTTGCAGTGTTTTCCAGATTGTCTGCTTAGGATTTGGGTTTTTCCCTAGCTGCTAATTCTTCTCTCAGTTGAATCTGCAGAAAGCATCCTTTCCCTTTTTCTTTTGCAATGAGGTCATGGTGCTTCATGATGAGCAAGCCAGTCATTTCCATGGCAACAGGCTCTATGAAAACATCACAAGTCTGCCTTGCCCCTTACCTTTAACTTAAGTGCCAGGGGGGGAGGTGCAAGGACTGCAGCTCTCAGTCCTGAGCAGAGGACCAGGGAAGAAGAGCCTGCTGTAAGAGCTTTCCAGTGGTTAGCTGGAGACTTATGTTGTGCTAAGAGCTTTTCCAGTATAGAAAAGTAAGGATTTCAAAAAATTGATTATAATATCATTCATTATCTACGAGAATGTTAAACAAAGTGTGTTGCAGTGTAAATGTGTTATGCTGGCCGTGAGAAACCTGCTCAGTTCAGCCACTTCCTCATTTTGTCCTAGATGATGTAATTTTAGCAAATGGTGGCACTTTGAGTTTTGAAATGAGCTCCAGAGGTTTTTAGATTTTTCTTTCTTTTTTTCCATTTTGACAGTGATGGTGAGGGGCTGATCTTATGTTTATGCATTAGAGCAATCTGTCTCCTCGTTACTGATAATTAAATATGGGAAGTATACTACAGTTTTTGTTCTTTTGGTCCTGGGGACTGAACCCAGGTCCTTGCACTTGCTATACAGCACTTTACCCATAAGCTGCATCCTCAGCTCATAAATGTTTAAATTTTTAAAATTATTTTTAAATTTGTATTGTTTTTAAAATATCTGAGTGTTTTACCTGCATGTGTGTAATAGCACTCATGTCATCCAATGCCCATAGAGGTCAGGAGAGGGCATTGTATCCCCTGGAACTAGAATTACAGACACGGACAGTCGTTAGCTGCCATGTGGGTGCTGGGAATTGAACCCTCTGCCAGAGTAGCCAGTGTTCTTGACCACTGAGCCATCTCTCCAGCCCCTCAGCTTATAAAAATCTAAATTTTTATGAGTTTATGGAATTTTTTTGGATATGTCTTAAAAAAATTATTTTTTGAGACAAGGGTAGTTCAGGGTTGCCTGTAACTTCTATCTTCCTATCTCAGCCTCCTGGGTGCTGGAATTGTAGACTGCACACTGCATCTGGTTCAGTTGTTATTTTATTAGTGTTCGGTACTTTCTGCATTTCCTTTATGAGTGCTTTCATAATACTTGTCTCTGGTCCTACATTTCTGGGTGGGGCCTGTTACAAGGCTTTCAGAGCCTCTTTGTGCACTCTCTGCCTGTGCTTCCTATAGGTGTGTGTATGCCCCGACCGCCTCACCCTCTGATTGCAGCCATGCCCAAGGAAAGGTTCTCCATACACATGCGTAGCTCAGAGCAAGTGTTCAATGAATGTGGAGAGAATGGTCAGTAGGCCTGTAGTCAACTGTTTCCAGGAAACTTTTTCTGTGTAAAACATATACTAATTTTTTTGTCTGTATACATCAAATTAAGTTGCAGTATCCTCCACATACCCATTTTGTAATTAAAATTATTGTAATATGTAAACTATATGTATAATACTATATGTATGTATATTATTATTATTATTTGTCTTCACATGTAGCTCTGGTTGACCTGTGAGCACACTGTGTAGCCTAGGTTGTCCTTGTACTTAAGGCAGTCCTTCTGCCTCAGCCCCATTCAGTGCTGAGATTATAAGTGTGAATCACCGCACCTGGCTCTTTTTAATTTTATGTTGTATTTTAAGTTATTTATTTTTATTTCATGTGTGTGAGTGTATTGCCTGTATGTAGATAAGTGCACTGTACTGTGTAATGCTGGCAGAGGTCAGAAGAGGGCATTACGTCCACTAGAATAGGAGATGTGGATGGTTGTTAGCTGCCTTGTAGATACTGGGAGCCAGACCCAGGTCCTCTGCTCTGAGCTGTCTTTCTAGCTCCTTACAGTGTATGTAATATCTTGTTGGGCTGGCACCTCGTGCCTGCTTAGGCTGCACACAGATGTCACGAGAAGATTCTGATCTGTCTCTGTCCGCATCTCCTTTCAGTTGTCCTGAGCTAACTTTGGCAGTTCTTAAGCTGTCTGCATGAGGGAGGGAGCTGCAAGGGTGGAGGGGGCTTGCAGTCTGTAGACACTTTTGCATTACAATTTTTATTAAGAAATATTTGCCAGAGAAAAACATTAATAAAATAAAACAAGGCTTGGTTGTATGCTGCCTATAGAGATTTAGAAAGGTAACGTCCTGGTGCAGGAGCCCTGTGTGTGGGTGTCTGTGGCGCCTGCCGGTTTATTCTCTTTCTGGCTTTTCTTCTAGAAAAGCATCAAGCTTCAAAGGAAGTCTTTCCCTGCGCTCCGATTCACAGCACTACCCCAGGCCCGTGTCTACTGTTGAACCTGCCAGCGTGTATTAGTGTGTTACAGCCATCTGTTCGGTTGTCTGTCAGCTCTACCAGACTCAACTCGGGCTTTGTGTTTGCAGCACTGCATAATAGCGGCATGGACAGGTGCTCAGTACGGGCTTGCTGTGTGGAGGGGCAGCGAGTGAACGAGCAGGTTCGATTCTCTAGGAACAAACACCCTAACACTGTAGGGGTCTGTGTAGCCAAACTGTTTCCTTGTATAGCCACAGTTAGAGGGCCTTGCTCTGATTTGAACAAATTGAATTAAACATAAAGTCCTGTAGAACAGATGCATTTACAAGTCTCTGCTCACACAGCTGCTGGTCTGTTTAATAAAAACATTGCTGTTTGGAGTGGGTGTTCATGGTCTGTCTTTCTGTTAACTTTATTAGTATCATAGTCTTAGTTTCTGCAGACTGGAGCAGGTGAGAGGAAGAACGAGCCTGTGATGGGACTAGACACATGGGTGGGCGTCAGGAAGTTGGGAGGGGGTAGGCTTTGCTGCTATGTGTGGCTGTAATGGGGACAAGCATGCAAGTTTCGTCTTCCTAGCCCCCAAGTTCAATGCTTTTTGACTCAGTACCTCTCCACTCCTCCTTTCTTCTGTCCTTTAAATTGCTAAGTGTGTATAATATTTCTACTCTGTTACAATTTTGAGAGTTCAGGTATAATTTTATCAAATAAAGTGAACAAGTTATGAAATAGTTTTACATTTATCTGTTTATTGTGTGTGTTTTATGTGTCTAAATATGTTTGGATGCACAAACATGCCATAGTACATGTGTGTGGAGGTCAGAGGACAACTTTTTTTTTTTTTTTTTTTTTTTTTTTGTCTTTTCCGAGACAGGGTCTCCCTGGAACTCAGCTCTGTGGACCCAGGCTGGCCCTTAACTCGAAAGATCCCACCTGCCTCTGCTCCCCGAAGCTGCTAGGGAGTAAAGGCTCGTGCGCCACGCCCGGCCTCAGAGGACAAACTTTAAGAAGTTCATTTCTCTCCTTCCACCATGGGGTCCCTCAGCGAGCAATTCAGGTCTGTCAGGCTTGGAGCTGAGCACTTACCCGCTGAGCAGTCTTTCACCAGCCTCCTTTAAAAAATTGGGTTTTAGTTCTGCAATGTGGTTGGTGTCTTTAATCCAGCACTCTGGAGGGCAGAGGCAGGTGAATCTCTTGTGATTTGAGGTCAGCTGGTCGACTCTAATGATTCCAGCCAACTACGGCTAATAGGGAACATCCCTGGTCTCAGAAAACAACAAAAAACCAAACAAATTATTTTCCCCTTTTGATTGGCTTTTCTGTGATTTCATGTGTTTTGATTATATCTAGGTTCCCTTTCATATCTGCAACCCCTCCCCCCTTGCTAAGGCAAATTATTTTTAATTCATTTATTTTTGAAACGAGTCTTGAAATATACCCAGTCTCACCTCTGCCTCCAGCTTCTGGGTTGTTGTTGTTAGGGACAGGTCAAGCAGTCTGGGGTTTAGGTGCCACATGGTTAGTAGCAAGGTTTCCCTGTCTGCCTCCTGCCTCAGCTTCCTGTGTTTGTTAGGGACAGGCAGCAGTCCGGGGTTTAGGTGCACAGTTAGTAGCAAGTTCCCCGTCGCTCTGCTCTCATGCTTCCTGTTGTTAGGGACAGAGTGCACGCATCCAGGTTTTAAGTGCACAGTTCAGTCGCAAGATTCCCGTCTGCTCTGCCTCAGCTCCTGTGTTTTGTTAGGGACAGGCAGCAGTCCGGGTTAGGTGCACAGTTAGTAGCAAGGTTCCCAGTCTGCTCTGCCTCAGCTTCCTGTGTGTTTGTAGGGACAGGCAGCAGTCCGGGGTTTAGGTGCACAGTTAGTAGCAAAGTTCCCCGTACGCTCTGCCCATGTCAGTCCCACCCGAACAAATTTGTCTTAGATCCCTTTTGTCCAGTCCTCTTTTCCCCTCCGATCTGTAGCAGCTGCTTTTGGTCTGTTCTTTCTCACCTGTTCTTAGGAACTGTCCACATGGAATCATGGCAGAACATGTGCTTTATGTCTCAGTTCTGTAGCCCAAAGGTGATGTTTCGAGGATTTATCCATTTTGTTCTGTGCATGTATTNGGGCTGCCAGTCTGTTAGACACTTTTGCATTACACATTTTTATTAAGAAATATTTGCCAGAGAAAAAACATTAATCACCATAAAACAAGGCTTGGTTGTATGCTGCCTATAGAGATTTAGAAAGGTAACGTCCTGGTGCAGGAGCCCTGTGTGGGCTGGTGTCTGTGGCGCCTGCCGGTTTATTCTCTTTCTGGCTTTTCTTCTAGAAAAGCATCAAGCTTCAAAGGAAGTCTTTCCCTGCGCTCCGATTCACAGCACTACCCCAGGCCCGTGTCTACTGTTGAACCTGCCAGCGTGTATTAGTGTGTTACAGCCATCTGTTCGGTTGTCTGTCAGCTCTACCAGACTCAACTCGGGCTTTGTGTTTGCAGCACTGCATAATAGCGGCATGGACAGGTGCTCAGTACGGGCTTGCTGTGTGGAGGGGCAGCGAGTGAACGAGCAGGTTCGATTCTCTAGGAACAAACACCCTAACACTGTAGGGGTCTGTGTAGCCAAACTGTTTCCTTGTATAGCCACAGTTAGAGGGCCTTGCTCTGATTTGAACAAATTGAATTAAACATAAAGTCCTGTAGAACAGATGCATTTACAAGTCTCTGCTCACACAGCTGCTGGTCTGTTTAATAAAAACATTGCTGTTTGGAGTGGGTGTTCATGGTCTGTCTTTCTGTTAACTTTATTAGTATCATAGTCTTAGTTTCTGCAGACTGGAGCAGGTGAGAGGAAGAACGAGCCTGTGATGGGACTATTACCATTGGGTGGGCGTCAGGAAGTTGGGAGGGGGTAGGCTTTGCTGCTATGTGTGGCTGTAATGGGGACAAGCATGCAAGTTTCGTCTTCCTAGCCCCCAAGTTCAATGCTTTTTGACTCAGTACCGATCTCCACTCCTCCTTTCTCTCTGTCCTTTAAATGCTCAAGTGTGTATATATTTCTACTCGTTACAATTTGAGAGTTC
Organism: Rhizomys pruinosus; assembly: GCA_009823505.1. Taxonomy (NCBI): domain Eukaryota; kingdom Metazoa; phylum Chordata; class Mammalia; order Rodentia; family Spalacidae; genus Rhizomys; species Rhizomys pruinosus. The sequence continues at coordinate 1,217,208 of VZQC01010902.1, forward strand.
AGTGTATAATTTTATCAAATATAAGTGAACAAGTTATGAAATAGTTTTAACATTTATCTGTTATATTGTGGTGTTTTTATGTGTCTAAATAATTAGTTTGGATTCGCAAAACATGCCGAAGTAACATGTGTGTGGAGGTCAGAGGACACCTTTTTTTTTTTTTTTTTTTTTGTATTGTCTTTTCGAGACAGGGTCTCCCTGGAACTCACTCTGTGGACCAGGCTGGCCTTGAACTCAGAAAGATCCACCTGCCTCTGCCTCCCCAGTGCTAGGAGTAAAGGCGTGCGCCCACGCCCGGCCTCAGAGGACAACTTTAAGAGTCATTTCTCTCCTTCCACCATGGGGTCCCAGCGAGCAAATTCAGGTCTGTCAGGCTTGGAGCTGAGCACTTACCCGCTGAGCAGTCTCACCAGCCTCCTTAAAATTGGTTTTAGTTCTGCATGGTGGTGTGTGTCTTTAATCCCAGCACTCTGGAGGCAGAGGCAGGTGAATCTCTGTGATATTGAGGTCAGCCTGGTCGACATAATGAGTTCCAGCCCAACTACGGCTATAGGAAATCCCTGTCTCAGAAAACAACAAAAAACCAAAAATTATTTTTCCCCTTTTTGATTGGCTTTTTCTGTGAATTTCATGTGTTTTGATTATATCTAGGTTCCCTTTCATATCTGCACCCCTCCCCCCTGCTAAGCAAAATTATTTTTAATCATTTATTTTTGAAACAGAGTCTTGCAATATAGCCCAGTCTCACCTCTGCCTCAGCTTCCTGGGTGTTGTTGTTAGGGACAGGCAGCAGTCTGGGGTTTAGGTGCACAGTTAGTAGCAAGGTTCCCTGTCTGCTCTGCCTCAGCTTCCTGTGTGTTGTTAGGGACAGGCAGCAGTCCGGGGTTTAGGTGCACAGTTAGTAGCAAGGTTCCCGTCTGCTCTGTCTCAGTTTCCTGTGTGTTAGGGACAGGCAGCAGTCCAGGGTTTAAGTGCACAGTTAGTAGCAAGATTCCCGTCTGCTCTGCCTCAGCTTCCTGTGTGTTGTTAGGGACAGGCAGCAGTCCGGGGTTTAGGTGCACAGTTAGTAGCAAGGTTCCCGTCTGCTCTGCCTCAGCTTCCTGTGTGTTGTTAGGGACAGGCAGCAGTCCGGGGTTTAGGTGCACAGTTAGTAGCAAAGTTCCCCGTACGCTCTGCCCATGTCAGTCCCACCCGAACAAATTTGTCTTAGATCCCTTTTGTCCAGTCCTCTTTTCCCCTCCGATCTGTAGCAGCTGCTTTTGGTCTGTTCTTTCTCACCTGTTCTTAGGAACTGTCCACATGGAATCATGGCAGAACATGTGCTTTATGTCTCAGTTCTGTAGCCCAAAGGTGATGTTTCGAGGATTTATCCATTTTGTTCTGTGCATGTATTCAATTTGATTCTAGCAGCCCCAGAAATTGATTTTTTTTGTTTTTGGTCTTTTTGAGACAGGGTCTTCCTGTAGCCCCAGCTGGCTTTGAACTTGCTGTATAGACTACGCTGGCCTTGAACTTACTGATAGCCGCCTGCCTTTGCCTCCTGAGAGCTGGGATTAAAGGTGTTTGCCACCACACTTGGCCTAGACATTGATTTTTATCTGAAAGCTGCAAGCGTGTGTGGCCAGTTGCCATGATAAAACACCCTGACAAAAGCAACTTCTGGAGAAGGGTTGTTTTAGCTCCTGTCCGTGTGTAGTCTGACTGCAGGGTTAGCTGGAGGCAGTCAGTTCATCCAGTCAGAAGAGAGAGCGAGTCAGTAGCATACTAGTTTCATCTGGCTCTCCCCTGTCCATTCAGTCCTGGGCCCAGCCCTGAAGTGGCGCTGCTTGTTCAGGGTGTCTTCCCACCTCAGTGACCCAGTTAAGAAAGTCCCTCACAGGCATGACCTTAGGCTGACCTCATCCAGATGACCACTCACTCAGAGTCCCTTCGAGGGGATTCTGTGTTGTCAGGTAGGCGCACACACATACATGCACATTCAGGTGTGTGCATGTACGAGTGCACATGTGTGTGCGTGTATGTTTGAGGATTGTTGGCTGACTTAGTGTCAACTCCTGTTTATTGGTGCCAGTGCCCAGACTGCTTTACAAGCGTCTTCTCTGTATGTGGTGATTACTGCTGGACAAGGTCCTCTCCAGCAGACCATGTTGGTGACTGTCCTGACATTCAGTGAAGAACTTAGTGTTTGTCAAAAGCAGTCCTGTAATGTCCAGTTCTGATTGTTTTCCTACAGATTTAGCCCTGAAGATTGAGCTGAAGCCACAGGCCATGGGAAGTGTCTGAGGGAGAGCAGCCAGTCGTTGCCCAGGTTAGGTCCTGTCAAGGCTGCGTTGAAAAAAAGGTTGTGTTGGGGCTGGAGAGATGGCCTAGCGGTTAAGAGCACTGACTGTTTTTGCAGAGGACCTGGGTTCGATCCCCAGCACCCACATGGTGGCTGAGAACCGTCTGTAACTCCAATTCCAGGAGAACTCCAGTTCCAGGGGAATCCGACACCCTCTTCTGACCTCCATGGCATTGCATGACACGGGTGCACAAACCTGCATGCAGACAGTACATTCATATACACAGATAAATAAATTAATTTTTTAAATTATTTAAAAAATGAACAGTGCTTGGGCTAGAGAGATAAGAGAGCCGACTGCTCTTGCAGAGGACCCAGGTTCGATCCCCAGCACCCACATGGAGGCTGAGAACCGTCTTTAACTCCAGTTCCAGGGGAATCCGACACCCTCTTCTGACCTCCATGGCATTGCATGACACGGGTGCACAAACCTGCATGCAGACAGTACATTCATATACACAGAGAAATAAATAAATAAATAAAATTAACAAAAAAAAAGAAAAGAAAAGAAAAGAAGGGTGTGGCAGTGTTCAAAGGTGTTTATAGCCAGACTTCTTCCTTCTGCTCAGACTTTTGTCAGCCCAGTTTTGAGTTTTGGTGTGTGCCTTTTGTTTTGCTAGCATTTATCTAATACCTACTGTATGCCATTTGCTGTTCTATGTTTGTTAATGCTCACAGATCCACGAAGAGGGAAGTTTTTCCTTTCCATTCCCTTTTTCCGCATGTGAACAGACAGGAGCAAAGCCATGGACTTGGTGTAGGTGGAGCTGGGGTTCCGGAACGTCTGCGTGGTCTGGCCCTGCCTGTGGAGCGTGGACTGTCTGCGTGCTTGGTCTCTCCACGCCTTACCCACTCTCTACCTCTCCACTCCTTAGACTTGGTAATGAGGTTAGTGGAGATTTATAGCTTTCAAGCAGATTTAATGATTAGAGTTTTATGAGGTATGTAAGTTACTAGACAGGTCTTAGAATGGTTCTTTTTTCATTAAGTCAAGGCAGGATATTTGTGACATTTGTGAAGTTGACATTGGGCTTTTAAGTGTTATGGGCTAACCAAAAAGCCCAAGACATTTAATTGTGAGAATAGTATCAATTTCGGAGAGTAGTGGGGATTACAGAAATGAGGTGAAATGCTCTTTGTAGGAATAGGCTGTTGGGAGTGGAGCACATGGTCTGCCCTATTGGTATTTGAGAGGGTAGGCACTCCCACCAACAAAAATCTTTGCAGACTTTATTAGATGCGGAAAGGAACTCTTATTTGAAGGATGATTTTTTTGGGGGGGGGTAAACCCTGGCTTTCCATTTGAACCCTTGCTTAGCTACAGATGAGGACTCTTCTCTGACTTTACATTTGAACACTTCCTTAGCTACAGATGAGGACTCTTCTCTGACTTTCCATTTGGACCCTTCCTTAGCTACAGATGAGGACTCTTCTCTGACTTTACATTTGGACCTTTCCTTAGCTACAGATGAGGACTCTTCTCTGACTTTACATTTGAACATTTCCTTAGCTACAGATGAGGATTCTTCTCTGACTTTCCATTTGAACCCTTGCTTAGCTACAGACGAGGACTCTTCTCTGACTTTCCATTTGGACCCCTCCTTAGCTGCACACGAGGACTCTTCTCTGACTTTCCATTTGGACCCTTCCTTAGCTGCACACGAGGACTCTTCTCTGACTTTCCATTTGGACCCCTCCTTAGCTGCACACGAGCCCCCCCCCCCGGCTTTCCATGTGGACCCCTCCTTAGCTGCACACGAGCCCCCCCCGACTTTCCATGTGGACCCCTCCTTAGCTGCACATGAGGACTCTTCCCTGACTTTCCATGTGGACCCTCCCTTAGCTGCACACGAGGACTCTTCTCTGACTTTCCATGTGGACCCTTCCTTAGCTGCACACGAGGACTCTTCCCTGACTTTCCATGTGGACCCTCCCTTAGCTGCACACGAGGACTCTTCTCTGACTTTCCATGTGGACCCTTCCTTAGCTGCACATGAGGACTCTTCCCTGACTTTCCATGTGGACCCTTCCTTAGCTGCAGACGAGGACTCTTCCCTGAGTTTCCATGTGGACCCTTGCTTAGCTGCACACGAGGACTCTTCTCTGACTTTCCATGTGGACCCTTCCTTAGCTGCACACGAGGACTCTTCTCTGACTTTCCATGTGGACCCTTCCTTAGCTGCACATGAGGACTCTTTTCTGACTTTCCGTGTGGACCCTTCCTTAACTGCACACGAGGACTCTTCCCTGAGTTTCCATGTGGACCCTTGCTTAGCTGCACATGAGGAGTCTTCCTTGACTTTCCATGTGGACCCTTCCTTAGCTGCAGACAAGGACTCTTCTCTGACTTTCCATGTGGACCCTTCCTTAGCTGCAGACGAGGACTCTTCTCTGACTTTCCAGGTGGACCCCTCCTTAGCTGCACACGAGGACTCTTCTCTGACTTTCCAGGTGGACCCTTCCTTAGCTGCAGACGAGGACTCTTCTCTGACTTTCCATGTGGACCCCTCCTTAGCTGCAGACGAGGACTCTTCCCTGACTTTCCATGTGGACCCTTCCTTAGCTGCAGACGAGGACTCTTCCCTGAGTTTCCATTTGGACCCTTCCTTAGCTGCAGATGAGGACTCTTCTCTGACTTTCCATGTGGACCCTCCCTTAGCTGCAGACGAGGACTCTTCTCTGATTTTCCATGTGGACCCTTCCTTAGCTGCACACGAGGACTCTTCCTTGACGTTCCCTTTGTACCCTTCCTTAGCTGTACACGAGGACTCTTCTCTGACTTTCCATGTGGACCCTTCCTTAGCTGCAGACAAGGACCCCCCCCCCCCAGCACTTCTGCTTTTCTGTGACCAGTGCATGGTATATCCTCACCACAGAGTTAGCTTTTGTTTTGTTTTGTTTTTGAGACAGGGTTTCCCTGTAGCTGGCCTGGAACTCACAGACATCCACCTGCTTCTGCCTCCCGAGAGCTGGGATTGAAGGCGTGTGCCACTGTGCTGGATAGCGTTAGTGTCAACTTGACACACCTGGGTTGAGGGAGCCTCAATTGAGGAATTGGCTCCATTGGACTGGCCTGTGGCCACATCTGTGGAGTATTGTCTTGATTGTCGAGCAATGTGGGAGGGCCCAGCCCACTATGGGTGGTGCCACCCTGGGCAGGTTGTTGTGTACCGTATAAGAGGCAGGCTGGGCATGGGCCAGGGCAGCAAGCCAGTGAACAGCATTCCTCCATGGCCTGTGCTTCAGCTCCTGCCTCCAGGTTTCTGCCCTGAGTTCCTGCCTTGGGCTCCCTAAGTGATGAACAGTGACCCAGGAGATGTAAGCTGAATAAACCCTTTCCTCCCCAAGTTGGTGTCGGTCATAGTGTTTTGTCACAGCAATGGAAGACAACTAGAACAGCCACCATGCCCAGCTAGCTCTTTTGACCTTATTCTTCACTTCCCCATCTGTTTTTCATATCACCTTATTAGATGTTTTTCCTCCCCAAGACAAAAGGCAGACACATTGGTATTGTTGGTGTTGATGGTTTCAGGATCATGACCATCTGCAAGTCTATTTTCAGTTGGCAGTGTGATGCTCTGGTGCATTAAGATTGAATAGAGTTGCCCTCAGTGACTGCTGATGTGTTTCTGGAATGCATGGGCCCTTGATCCTAGTTTGAAGATTGAAGCCTTCATGTTTGAATCAGACCTGTGTGATGTAGAAAGACAAAATGCACCCTTAGTGTTTGCATGATTATCTGCAGAGCAGAAAGGCTTGGTGGGAGGGGTCCGCAGGACCAACGCTGTACCCTGGGAGAAACAGGTTGTTGTTTTCAGTGGATGGCAGGTGTCAGAGTTGAAAAGCAGATTTTATAATGAAAATACTGTGTGAATGGTATTGGTAGAATGGCTAGTTTAGTTACAGTGATGTGAACCATGGGCAGGACAGACAGACTGAGTCATCTTGCCCTATCAGACAGGCTCTTTAGGAAAAGCTCTCCCAATTAGTTCAGCTTGCTGTTTCTTTTTTTCTTTTTTTTTTTTTAAATGTTTTTTTATTATTATTATTATCTTTGTATGTGTATGAATGTACTGTCTGCATGCAGGTCTGTGCACCCGTGTCGTGCAATGCCGCGGAGGTCAGAAGAGGGTGTTGGATTCCCCTGGAACTGGAGTTCTCCTGGAATTGGAGTTACAGACGGTTCTCAGCCACCATGTGGGTGCTGGGGATCGAACCCAGGTCCTCTGCAAGAGCGTCGCTGCTCTTAACCGCTAGGCTATCTCTCCAGTCCCCAGCTTGCTGTTTCAAGGAGTGACATGGTCAAGCATTTTTGGCTACTCAAAATATTTTTTATTTTTATTTTTTTTAAATTTTATTTCTTTTTTTTTTTTTCTTAAATTTTTATTTATTTTCTATGTGTATGAATGTACTGTCTGCATGTAGGTTTGTGCACCCATGTCGTGCAATACTGGGGAGCTCAGAAGAGGGTGTCAGATTCCCCTGGAACTGGAGTTACAGATGGTTCTCAGCCGCCATGTGGGTGCTGGGGATGGAACCCAGGTCCTCTGCAAGAGCAGTTGGCACTCTTAACCCCTAGGCCATCACTCCAGCCCCCAAAATATTTTTTATTTTTACTTCGTCTGTATGTGCATGATGTGTGTGGGCAGAAGACAACTGTGGATGTTGATTCTCTCCTTCCCCCGTGTGGGTTCTGGGGGAATTGAAATCAGGTCCTCAGGGTGTACGATTGCCAGCCCTTCACTGTGCTTCTGAGATAAAAACCTATGTTTAAAAAATCGTTGCGAAAGTTCAGTAGGTTTAGTAACGAAGTGTTTAGAGTTGGAAAATAAGTTTAGGGAACAAATCAGAGTGGTTTTTGAATGTAGGATATTGATTTTCCTGTGAATGAGCATCAGAAATTGAAGAAACGGGAACATCAATGATGCTGGCCACACTCCATCATCCTCCTCGCTCCTGGTCACACTCCATCCTCCTCCTCCTCCTGGTCACACTCCATCCTCCTCCCTCCTGGTCACACTCCATCCTCCTCCTCCTCCTGGTCACACTGCATCCTCCTCCTCCCTCCTGGTCACACTCCATCCTCCTCCTCCTCCTTCCTGGTCACACTCCATCCTCCTCCTCCCTCCTGGTCACACTCCATCCTCCTCCTCCCTCCTGGTCACACTGCATCCTCCTCCTCCCTCCTGGTCACACTCCATCCTCCTCCTCCTCCTGGTCACACTCCATCCTCCTCCTCCTCCTGGTCACACTCCATCCTCCTCCCTCCTGGTCACACTCCATCCTCCTCCTCCTCCTGGTCACACTGCATCCTCCTCCTCCCTCCTGGTCACACTCCATCCTCCTCCTCCCTCCTGGTCACACTCCATCCTCCTCCTCCCTCCTGGTCACACTCCATCCTCCTCCCTCCTGGTCACACTCCATCCTCCTCCTCCCTCCTGGTCACACTCCATCCTCCTCCTCCCTCCTGGTCACACTCCATCCTCCTCCTCCTGGTCACACTCCATCCTCCTCCTCCTGGTCACACTCCATCCTCCTCCTCCCTCCTGGTCACACTCCATCCTCCTCCTCCCTCCTGGTCACACTCCATCCTTCTCCTCCTGGTCACACTCCATCCTCCTCCTCCTCCTGGTCACACTCCATCCTCCTCCCTCCTGGTCACACTCCATCCTCCTCCTCCTGGTCACACTCCATCCTCCTCCTCCTGGTCACACTCCATCCTCCTCCCTCCTGGTCACACTCCATACTCCTCCTCCCTCCTGATCACACTCCATCCTCCTCCTCCTGGTCACACTCCATCCTCCTCCTCCCTCCTGGTCACACTCCATCCTCCTCCCTCCAGGTTACACTCCATCCTCCTCCTCCTGGTCACACTCCATCCTCCTCCTCCTCCTGGTCACACTGCATCCTCCTCCTCCCTCCTGGTCACACTCCATCCTCCTCCTCCCTCCTGGTCACACTCCATCCTCCTCCTCCCTCCTGGTCACACTCCATCCTCCTCCTCCCTCCTGATCACACTCCATCCTCCTCCTCCTGGTCACACTCCATCCTCCTCCCTCCTGGTCACACTCCATCCTCCTCCTTCCTACTGGTCACACTCCATCCTCCTCCCTCCTGGTCACACTCCATCCTCCTCCCTCCTGGTCACACTCCATCCTCCTCCTCCCTCCTGGTCACACTCCATCCTCCTCCCTCCTGGTCACACTCCATCCTCCTCCTCCTCCCTCCTGGTCACACTCCATCCTCCTCCTCCTGGTCACACTCCATCCTCCTCCTCCCTCCTGGTCACACTCCATCCTCCTCCTCCTGGTCACACTCCATCCTCCTCCTCCTCCCTCCTGGTCACACTCCATCCTCCTCCTCCTCCCTCCTGGTCACACTCTGTCCTCCTCCTCCCTCCTAGTCACACTCTGTCCTCCCTCCATCTCTGTTTCTTTCCTTTTTTGAAGCAACTGCTCCTTTTATATTTGTTTTTTTTTCAGCATCTTCCTCCTTGAAGAAGGCTGAGGAAATTGAATTATATTCTATGTATTAAGTTTGTAATTTTATTCTGTACAGATTATGAAGGCTTTTAGTAAATAGAAGTTTTTGGTTTCTGTGTATCTAGGGACTCGAGGGAACCATAAGGAGTCAGGTCCGATCGCAGTAGATAAGGCACTCTGCAGTGTCCTTAAGGCCAATGTGCTCATTTATGCTCTAGGAAGATCAGAGCTGGTTGGTCTCTTCTGTAAACGAAATAGAGTCTGAGAGGTTAGTTACAGTCCTTAGGTAAAACTATTTTGAGATTTTTGTTTATGTGTGATGGGTGAATGTAAAGCGTATGTGCTTATTGTGTGTGAGGGTGTGAGCCACCTCTGGAGGTGTCAGAGTGTTCTTTGGTACCTCTTCTACCTGTCTGAGGTGAGTTCTCTTCCTAGCTGTGTAGATCAGGGTAACTGGCCCTCACGCTTGCCTGGACTCTCTCCTCTCCCCATCTCCCCACGGGTGCTAGAATCACAGACACTTGAGCTGCTCTGTGTAGCTTTTATTCGGGTCCTGAGGATCCAGATTGGGTCATGAGGCTTGCAGAGCAAGCACTTTACTCAGTGAATCATCTCCCCCACTCGTGTTTTGAGAGTTTGTAGTAAAATGGACATGCTATTTCATGCTCAGGCTGGAAATGCACACGGCCCTTCTCCCAGCCAGCCCCAGGAAGGCCCAGGAGGGACGAGGATGGGATGCACTTGGCAAGGCCGGGCCCTCTCTTCTGCGTGACACTGAGCGTTCACAGCTCAGAGGTGATTGCTGAGTCCTGCCTGGGCCAAGGCTGAAGCCGAGGGCCCTGGGTAGTTGGTTGTTGTATGAATGCATTTTTTTAGCACAACTCTTGAATAATTTAAAGACTGCCAGCTTGTTAGTGCTGGCAGCATCGATGACTCCAGCAGCCCATTCCTTTGAAAGGCTGTCAACGTAGGCAGGTGCGTTGTTGTTTAGAGCTATCAGGAGAACTATCTGGGCTTTCCTGCTGCAAACCTACCTGCCTGTGTGAGCACCTTCCATGCATGGACTCTGAGACCCTTGGTTGCTGCTGGTAATTGGTCTGCTGAGCTCCTGTGTGAGGCCAGCTCCACCCCTCGTTGCCCACCGCCCACTTCCTCTGCTGCTCATTCTGTTTTCCTGGTACCACATTCCTCTCTTAGCAGTTCGGGGGTTTCTGTTCTTTTTTAATTAATTTTTTTATAAGTAAGGGTTTGTTGATCACTTCTTTTTTTCCTTTCTGTTTCCAGTCAGACCCCCTGGTCAGAGGCAGGGTTCTTAGCAGGATTGACACTTCTCGGTCAGGTGCAACTCTCAGTTCTCAGTCCTTATGTTCTGCTTTTGTTGGCATCTGCTCTTGCTGGTCTTTCTAGAATGCTGTCTCCTGGGCACTCTGCTGAGCACTCTCTCTCTCTCCGGGGCACTCTGCTGAGCACTCTCTCTCTCTCCGGGGCATTCTGCTGAGCAGTCTCTCTCCTGTTCCTGGTTTTCTTGCTGTCTCACTGGCTGCCCTTTCACGCTGCAGTACCCCCTTCCAGTTCCCCCCACAGTATCTCCAAGGCACTTCTTGTCTCCCCTTTACCGATGTTCACTTAACTTACAGTGTTATAGTACTTCTTGGCTTTAAGTCCTCTCCCTTCATTGATGATTCTCAAACGTACGGTTCCTTTGAACCGTTGTTCCTTTGCCCACATGGAGCATCTGAATTTGGAGGTTTGAGTCCTATCTACTTACCATGTCTGAACCTTTTCATCTTTCCCATAAGTTTGCTTGCTCCTCAGTCTTCCAATCTTAGAGGAACCTGGGTCCTTTGGGTCAAGGATAACGAACTACTCTTGTTTTCATTTCACATGCTAGATCTGGTGCAAATCCTACTTTCTGCATTAAAGTATACCCAGGATCTTACCATCTGGTAGTTGCGTCCTCTCAGGCCACCTTCATGGTCTAAGCCACATCAACATCCTGTTTACTGTCTAGACCAGCGTGGTGGTGCACGCCTTTAATCCTAGCACTTGGGAGGCAGAGGCAGGTGGTTCTTTGTGAGTTCAAGGCCAGCCTGGTCTACAGAGTGAGTTCCAGGCCAGCTGGGGCTATAGGGAGACCCTGTCTAAAAAAAAAAAAGTAGCCTAATGGGAGGCTGGGCATGGTTATGCACACCTTTAATCCCAGCACTTGGCAGGCAGAGACAGAGGTAGAGGGCAGAGGCCAGAGGGCAGAGGGCAGAGGCCAGAGGGCAGAGGGCAGAGGCCAGAGGATCTCTGAGTTCAAGACCAGCTTGATCTATATAGGGATTTCTAGACCACCTGGGGCTACAGGGAGACCCTATCTCAAAACGACAAAAAACAGTAACCTCATGGAATGCCTTTTCTCTCCACAGTTTATGTTCCACACAGTAGTCAGCAACTTTTGAGACCGTCAGGGACTAGAGATGCAGCTCAGGGACCCAGTGCACATTTAGTCTGTGAGGCTCTGGTTTCAATCCTAGCACCAGAGGGGAGCAACTGGAAGTCCAGTTGTTTTGCTCTTGTGCTTGGAGTTAATAATGTCCACTAGGACTTCTGTATGGAAGGCTCTGTTTGTGCTGATGGAGTACCTTGTAGCCTCACGTTGCCTGGCTAGTGCAGTGCAAGAACCGAATTTTGTTTTAGGCAGGATCTCACCATGTCATGCTGGTTGGCTAAGAACTTGCTATGTAGACCAGGCTGGCCTTGAACTCAGAGATCCACTTGCTTCTGCCTCCTGAGTGCTGGGATCAAAGGTGTGTGTCACCATGCCTGGAGAGGAACTAAATTTTAATATATTGTTGTTGTTGTTGTTGTTATTATTATTATTATTATTATTATTATTTGGTCTTTTTGAGACAGAGTCTCCCTGTAGCCCCAGCTGACCTGGAACTCACTCTGTAGACCAGGCTAGCCTTGAACTCACAAAGATCTGCCTGCCTCTGCCTCCTGAGTGCTAGGATTAAAGGTGTGTGCCACTGCGCCTGGCTATTTTTTTTTTATGTGTATGAGTGTATTGGCTGCATGTATCTAAGTGCACCCATGCCTCTGAGGCCTTTGGAGATCAGAAGAGGGTGTGGACCCTGTGGAGCTGGAGTTATGCATGGTCACCCACCATGTAGCCGCTGGGACTTCAGCCTGGGTCCTCTGAAAGAGCTGCCGCACCACCTCTCCAGCCCCAGAACTAAATTTAAAAAATGCAGATAGCCACATGAGTGAGGTCCAAAGTTTCTGTTATGGCTTAAAATGTTATGTGAGCTGAGGGGGCTGGAGGGATGGCCTAGCGGAGCCTCTCTCCTCTCTGCCTGTGTGTCTTTCTATCTCTCTCTCTCTGTTTCTCCCTTCTCTGTTTCTTTCTGTTCCTCTCTGTTTCTCTCTCTATCCCCCCTCTCTCTGTTTCTCTCTATATCTTCCCCTCTCTCTGTTTCTCTTTCTCTGTCTCTCTGTTTCTCTCTCTCCCCCTCTGTTTCTCTCTCTCTCTCCCCCTCTCTCTCTGTTTCTCTCTCTCTCTATCTCCCCCCTCTCTCTGTTTCTCTGTTTCTCTTTCCGTCCCCTCCTCTGTTTCTCTCTCTTTTTCTCTCTTTTCCCCTCCCTATTGTATCTGTAACCCCAATGGCCACCTTGAGTTCTTGCTGGCAACCAAAGCAGAACAGTCACCAGCCTATATCAGACATTTGCTAAATACTTATAATATTTATTAATGAATGCAAATTTGCGCCAAAGTGATATATTTTTCCGCGATGAATAAAAACCTTTCCATGGAGTTACAAAGTAGGGCTGGGAAGATGGCTCTGTGGGTAAGGTGGTCTTTGCATAAACAAGGAGACCTGAGTTTCGATCCCCAGGATCCATGGAGCAGCTGGGTGCTGTGGTACCTGCTTATAAGCCCACTTCTGGGGGCAGAGATAGGAGGGTCCTCAGAGCTCGCTGCCCAGTCTGGCTAGCTAAAATGACAAGTTATGGCCTAGGTTAAGTAAGAGAGACCCTGTCTCAAAACTACAGTGGAGAGTTAGAGTAGAGGGAGATCCCCAGCGCCAAGCCCCTCTGGCTTCCACATGTGCATGGTGTGGGTACGTGTGCAGCATGTGTATACGCATGTGTACACACAAACACATGGCAGAGTTATGAAAGAGCCAGATGTTAGGACTCAAGGAACATTAGGACAATGAGTCTTTCTCATCTCCTTCCTTTCTCATTATGAGAAGGAGTTTTATAGAAAACTGACCAAGGTAATAACACTGATCAGTTGTCCATGAGTTTTCTTATATTAAAAGTATGAATTATTGGGGCTGGAGAGATGACTCAGTGGTAAAGAATCTTCTGCTCTTCTGAAGGACAAATTTGGTTCCCTGAATCCATGCTGGGCAGCTCACCACTGGTTGTTAGCTCTGTCATTTGGTTCCCTGCATCCACGTGGGCAGCTCACCACTGGTTGTTAGCTCTGTCATTTGGTTCCCTGCATCCATGCTGGGCAGTTCACCACTGGTTGGTAGCTCTGTCATTTGGTTCCCTGCATCCATGTGGGCAGCTCACCGCTGGTTGTTAGCTCTGTCATTTGGTTCCCTGCATCCACGTGGGCCGCTCACCGCTGGTTGGTAGCTCTGTCATTTGGTTCCCTGCATCCACGTGGGCAGCTCACTGCTGGTTGGTAGCTCTGTCATTTGGTTCCCTGCGTCCACGTGGGCAGCTCACTGCTGGTTGGTAGCTCTGTCATTTGGTTCCCTGCATCCATGTGGGCAGCTCACTGCTGGTTGGTAGCTCTGTCTCCATGGGATTTGATGTCTGCTCCTGGCCTCTATTGGTACCACACATAGGCCCATAAATAAAATAAATGTTAAAACATGAATTGAGGGGGCTGGAGAGATGGCTGAGCGGTTAAGAGTACTGACTGCTCTTGCAGAGGACCCGATTTGATTCCCAGCACCCACATAACGGCTAATAACCATCTTTAACTCCAGTTCCAGAGGAATTGACACCCTCTTCTGACCTCTGAGGCATTGCACCACACAGGTGCACCAACCTACATGCAGATAAAAAAATACTAAATAAATTAAAAAAATGAATTGAGATTTTGTTATAAAAGGGAAGACCTAATGAGCTATAAGATGACCTTGGACTGCCATGAGAAGAAACTGTAATGTCTGTAACTCATACGGAAGCCCAGCAGATTCAAGAAGCCGAGATATGGAGCCTGTGTTCACAGGACTCAAGAGGCTGAGATGGAGCCCGTGATCCCAGGACTCAAGATTCGGAGATGGAGCCCATGATCCCAGGACTCAAGAGGCTGAGATGGAACCTGTGATCCCAGGACTCAAGAGGCTGATAAGGAGCCTGTGATTTCAGCACTCAAGACCCTGAGATGGAGCCTGTGATCCCAGGACTCAAGAGGGTGAGATGGAGCCTGTGATTCCAGCACTCAAGACCCTGAGATGGAGCCTGTGATCCCAGGACTCAAGACCCTGAGATGGAGCCTGTGATCCCAGGACTCAAGAGGCTGAGATGGAGCCTGTGATCCCAGCACTCAAGAGGCTGAGGTGGAGCCCGTGATCCCAGCACTCAAGAGGCTGAGGTGGAGCCTGTGATCCCAGTACTCAAGAGGCTGAGATGGAGCCGGTGATCCCAGGACTCAAGAGGCTGAGATGGAGCCTGTGATCCCAGCACTCAAGACACTGAGATGGAGCCTGTGATCCNCCCGGGCTCCATCTCCGCATCTTGAGTGCTGGGATAACAGGCTCCATCTCACCCTCTTGAGTCCTGGGATCACAGCCTCCATCTCAGGTTTTTGAGTTGCTTAGGATCCCAGGCTCTATCTAGGCATCTTGAGTCCTGGGATCAGGGGCTCCATTTCAGCGTCTTGAGTGCTGGGAATTCCCAGGCTCCATCTCATCATCTTGAGTGCTGGGATCAAAGTTCCATTCTCAGAGCCCTCTTGCGTGCTGGGATCACGGGCTCCATCTCCGCGTCTTGCGTGCTTTTGGGCTCACCAGCCTCCATCTCAGCCTCTTAAGTGCGGGGATCACAGGCTCATCTCAGCCTCTTGAGTCCTGGGATTCCACGGGCTCCATCTCTGCATCTTGAGTTCTGGGATAACCAACTCCCTCTCAGCCTCTTGAGTGCTGGAATCCGGGCTCCATCTCAGGGTTTGAGTGCTTGGACACCACGCGCTTCCAATTGCAGTTGTTTTGAGTCGCGGGGACATGGGCCCATCTCCGCATCTTGAGTCCTGGGATCACGGGATCCATCTAAGACTCTTGAGTGCTGGGATCCACAGGTTCCATCTAAGCCTCTTGCGTATTGGGATCAAAGGTTCCATCTCAGCCTTCTGGAGTGCTGGGATCACAGGTTCCATCTCAGCCTCTTGAGTGCTGGGGGTCACTGGGCTCCAATCTCAGATGGTTTGAGTGTTGGGATCACAGGCTTCATCTCAGTGTTTTGAGTGCTGGATCACAGGGTCCATCTTAGCTCTTGAGTGACTGGGATACGGGGCATATCTACAGTGTTTTGAGATCCTGGATCATGGGCTCCATCTCAGCGTCTTGAGTCCTGGGATCACAGGTCCATCTCAGAGTCTTGAGTGCTGGGACCACAGGGTCCATCAGGTCTTGAGTGCTAGGAACAGGGCTCCATCTCAGCATCACCAGGCTCCATCTCGCATCTTGAGTCCTGGATCACGGGGTCCATCTCACGCCTCTTGAGTCCTGGATCACAGGCTCCATCTCAGCTCTTAGGTGCTGGGATCACCACTCCATCTCAAGGTTTTGAGTCCTGGGATCATGGGCTCATCTCAGCGCTCTTGAGTCCGGGATCACGGGGCTCCATCTCAGATCTTAGTGCTAGGATCACGGGTCTCTCCGAGTTTTGAGTGTGGGATCATGGGCTTCCATCTCGAGTCTAAGTTCTGGGATCACAGGCTCCATCTCAGCTCTTGAGTGCGGGATCACAGGCTCCATCTCAGCCTCTTGAGTCCTGGGATTCACAGGCTCCATCTCAGCCTCTTGAGTCACTGGGATCACAGGCTCCACTCAGCCTCTTGAGTGCTGGGTTCACGGCTACTAGCCTCATGAGTGACTGGATACAGGTCCATCTAGATCTGAGTCCTGGGATTACGGGCTCCATCTCAGTGTCTTGAGTACTGGGATCACAGGCTCCATCAGCCTCTTCAGTATCTGGGATGTTGGCTCCCATCTCAGGCCGTTGCAGTCCTGGGATCACGGGCTCCATCCTCAGACTCATTGAGAGGGCTGGGATCCACAGGCTCCATCTCGTGTGTTTTGAGTGCTGGGATCATGGTCCCATCTCAGCGTCTTGAGTCCTGATATCATGGGCTCCATCTCCGTTTGAGTGTGGATCACAGGCTCCATATCAAGCGTCTGAAGTTGCTGGGTCACAGGCTCCATCTCAGGCGACCTCTTGAGCTCCTGGAGTTCACGGGGCTCCATCTCAGCCTGCTTGAGTGCTGGGATCACGGGCTCCACCTGCAGCCTCTTGAAGTGCTGGGATCACAGCTCCATCTCAGCCATCTTGAAGTCCTGGGATCACCGCTCCAACTCAGGGTCTCTTGGTGCTGGATAACAGGGCTCCACATCTGGCTCTTGAGTGCTGGATCACAGGCTCCATCTCACTCTTGAGTCCTGGGATCACAGGGCTCCATTCTAGCCTCTTGAGCCTGGGATCACAGGCTCCATCTCAGGGTCTTGGAGTGCTGGATCACAGGCTCCTCTCAGCCTCTTGAGTGCTGGGATCACCAGGCTCCATCTCAGCCTCTTGAGTCCTGATCATGGGCTCCCGATCTCATGGCTCCATCTCAGCTTCTTGAGTGTTGGGCTCACAGGCTCCATCCTCAGCGACTTGAGTGCTGGAATCACAGGCTCCATCTCAGCCTTGAGTCCTGGAGATTCAGGGCTCCCATCTCAGCCTCTTGAGTGCTGGGATCACAGGCTCCATTCAGCCTCTTGAGTGCTGGGGTCACCGGCCTCCATCCAGTGTATCTGAATAGTGCTGGGATCACAGGCCCCATCTCAGGCGTCTTGAGTCCTGGGATCACCGGCTACATTCTCAGCCTCTTGAGTGCTGGATCACGGGCTCCATACTCTGTGTTTTGGTGCTGGGATCATGGGCTCTCATCTCTCAGCATCTGAGTCCCTGATATCCAGGGGCTCCATCTCACGTTCTGAGTGCTGGGATCAACATGCTCCATCTCGAGTGTCTTGGTGCTGGGATACACAGGCTTCACATCTCCAGTGTACTTTGAGGTTCCTCGGATCACGGCTCCATCTCAGCTCTTGGAGTATGTTGCGATCCACAGGCTCCACCTCAAGCCCCTTGAGTCGCTGGATCATACGGGTCCACCCTCAGCCTCTGATTGCTGGAGATCACAGGCTCCATCTCACGCTGCATCTTGAGTCCTGGGATCACAGGCTCCATCTAGGATCTTGAGCCTGTGGATCACAGGCATCCATCTCAGGGTCCTTGAGTCGCTGGAAATCACAGGCTCATCTCACTCTTGAAGTCTGGGATCACAGTGCATCAATTCTCAGCCTCTTGAGTCTTGGATCACAGGCTCAAATTTCAGGGTTCCTGAGTAGTGGAAATAACGAGGATCCAATACTAGCCTCTTGAGGTGCTGGGGATTGCACGGATTCCACCTCAGCATGCTTGAGTGCTGCGGATTCCACAGGCTCCAATCTCAGCTTCTTTGAGTCCTGGGATCACGGGTTCCATTCTGTCTTGGTACTCGGGATTACAGCAGGCTCCATCTTCACGCCTCTTGAGTCCTGAATCACGGGCTCCATCTCAGTGTTTTGAGTGCTGGGATCATGGGCTCCATAACTCAGCGTCTTGGAGTCTGGGTTCACGGGCTCATCTCAGCCTCTTGACTGCTGGGATCACGCGGCGTCCATTCCTTAGGTGCTTTTGCAGTGCTGGGATCATGGCTCCATCTCGAGTTGCTTAAGTGCTTGCGACATCACAGGCTCCATGCTCAGTGATCTTGCAGTGCTGGGATCTAACAGGTCATTCAGCTTCTTGAGTCTGGGATCACAGGATCATCTCAGGCTCTTGAGTGCTGGGATCACCGTCTCCATCTCTGCTCTTGAGTCTCGGGATAGCAGGCTCCAAAATCTGTGATCACGTGTCCTCTGGTTTTGAGTGCTGGGATCAGGGTCGCTCTCAGCGTCTTGATTCCTGGTATCACGGGCTCCATCTCAGCCGTCTGTGAGTGCTGGGATATACGGGATACATCTTGTTGTTTTGAGTGCTGGGATCCTGGGCTCCATCTCAGCATCTTTGAGTCCTGATATCAGGGGCTCTCCCATCTCAGCCTAGTGCTTGATCATGGCAGTGTCGTGGGATCACAGGCTCCATCTCTGCGTCTTGAGTCCTGGGATCCACGGCTCCACTCATTGGCAGTCGGGAGTCACCGGCTACCGTGTCTTGATTTACTGGGTCACAGGCTCACACCCTCAGCCTCTTGGTGCTGGGATCACGGGCTCCACCTCAGCCTCTTGATGTGCTGGGATCACAGGCTCCATCTCAGCCTCTTGAGTTCCTTGGGGATTCCACCGGGCTCCATTCTCAGTGTCTTGAGTGCTGCGATCACAGTTCCATCTCAGCGTCTTGAGTGCTGGGATCACGGGCTCCAGTGCTCGTGTTTGTGCTTTGGATCATGGCTCCTTTCACGATCTTGAAGTCTGGGATCAGGGGCTCCCATCTCAAGCCTCTTGAGTGCTGGGATCACGGCTCCATCTCGGTTTTTTGAGTGCGGGGATCCATGGGCTCCATCTCAGCGTCTTGACGTGCTGGGACACCAGCTCCAATCTTCAGTGTCTTGAGCTGATGGGATCACAGGCTCCATTCTCAGCCTCTGAGTCGCTGGGTTATCACGGGCGCTCCATCTGCCCATTGAGTCGCTGGGATCACGGGCTCCACCTCAGCTTTCTTGAGTGCTGTGGATCACAGGCTCCATCTCAGCCTCTTGAAGTCCTGGGTCATAGGCTCCACTTCATGGGGTTTCTCTTGAGTGCTGGGGTAACAGGCTCCATAGGTCGAGTTCTGGAGATCACAGGCTTCCATCTCACCCTCTTGAGTCCTGGGATCACAGCTCCCTCTCAGCTCTCTTGAGTCCTGAGTCACGGCTCCATCTCAGGGGTTCATTGAGTGCTGGGAATCCGCAGGAGCTACATATCAGCTCTGAGTCCTGGGATAACAGGCCAAATCTAGCCTCTTGAGTCGTGGGATCACGGCTCACATCTTCCGCATCTTGAATGTTGGCCATCACGGGCTCCATCTTCAGCGTCCTTGAGTTGTTGGGCTCACAGGCTCCATCTGCAGCTCATTGGTGCTAGGATATCACAGGCTCCATCTCAGCCTTGAGTCCTGGTCTCATGGGCTCCATCTCAGCCTTTTGAGTTGCTGGGATCAACAGCTCCATCGTCAGCCTCTTGAGTGCTGGATCACGGCTCCATTCAGTGTTTTGAAAGTTGCTGAGATCATGGCTCCGTTCTCTGGGCATCTTGAGTCCTGGATGATCCGGGCTCCATCTCACCTCTTGAGTGCTGGGATCACGGGGCTCATCTCTTTGTTTGTTTTGATCTGCTGGACATGGGCTCCATCTCAGCCATCTTGAGTCCTGATATCAGGTCCCAGCACTCAAGAGGCTGAGATGGAACCTGTGATCCCAGCACTCAAGAGGCTGAGATGGAACCTGTGATCCCAGCACTCAAGAGGCTGAGATGGAACCTGTGATCCCAGCACTCAAGAGGCTGAGATGGAACCCGTGGTCCCAGGACTCAAGAGGCTGAGATGGAACCTGTGATCCCAGCACTCAAGAGGCTGAGATGGAACCTGTGATCCCAGCACTCAAGAGGCTGAGTTGGAACCTGTGATCCCAGCACTCAAGAGGCTGAGATGGAACCTGTGATCCCAGCACTCAAGAGGCTGAGATGGAACCCGTGGTCCCAGGACTCAAGAGGCTGAGGTGGAGCCTATGTTCCCAGCACTCAAGAGGCTGAGATGGAGCCCGTGATCCCAGCACTCAAGAGGCTGAGATGGAGCCTGTGATCCCAGCACTCAAGATGCGGAGATGGAGCTGGTGATCCCAGGACTTTTTGGTGATAAAAAAAAAATTGAAGGGAACAAAAGCACCAAGAAGACTTGCTCAAAGAACTTACCCCAACAATAAACTGTAAAACCTCAAAAAAATTTAAAAAAAGACTTGAGAAAAAGAAACAAGACAGGACTTAACATGTATGGCAGAATGCATGAGTACGGGGGAGGGCATGGATGGTGGGACAGGCATAAACTTGATTAAGAAATATTGTATGAAATGCACAAAAGCTCAATAAAAAATTAAGGAAAAAAAAAGTCCAGTGGAGAAATGTGAAGACTGTCTTGGTTCCTTTTTCATAGTATAGTATTGTGGTTCATTTAGGTGTTCTGGGTACCAACAAGCTTTTCAAAAATAATTTTCTTTCCTTGTAGCTTAAAGACTCTACTCTTCAAAGCCAGTGTCCAGCTCCCTCCCTTACCCAGTAGCCACTGTCCAGCTCCCTCCCTTACCCAGCAGCCACTGTCCAGCTCCCTCCCTTACCCAGTAACCACTGTCCTGCTCCCTCCCTTACCCAGTAGCCACTGTCCAGCTCCCTCCCTTACCCAGTAACCACTGTCCTGCTCCCTCCCTTACCCAGTAGCCACTGTCCAGCTCCCTCCCTTACCCAGTAACCACTGTCCAGCTCCCTCCCTTACCCAGTAGCCAGTGTCCAGCTCCCTCCCTTACCCAGTAACCACTGTCCAGCTCCCTCCCTTACCCAGTAGCCACTGTCCAGCTCCCTCCCTTACCCAGTAGCTTGTCTGTCCTTGCAGCTGCCTCACTTTGAGGCCACCTTTGAATTTAGGACTTGTAAAATGATAAACATTTATATCTGATCTCTGTGTCCATGAAACAGCTTTAAAAATCTTTAATCTCTGAGGCGAAACAGGCAAGAATATGGCCTCTTCGATTACAAAATCTCTTTGAAGTTTTCTTTGTCTTCCAGTCTCCTCTCTAGCACTCCAGCCTTCAGTATGTATGAGGTGGATATTTTTTTTTAATTAAAATTTTCTCCCCTCCCTTTTTGCTTAAGTTTCTTTGGCAGTCTTTCACAAACTCAGAAGAAAAGTTAGTGAAATTATACTTTGAACTTTGCTTATTGTTTTGTAACTCTGCTTTTCTTCCAAGTTGTGTCATATAGACCTCTTTTTAAAATATTTTCATCTGGGGCTGGAGGGATGGCCTAGCGGTTAAGAGCACCAACTGCTCTTGCAGAGGACCTGGGTTCGATCCCCAGCACTCCCATGGCGGCTGAGAACTGTCTGTAACTCCAATTCCAGGAGAGCTTCAGTTCCAGGGGAATCTGAGACCCTCTCCTGACCTCCGTGGCATTGCACGACACGGGTTTACAAACCTACATGCAGACAGTTCATTCATACACATACAAAAAATAAATAAAATATTTTCATCTGTTTTGCACATTGTTTTTTTTTAAACAAAGATTTATTTTTTGTGTATGTGTGTGCCTGAGTGTATGTATATGCCCCATGTGCATGCAGTACTTATGGAGGCCAGAAGAGAGCTTCAGAGCTCCTGGAGCTGGGTTTATAGGCCATTGTGAACTGGTCAGCAAGGGTGCTGGAAACTGAACCTGGGTTCCTCGTAAGAGGACCAAGTGCTTTAACCCCTGTCTTGTCTTCCCAGCCTCCATTGTTGTTCTCGTAGCTAGCGTAGCCCTAAGAATGAGCTTTTCTTTTCCTGTGATCAAGATGTTTCCACTCTAGATTAGCAGTTACCCATTTTTGCTCTGTAGGGTTATGTATTTACATTTTATTTTGTGAAATGAAAAAATTGAAATGTGCTTATTTCTTTCTCTTTTTTGGTTTTTGTCTGTAGTTTAGAAGATACAGTTTATTACAGAGTTAAATGAAACACTCTGATGGGCTGAAAGTGGACGATGGCCAGAGTCCATTGTGCTAGCCTCCAGGTTTTCTGTAGGCTACATGTGTTTCTTTAGAGGTTTTGCATGAATCTAAAGATCTTGGTCTAGGCAATATAAAAACTTCTTTATGTAAGGCAGGCATCTCGCTTCTCTTCATTCAGCTCAGTGACGGCCTCGTGGACTTCATTACTGGGTCTGCTTGCCACACTTGAGCACTTTGCTTTTAGTTATCTGATTCACAGATTATGAGCATTTATGCTAGACAGCGTTAATCAGAATTTGCAAGATACATTTGCCATTCTGTCTTCTATGTTAATATCATGTGGTGAGGTTGTTACAGGGCCAGAATGACAGTGTGCACACGCAGGGCATTGCTTTTGAGTTGTCCCTTTATTTTAAAGTGATGATCTATGGGCCACTCAGAGCTCTAAAGGGATTGGAAGAGGACTAGCAAATTTCAGAATTTGCTGTCAAAAACTGCTTTTCTTTAAATTCGTATGTTTGTAATAGTAAGAGTTACAGAAAGCATTCAAAGCAAATTGGAATCTAGGAAGAGCTGTGCTATTTGAAAATTAGCATCCGTTAATGTCATATGTCAATTTTCTTTTTCCCCAGAATGCAAAGTTGTTTCCAATTAGAAAACTGCAGCTTGCTGAGCTTAATATTGATTTTGAGGCTAATATAGTACCGACCAAAAGATAGGTTACTGCCAATTTTGATTAAAGAATATGTTTGAACGTTTACATTAAGGATGGCATGTGGTGCATGTCTGACACGTTGACCTAAAACTTGTCATTCATGACATGACCCTGTCATGAACACAGACATGTTTTAAATTCGTAAGTGGTGGCCTTCTGAGAAATGTCTGTTATGTGTAGTAAAATGTACATATGAACCTATAATTAATTAGTTTTTTAGTACTGAAAAATGAAGGTAATTAAGGTAGATGTGCTATATATGCTTTAAAATTTCTGCCTCTGGAAGATGAAGGAGACATTTATTTTTCACAGACTTAGGCATTTCTACTTTTGTTCAATGGGGGCTTTGTGTATAACAAAATAACTAATTGAGGTTTTTATAATAAAATTATAATTACATAATATCTTTAATGGCTTTTGGTACACTAAGTTTAATTTTAGTCTTTGGGAATGTTAAAATTCATTTCTAATTTCTGTGGTTAATGAAGTAGTCCTTTCTGGTACTGAGCTATGTGGTCATAGAATTTTATTTATATTTTAATTGATTTAATTTTTAAAGCAGGCTGCATCATTACATGATTTAAAAGGCTCAAAATGTGAAATGACTTACATGCAAAAATCTATTTCTACCTGAATTCCTTCCATGTCTTCTCCAGGTAAAAACGTTGCTTTCTTATATGTTCTTCCAGTTATCCGAGTGCTGACAAATGAAAATATGCATTGTGAGTTTTCTAAGTTTTATCCCATTTTTAAAAGCATACTTCTAGATATTAGGTAAAGAATAATATGTGTAATAGATCCCTGAGGAGGAGTCATACATGTACTAGATCCTTGGGGAGGAGTCATACATGTACTAGATCCTTGGGGAGGAGTCATACATGTACTAGATCCTTGGGGAGGAGTCATTCATGTAATAGATCCTTGGGGAGGAGTCATTCATGTAATAGATCCTTGGAGTTTACTCAGTGCATTTCTACTTAGTATTCTACTTCTGTACATTCATTCAATTATATTTCTTCTCTTGCCCACCATCTCCTGTTATTTCAGTTTGAATATATTGTTTGCATCATCTTCAGAATATCAAGTTTCCAGAGAAGTTGGACTGGCCCTACTGGATCTGTTTCTGTTTGGCCCATCCTATGCAAACTTACCCAGTCATGCAGATGCTGAGTGCTTTACACAGATACTGCCACCTGCATTTGTTATTTGTGTTTATCAAAAGAGTTTTGGTAAAATTTGCATCTGACTTCACTCCTTTAGCTTTGTATATTGTTAAGAATTCAAGTGTTGTGAATATGAAAGATCATAGTGTGCAACAAAGAAAAAGTTCTGGGACAGGCAGTTCTCTAGGCAACTGTGTCTTAGGTATTTAAATCTAATTTGCATGTGGAATCTAGACCCATGATTATTAACCCAACTCCATTTACAGTTGATGAAAATTGGCATAAAATTGGTCTTGTTCATAGCTTAAGGTACAGTGAGCAAGATGTTAACTCTTTTGCAGCTGCAGGGCTCTGATTGACTGCTATGGGAAGGCTCATGCACTCACACTTGGCTTACTGATGATCTTTTCCAGAAATTAGCTGTAGTATCCTGTCAGAATGTCAGGAACATGTCTGACAGTTTACCTTTTCATACCGGAGACAGGCTGGCAGATTTCACCTTCCAGTGGCTGTGCCATCAAATTTTCAGCATGTCATTTTGTCTCAGTGGCTAGATCACGATAGTTATAGTTGTAAAGAGAAGTGGACTCATTTTATGCACTTTGCGTTGGCTCCTGTTTTACTGAAGGCTTTCCTTTTTGTCATTGATAAATGGCTTCCCCAAGCATTTGGTCCTTTTTGTTAGCTTTGGATAACAAGATTTTTTTTATTACATGTCATGTGAGGATGTTGGTGTGTAGAGGTCTCCTGGGGCAACCAGATTTTTGGTTGGAGTTTCTGGCTCTTGACTAAGGTTGAGTACTTCTTAGAACAGTGACGGCTTCAGATTTGCAAAGGCAGAGGGGGCTCACACCTTGGATTTTACCTTTCCATCTGTGGCTAAAGATGATGTGAATATGTTAGCGAGAGTTTCAGGCTAGTTAAGAAGCCTCTGTTTGAGCAGTTGGATTCTGTCAATGTCACTGAAGCTAAGCTAACATTGTGGGACCTCAGGATGGTTCTGCAGTAGTGGGTGAAAAAATGGCAACCTTTAGTGTCTCCTTTTGCTGTGCACCTGGTCTCTGTGGCTTTTCGAACAAAGCTTTAAGTATTATGGTAATTAATACCCAAGATAGGGTATTTGTTTTCATTTATAATGTTTTGATCACTTCCAACAAATCTAATGATGGTCAGAAACTTCAAGGAGAAATGTCTTTACATACACAGAGACAGATACATTTCTATAATATAGGGGACAAATTATTTTGTAACGGTATTTATTGTTTTTAATAAATTATATTTTTTCTTTAGTCTTGAGATTTCCATACTTGTATATATTGAAAAAAATGATCATATCCACCCCATGTCTCTCATCCACCCCATGTCTCTCATCCACCCCCATGTCTCTCTTCTAATTTTCCCCATACACCCCCTACAAGTCCTTTTGCCAGCTTATAGTATTTATTCTTTGTTCTAAAACAATCTTTTTTTTTTTTTTTTTCCTTTTTTTTGGTCTTTTCGAGACAGGGTCTCCCTGTAGCCCCAGCTGTCCTGGAGCTCACTCTGTAGACCAGGCTGGCCTTGAACTAACAAAGATCTGCCTCTCTCTGCCTTCCGAGTGCTAGGATTAAAGGCATGCCCCACCACACCTGGCCGTAAAACAATCTTTATTTTCTTTCTCTTTTCTTTTCTTTTCTTTTCCTTTTCTTTTCTTTTCTTTTCTTTTCTTTTCTTTTCTTTTCTTTTCTTTTCTTTTCTTTTCTTTTCTTTTCTTTTCTTTTCTTTTCTTTTCTTTCCTTTCCTTTCCTTTCCTTTCCTTTCCTTGTCCTTTCCTTTCCGTTTCGTGTACTGTCCTTTTTCCTTCCTTCCTGTTGCTTGTCTATTTTCCCTTTTCCTTTCCTTCTTTCTCTTCCTTCCTTCCTTACCTTCCTTCCGCCTGTTCCTCCTCCTTCCTTCCGTCCGTCCTTTCCCTCCTTTCTTCGCTCACTCCTCCCTCCCTCCCTCCCTTCCTTCCTTCCTTCCTTCCTTTCTTCCTTCAATATGGAATGCTTCACGAATTTGCGTGTCATCCTTGCGCAGAGGCCATGCTACTCTTCTCTGTATCATTCCAATTTTAGTATATGTGCTGCCGAGGTGAGCACTTTATTCTTTATTTATAGCTAGCAAATATTATTAGTATGTTTAAGCTCATGATGGATTTATTAGTCATTTTTGTACAGTGTTAGATTATGCTGCACATTACATAACAGGAATCCTGCCGCTGTAAAATCTGGCATGATTTCACCCCCCAGTTCTGTGTGCTGCATGGCAGACACTCCTTTGCAGCTAGATTGATCTCAGGTCTCTGAGGGAAGGGGCAGTTTCCCTTAGGTGGCATTGCTGAGTCCTCAGTTTTCTTCTGTCTTGCTTCCTGCAGCCCGAGCTAAGGTCAGATTACTAAGAAATCCGCTGTTATTGATGAATGCCGTGTGCATTTCCAGTACCTCTGAGGAGCCTCAATAGGCAATTAAGTGTAAATGATGTCAACTTGTTTAATTTTGAGTTAATGTAGGTTAATCCAATGCTATTGATCACTTGGGAGTAGCGCTAACAGAGGTCCATACAATAGGGATCATAATGACTCTGATTTTTTCTTGTAGATAAATTCCTAGTTGATTTTGAGGAGAGTATTTTTATTTAAATAGTCATTAAGTTTTAAACTTTTACTTACACTTATTTATTTACTTATCTCTCTGTGTGTATGTGTGTGTGCTTGCTCAAGTGCTTGTGGGAGTTGGTTCTCTTGTCGCATGGTTCTGGATCTTGAACTTGGTCTTGGCAGGAAACACCTTAACCTCCCAAGCCTTCTCACTAGCTCGTGCTTCATTAACAAGTCTTCTAAAGTGGGAGATGGTGAGTGGCGATTTAAAGTTTTGAGTTTAATGAATAGGAGTCATAAGAATCATCTGAACACTGATTCATTCACCTTTTCATTTGGTGGACATAAGCTCGGCCCTATGTGCTCTGGAGTGGGCTGGTATTTGATGTGGATGAAGGTGATAGAAGCAGAAACATGGTCAGACCATGGATAGAGTACCAATAGTGTGAACTGTCAAGGTGTGAGGTGTGCAGAGTGTGGTGGCACACCCTTTAGCTGGGGCCTTGGAGGCAGAGGAGCATGGATCTCACAGAGATGGAGGCCAGCCTGATCTACACAGCAAGTTCCAGGAGGCAGAGGCGTGTGGATCTCACAGAGATCAAGGCCAGCCTGATCTACACAGCAAGTTCCAGGCCATCTGGGGCCATAGGGAGAATCTTTCTCAAAATCCCAGAATACTGGGGCTGGAAAGATGGCTCAGTGGTTATGAGTACTTAATGGCCATTCTTAATAGAAAACCCAGGTTCAAATCCCAGTACCCACATGGCGGCTAACAACAATCTGTAACCCCAGTTCTAGGGAATCCAATACCCTCTGTCTGTGGGCACTGCACAACACATGTACACACTCATTCACATGCAGGCATTATACTCATATACATTAAAAAAAAAATCCAAACCACCACCAACCAACAAAAAAACCCATCTGATGTGGTTATTGCCATTTAAATCGTAAAGGAGGAACAAAGTCTTGACAACATCTAACTCAAACTTGTTTACAGCTCCAGCCAGTGGAGGGCCACATTGAATGGGTTACAGGCACCCTGGAAGCCAGACCCTATTGATTTAACCCAGGTGTCTGTCACTGTGCTAGTCTTCTCTGTGTTTGTTAGCTATCATAATTGTTATTGGGTTGCCAGCTTGGCTAACCATGATTGAAAAGGTAGGAATGCTTAATTGAAAATTTTATTTATTTATTTATTCACATAAATTTATTTTAATTTTTTTAACAAATCTAAACCCGTGTTCCCACCCATTCCCCCACCCCGCCAGAGCTCATGCATTCTGCCAAACATGCTTTTCATCTCTTTCCCAGTCTTTCTCAATATTCTCCATGAGGAAGTTGACTGTTTTGGGCAGAACTTCACTGTTTCAGTCAGTTCTTTGATGCAGTCCTTTCTGTTGTTGTTGTTGTTTCCAATATGCACCACGCCCAACTGCTTTGGACAAAAGCTCAGGGGGCCCCACACAAGAAATACTTACAACCAGGTAATTGGCACTAGCATCCACAGATGAGGGATACCATTCGTCATTTGTTTTTCTGGGACTATGTTACTTCACTCAGCATGATGTCCTCTAGCTCCAGCCATTTTCCTGCAAAGCTCGTGATGTCGTCTTTCTTTACTGCTGCATAGAACTCCATTGTGTAGATGTACCACATTTTCTCTATCCACTCATCAGTTGAGG
>VZQC01010902.1:1246003-1329219 GCA_009823505.1 Rhizomys pruinosus
TTTTTAAGACGATAGCCCTGTAGTATAGGTGGAAGTCTGGTATAGAGATCCCCCGGTGTAGCTCTTCACTACAGGAGGGGACATTGGTTTGGCTAGGTCTGAGTCCCTTTTGGCACCCAGGGTTGCCAAGCCTATGGAAGAAACTCTTGGGATTTGGATTGGAATTGCATTAAATCTATACAAGAGTTGCGGAAATGGACAGTTTTACAATGTTAATTTGCCCAATCCATGAAATGGAGGTTTTTCTATTTTTCTGATGTCTTCTTCAATTCTTTCTTTAAAGGCTTAAATTTTGGTTGTAGAGATCTTGGTGTCTTTGTGAGGGTTGTTCCTAGGTATTATATGTTTTTGAGGCTATTGTGAGTGGGAAGGTTCTCTTTGAATTCTTTCTCTAGTTGCTTGTTCTTGTTGTAAAGAAAGGCAATTGATTTTTTTTAAGTTAATTTTGTAATCCTGCCACTTGCTGAAGATGTTAATCATTTCTAGGAATTTTCGGATGGAGTTTTAGCATCCCTTAAGTAAACAATCATATCATCAGCAAATAGGGATAGCTTGCCTTCCTCTTTTCCAATTACTACTCCGTTAATTTCCTTTCTTGCCTTATTGGCTCTAGTAAAGTGTGTCAAGCACTATATGGAAGAGGAGTTGTGACAGGGAGCAGCCTTCTGAGTTCCTACCGTTAAATGGAATGTTTCTGTCATGTCCCCCGTTAGGATGATATTGGCTGGGGGTTTCCTATATGTTCCTTTGATTAATTGAGGAATGATCCCTCCCATCCAATTCTTTCTAGGACTTTTAGCAGGAAGGGATGCTGGATTTGTCAAAGCCTTTTTCAGCATCAATGAGATGATGGTGTGGTATTTTGGTTTTATTTGTTTATGTATTTGATGATGTTTTTGATTTTGGTATGTTGAAACTATCCCTGCCATCTCTGGTATGAATCCAAGATTGGTCATGATGATGATCTTCTTGATGTGGGTCTGTATGCCGTTTGACAGTAAATCCTGTTTAGAATTTTTGGCATCTGTGTTCAGAGGGAGATGGTCTATAATTCTCCTTTGTAGTTGATCTTTGCCTGGTTTGGGTAATAGGTGATGCTGGCGTCATAGAAGGAATTTGGGAGAATTCCTTCTGATTGTATACTTCTAACAGTTTCAGGAATAATGGTTGTAGGTCTTTTGAAATGTTTTATAGAATTCTGCCCTGAAACTGTGTGGCTGGGCTTGTTTTAGTTGGGAGGCTCTTACTACATCCTCTATTTATTCATATATTATGGGGGTCTGTTTTAAGCTTCCAAGCGCTTCTTGGCCGAGCTTGGGTGATTCCCAGGATTTCAATATTAATCCCTTTCTTCTAGGTTGTCAAATTTGGTAGAATATAGGTTCTGGTAATATTCCCATATGATTTTTCTGGATCTTTTCTTTGTTTATTGTGATATTTCCCTTTTTCATCATGGATTGTATTGGATTGTATTGATTTGGAGTTTGTTCCTTCGTTCTTTTTGTTAACTGGGCTAGAGGTCTGTCCCTATCTTGTTATTCTTTCAAAGAACAACTTTTGGCTTCTTTGAGTTTTTTTTTGTATTGTTTTCTTGGGTTCTATTTCATTGATTTCTGTCTGTTTGTTATTTTGTTATTTCTTCTGTCTTCTATTTTGTTATTTCTTCCCTGTCTTTCGTTTAGGGTTCATCTGTGTTGTTGCCCGCGAAACGGTGCTTTTAGCTGTAGTGTTAGATCATTCACTTGGTGCTCTTTCTGTTTTTTCTAATTGTAGGCACCCAGGGCTATAAACTTTCCGATTAGGACTGCTTTTAGTACCATAGGTTTTGTTGGGTTGTACTTGTCATTTGTCATTGCAGTTCCAGGAATGGCTTTTATTTACTTTCTTTATCTCTTCCGTGCCTTCTTATTCAAGAGAGTGGTATTGTTTAGTTCCATGTGGTTTGCTTGGAGGCAGGAGGGTTGTTCCTGGTGGTTAGATGTTGGCTTTATTGCACTGTGCTGTCTGATAGAATGCTTGAGATATTTCATCTTTTTGTATTTGTGAGAGGTTTTTACTGTGATCTCCCATTGTGGTCAAATTTGGAGAATGTGTCCATTGGGGTGGCTGAGTAGAAATGATATTCTCTGGTATTAGGATGGAATTATTCGGTAGAGGTCTATGAGGCTTCATTTTGGTGTATCTCAATTGCTTCAGATGTTCTATAAGTATATATGTCCTGTTTGACAACTATACCAAATCGTAATCAATGGGGTATATGATATCTTTAACTATGAGTGTAACGTGAGGATATAGATACTAGTGACTTGATGGTCCTGGGAAAGTCGTTATAAATTCGCTGCTCTCACTTATGGTGCACCAACCCCTCGCTTTGGGGCATATATATTCATAATTATGAAACATTACTTGAGTGAATTATTCCGTACTTGGTAAAAATGTACATGGCCTTGCACTTTGTTTCTTCTGAGTTCTTGTCTTACTTGAGGTGTTTTTTGTCCGATATTAAAATAGAACACCCTGCTTTCTTCTCTTCGGTACATTTGCTTGGAATATTTTTTTCCATCGCTTCTTTTAGGTGGTGGCTGTCACTTGGAGGTAAGACTGTGTTTTCTTGTAGACAGCATAGACGATGGATTCTGTTTCCTAATACATCTCCGCAGTTAGGTCTTTTTGATTGGGCAATTTGTCACATTAATATTTAAGGTTTGACTGATAGGTTGTGTTGCTTCCGTTTGCCTTATATCCATTTGTGGTTTTTGGTTTGGTTTTACTGCTGCAGTTATGCTTTTTATTAGATTTCTCTTTTCGAGTGCCTGGGGTTGGTTGCTCATTTCTTCTGTCTTTGAATTTCTTCAAGTATTCTCTGAGGGTTGTTTTCTGGACATGTATGTCCTCATCTGTATTTATATCATGGAAGTAATTTTCTTCTCACTTCAACGATATATTGACATTTTTTTGCTGGGTATAGTAACCTGGGTTGGCATCTATTGTCCCTTAACACTGGGAATGCTTTGCTCCAGGTTCTTCTTGCTTTCATAGTTTGTGTTGAGAAGTCAGTTGTAATTCTGATAGGTTTCCCCTTATAGGTCACTTGTTGTTTTTCTCTTGGGGCTTTAAGGATTTTGTCTTTGTTTTGGGTGTCTAGCATTTTAACTATGATGTGGCATGGAGAATTTATTTTCTGATCTTGTCTGTTTGGAGTTCTGTGTGCAGACATCTGCTTTGTGCCCTGTACTTGGGCGGACGTCTGCTTTGTGCCCTATACTTGGGTGGACGTCTTCTTTGTGTCCTATATGTGGGCAGACGTTTGCTTTGTGCCCTATACTTGGGTGGACGTTTGCTTTGTGCCCTATACTTGGGCGGATGTCTGCTTTGGGCCCTATACGTGGGCTGACGTCTGCTTTGTGCCCCAGCAACAGTGACCTCTGCTGGACCGGAAGTCTCAGACCTCACAGGGAGATACTGTGGAGAGAACTGTGGGTCCTTGGAGTCAGAGGATGAAGCTGATGCCTGGGCGTTTTGGGTCCTTATCCCAGTGAAGCAGCAGTGAACAGCCCACAATAAACATTGTGTGGTGTCCATCTGGATGGACCACCGGGAATTGGGGTTTCTTTTAAACAGTATAGCCAGGGAGATGGTCTCTGACACCTCTTAGCACCTCCTTCCCTCAGTCATAAAAAGGACAGCGTGACTGAGGACACGTATCTTTGGAGAATGAAGGATTGAGTTTCTCTGGCAGCTGAGAGCAGCTCAGGTAATTTCATCCTTAGAGCTTCAGCTGGGGTCGTTTTCCCTCCTTGAACATCTTCCAGCCAGCACTTAAAAGTTTAATACATTTAGCATACAGGTTTTTTTTTTTTTTGGGCATTTTTGAGACAGGATCTCCCTTTAAGTCCCAGCTGGACTGGAGGTCACTCTGTAGACCAGGCTGGCCTTGAACTCTTAGAGATCTGCCTGTCTCTGCCTCCTGAGTGCTAGGATTAAAGGAGTGTGCCACCAGGCCAGGCTAATGTTTATAAGTTCTACCATATGTCTCAGTACTGGGTCACTTGATTTACTGATTTTCTACCTCATTTTGAGATCATACTTTCCTTTTTCTGGAAAGTGCCTGACAGTGTCTGATTGGATGTTGAACACTGTAACTTTTTCCTTGTTGGCTTCTGGATGCTTTCCTGCTTTAAATGTCAGCCCATGAAAGGAAACAGCCAGAATTGACCAGAATCCAAGTCAACAGCTTCAGAGAGAGAGGACAGTTTTACTTCTCATCCACCTGTGCCCCTTTTCTAAGCCTAGGGAACAATCTGCGGAAGAGGGGGCGTGGTAGAATGTAAAGGCTGCGATTGGGGTGAACGGTGAAACTACAGCGATGTAGTCTGGACACTCATTTGATCAACTTGATTGAACAAACAACCTGTCACCCCCCACTGAATGGTGGGACTGTGGGGGTTTGGGCACAACAGTCTGTAGATTGGTTTTGCACAAAGGATGCTTATACTCATGGATTATCACTTATAGCTAAAAAATGAAAAAAAAAAAAAAACCCTGAAAGATGCAGGACAGTTATGGCAGAATACATGATCTGGGATGGGGTGGGGGTGGTGGGGAAGGGAAAGGGAAATATGCCTGATCTGTACTGGAAAATGATGCACGAAATGCACAAACCATCAATAAAAATTAAATTAAAAAAATTTTTTTTTAAATTTATTATTTTTATTTTACGTGAGTGAGTCATATTGCCTGCATGTGTGTAAGTGCACTCATGTCATGCAATGCCCATGGAGGTCAGAAGAGGGCATTGGATCCCCTAGCTGGAGTTAGTGACAGCTTTTATTTGCCATGTGGGTGCTGGGAACTGACCCTGCTGAGTCCTCTCCGGCCCACTTTCTCTTTTTTATTTTTTTTTTTAACGTATACTCCACTGTTTTTCTGGGTTGCAGTTAGGTTACTTGGAAGCGGTGTGGTCCTTTTGCTCAGTCAGGACTGATGATTCACTGGTACTGAGATAAGATCCTTTTGTGTACTGTCCAGTGGCCTATGATTCACCAGGCTTTCCACCTGCCTGAATGAGCAGCTGTTATTCCCAATGCTCTCCATTCCTTACCCTAACATATGTGTGGATGTAATCCCGTTCACATGTGTGAAGGTCAGAGGTCAATGCCAGCTGCCTTCAACTGCTTTCTGTTTACCGAGGCAGTCTCTTGCTCATTCTTGAACTTGTCAGTTCACCTAGCCTCGCTACTCTATCTTGAAGATTCGCCACCTCCATCTCCTGAGCTTTGGGGTTACAGTAGGCTGTGGCTGCCCAGCTTTTATGTAGGTCTGGATCTGAACACTGGTCTTCAAGCTTGCACAGCAGACTCCTTATTCACTGAGCCACCTCCCAGCGGTTCTGATGTCATGCGTCCTCAGCTTTGGGTGGTCATACAGGCGTGCATTTCTCAGTGCTCAGGTACTTGTGTGTTCTTCTCTTGGACAGTTTTGCAAACAGTAGGAGCCTGGTTTCCTCAGACTCCTTTTATCTTTTTAAATTTATTTACTTGGAGGCATGGGTAGTGCATGCCACAGCGCATGCCTGGAGGTCAGAGGACAACTTTGTGGGAGTCGATTCTCTCCATTATGTGGGTTCTGGGGATGGAACTCTGGTCCTCAGGTTTGGTGGCAAGTGCCTTAACCTGCTGAGCCATCTCACCAGCCATTAGTTTGCTCAGAGTCTTAACTCTTTAGTGTCATCTATCCCTACTGGCTTCCGGAGCCTCAGTCTGGAAGTAGTCAAGCAGTCATATCAGCATTGTGGGGCCCATGTTTCTCTTCCACCTTTCAGGGTCACTGGCCCTCACCGTTAACTTCAGTGTCTTGAAGACCACTGTTTCATGTTTTGCCTGTTTTATTTTTTTATGTTTCCAGTACAACATTTGAGACCATATATTCAAGCAACCTCAATAGGCTAAGAAGAAATATAATGGGGCTGGAGAGATGGCCTAGCGGTTAAGAGCGCCGACTGCTCTTACAGAGGACCCGGGTTCGATCCCCAGCACCCACATGGCGGCTAAGAACCGTCTGAAACTCCAATTCCAGGAGAACTCCAGTTCCAGGGGAATCCGATACCCTCTTCTGACCTCCGCGGCATTGCATGACACGGGTGCACAAACTTGCATGCAGACAGTACATTCATACACATACAGAAGTAAATAAAATTAATAAAAAAAATAAAAAAAAAGAAAGTTGAAATCTTACTGTATCATGGGAACCTGCTTTTAGTCATTTAGAACCATTTTTTTTTTTTTTTTTAATCTTTTTGAGACAGGGTCTCCCTGTAGCCCCAGCCATCCTGGAACTCACTATGTAGACCAGGCTGGCTTGAACTCAAGAGATCTGCCTGCCTCTGCCTTCCGAGTGCTGGGGTTACAGGCATGTGCCACTATGTCCAGTTAGAACCACTTCTTAATCATTTTTCTATTGAAGATTTGTGTCTCTCTAGACTGTTTCCTCATAAGAGTAGAGCACAGGGATCAGAAAGTAGGTGAGATGGACCCACTTGTCTCTGCAGGCTCGTGTACCCTGAGAAGCCGTTTATAGAATTTCAAGAAGGTCCTGGGAAGACTGGGACTTTATCTGAGCAGGACAGAATCATTTGTAAATAAGGACAAGATGAGCACAGTGAAGAATCCAGAGAATAGCATTGAAGCTCAGTATTTGTGAGATTTTGTCTTAACATATTTCTGTGTTTGTTACTCATTGATTGGGGATCTTCTTAGTGTGTTCTGGAAAATTTATCAGGCTGAATGTGTTGATCCTCAAATGCTGCTGAGAGGTTGGCTGTGAAGTGGGAAAGAAAACCAACTTGACGAGACGCTTCGTAAAATTCATTTCAATTCAGGGTGAAAATTGCAAAACCATGTGCCTGCCCATGAGGTTTTGATGGGTGTCCTGGCTGCTTATATGAGGTTCGTGAATTGGGGATTTATTTGTTGGGCTGTGACTCTGAGGCCTATTGTTGACTTAGGGTCCTGGGTACTAAGTAGGGAGTTTACCTGGACTTTGTCTCCTAGGCCTGTTTATTGTGTTCCAGCACACAAACGGTTGTTTTTCCTGGAGGATAAAGATCAACATTTTTTTCCTTCAGTGAGACAGTGAAAAATGAAGTGAAAGTTGTTCTTAAGTTCCTGGGTTTTACTGGTTGCCAGCAAGGGAGTTCCACCTGGGCTAGTGTTCTGGGAGTTCCACCTGGGCTAGTGTTCTGGGAGTTCCATCTGGAGTAGTGTTCTGGGAGTTCCACCTGGGCTAGTGTTCTGGGAGTTCCACCTGGGCTAGTGTTCTGGGAGTTCCACCTGGACTAGTGTTCTGGGAGTTCCACCTGGGCTAGTGTTCTGGGAGTTCCACCTGGGCTAGTGTTCTGGGAGTTCCACCTGGGCTAGTGTTCTGGGAGTTCCACCTGGGCTAGTGTTCTGGGAGTTCCACCTGGGCTAGTGTTCTGGGAGTTCCACCTGGGCTAGTGTTCTGGGAGTTCCACCTGGGCTAGTGTTCTGGGAGTTCCACCTGGGCTAGTGTTCTGGGAGTTCCACCTGGGCTAGTGTTCTGGGAGTTCCACCTGGGCTAGTGTTCTGGGAGTTCCACCTGGGCTAGTGTTCTGGGAGTTCCACCTGGGCTAGTGTTCTGGGAGTTCCACCTGGGCTAGTGTTCTGGGAGTTCCACCTGGGCTAGTGTTCTGGGAGTTCCACCTGGGCTAGTGTTCTGGGAGTTCCACCTGGGCTAGTGTTCTGGGAGTTCCACCTGGGCTAGTGTTCTGGGAGTTCCACCTGGGCTAGTGTTCTG
Source organism: Rhizomys pruinosus (assembly GCA_009823505.1). Lineage (NCBI taxonomy): Eukaryota > Metazoa > Chordata > Mammalia > Rodentia > Spalacidae > Rhizomys > Rhizomys pruinosus. Next base: position 1,253,816 of record VZQC01010902.1, read on the forward strand.
GGAGTTCCACCTGGGCTAGTGTTCTGGGAGTTCCACCTGGGCTAGTGTTCTGGGAGTTCCACCTGGGCTAGTGTTCTGGGAGTTCCACCTGGGCTAGTGTTCTGGGAGTTCCACCTGGGCTAGTGTTCTGGGAGTTCCACCTGGGCTAGTGTTCTGGGAGTTCCACCTGGGCTAGTGTTCTGGGAGTTCCACCTGGGCTAGTGTTCTGGGAGTTCCACCTGGGCTAGTGTTCTGGGAGTTCCACCTGGGCTAGTGTTCTGGGAGTTCCACCTGGGCTAGTGTTCTGGGAGTTCCACCTGGGCTAGTGTTCTGGGAGTTCCACCTGGGCTAGTGTTCTGGGAGTTCCACCTGGGCTAGTGTTCTGGGAGTTCCACCTGGGCTAGTGTTCTGGGAGTTCCACCTGGGCTAGTGTTCTGGGAGTTCCACCTGGGCTAGTGTTCTGGGAGTTCCACCTGGGCTAGTGTTCTGGGAGTTCCACCTGGGCTAGTGTTCTGGGAGTTCCACCTGGGCTAGTGTTCTGGGAGTTCCACCTGGGCTAGTGTTCTGGGAGTTCCACCTGGGCTAGTGTTCTGGGAGTTCCACCTGGGCTAGTGTTCTGGGATTTCCACCTGGGCTAGTGTTCTGGGAGTTCCACCTGGGCTAGTGTTCTGGGAGTTCCACCTGGGCTAGTGTTCTCGGAGTTCCACCTGGGCTAGTGTTCTGGGAGTTCCACCTGGGCTAGTGTTCTGGGATTCCACCTGGACTAGTATTCTGGGAGTTCCACCTGGGCTAGTGTTTTGTCTTCCTGCCTCAGGTTCCTAAGCCCTTACCCTGAAATGCCCACACTCACTTTGCTGAAGTAATGTTATTTCATACTTTTAAATATGGATTTTATCACTGAATTCTGCCGCCTCAATAAATGATCTCCAGATTGTTATAGCTTTTTTTTAAAATTTTATTTATTTATTTTATAAATATGAATGTATTCTGTCTGCATGTAAGTTTTTGCATCCGTGTCATGCAATGCCGCGGAGGTCAGAAGAGTGTCTCGGATTCCCCTGGAACTGGGGTTCTCCTGGAATTGGAGTTTCAGAGGGTTCTCAGCTGCCATGTGGGTGCTGGGGATCGAACCCGGGTCCTCTGCAAGAGCAGTCAGTGCTCTTAACCGCTAGGCCATCTCTCCAGCCCCTGTAATAGCTTTTTATGTAATCAGGCGACACTGGGGGCCGCATTGTTAGCAGTGGAACCCTTTCCCTGGAATGTCAACTGACCCTGAAGCACAGTGTAATCTTGTGCAAGTGGGATTATTATGATGAGTTGGTGACTGCATGTAATTTGCCTATTTTCTTTGACAGGGGTTTTGTAAGGACAAGGGTAGATTGGACTCAGTCATTGCCTGCTTTTTAATTTTTTTTTTTTTTTTTTGCCTGTTGCATTATTAAAAGCATTAAACAGTGTGTGGACTGAGATAGACTTTGTTTTGAGAGGGAGTCTAACCATGTAGCCAATGCTAACCTTGGACTCGTGATCTGTCTGTCTCAGACTCATAATTTCTGGGACTGTAGACATGTGTCACCATCCCCCAGCTTCTGAGAGTTTTTAGTAGCAGAAATAGCTCAGGGTGCTTTCAATCTGAGTATATTGTGCTTTTCCTGAAGTAAATCAATGCATAGATAGAAGATGCTAAAATACCATCACCTAGGCAAAACGTTTGCTCAGTAAACACATTCAGGGGCTGGAGAGATGGCTCAGTGGTTTCGAGCACTGGCTGCTCTTGCAGAGGTCCTGGGTTCAGGTCTAGCACCCAGTGGCAGTTGACAACTGTCCATGACCCCAGGTCCAGGTGACCCTCCTCTGGCTTTCTTGGGCACTACATGTACATGACGTACGTACGTACATGCAGGCAGCGCACTTATACACGTAAAGTAAAAACAAAACAACAGTCACAAAAGAAAAACATTCAGCATCAGTCTTGCAAGCTTTATCATTATTTTAATGTCTAAATACTGTAGCCAAAGTGGAAACAGTTCATGAACTCTTACAGATGTGTGAACTTTGGTGTGTGTGTGTGTGTGTGTGTGTGTGTGTGTGTGGTTTGTACACTTAGGAAGCTGAGCAGGAGCTGAACAGCTCTTCCTAGGGTTTAGTATTCCTTAGGCTTTTTCCTGTTACCAAGTTATTTTCAGTTTATATAACTGCATTGTATTGTGTTCTCCTCTATCAAAAAACAAGTAAATAAAAACCAGTGTGTCGTACTCCTGACAGGAACACTGTTTTGTTACTGACATATGGTTAGTCATTAGTTTTATTCAGTACTGTACCATCTTCATTTAACAGCACCATCTGTTAAAACTATGGCTGGTACTAGTAGAGGAAGCCAATTATCCTTTAGTTTGTGAGCACAGGATAAATAGGTCTTAAGTTGTTTCCAGTCAAGTACTTTACAGCTTGATTAGTCAGACATTTGGAGCTGGAGCTGCCTTGGAAACCCAGATCAGGAAAGAGCACAAGAACACTTGTCCAGTCCTCTCTGTTCTCAGCAAGGGCAATGCATTGTGAAGAATAAATAATATTATTAAGTTATTGAAAAGATTTACATGATACTTTTTATATTTAGTGCTGTCAGACTATCTGTTCTGATCATACCTGTCATATTGAGAGTCACTGAAGGTCTTTGTGCACCGAGCCCAAACCTTTACAAGAATTCTCATAGGCTTGTTTTTTGGTAGGTATTAATGGAATTGGGACAATATTATGATAGTAAATGTTAAAATTATCAAGCATCGTTTCTGGGAAAAATCAGTGGAACTGGAGATCATCCTGTTAGGTGGGTAATCCAGAGTCAGAAAGAGAAATAAATGTGCTTCTTGTCATATGCAGGATTCAGATTTAAAGAAAGGTATGACAATAGAAGAGGATGAGGAACAGGCCCAGTAGGTGTGGGAGGGGGTAAGGGAGGGTGACATGGAAGTGTCATAATGACACTCCATCCCTGCATGGAAGTGTCATAATGACTCTTGTTAATTTGTACAGTCAATACATGCTAAAGGAAGTAGTGCTTGGTCATAGTGACTATCGCTGGATTAAGGTACTGCCATAAAAAAGGGAGCACAGGTGGTTATGGGGACACATGCCTGTATTCCTGGTGCTTGGGGTAATGAAGCAGAAGGATCGCTGTGAGTTTTAAGCCAGCCTAGGCAGCGTAGTGAGTTTTAGGCTAGCTTGGGTTTACAGAGTGAGACCCTGTCTCAAAAATAATCTGTGGGGTCTGGAGAGATGGCTCAGCGGTTGAGAGCGCCGACTGCTCTTGTAGAGGACCCCAGTTCGATTCCCAGCACTCACATGGTGGCTGAGAACTGTCTTTAAGCCGGGTGTTGTGGCAAGAGCCTTTAATCCTAGCACTCAGGAGGTTGAGGCAGGCAGATCTCTGTGAGTTCAAGGCCAGCCTGGTCTACATAGTGAGTTCCAGGCCAGCTGAGGCTACAGGGAGACCATGCTCAAAACAAAACAAAAAAAAATAATCTTAGAAAATCAGACATTTATAATTGATTTCATCTTCATGCCTGTAGTCCTTTCATTGTGTTGGGAAATGAGTTTGTAGCTGAATCCTGGCCTCGCGGGTCACATGGCTTCCTTATTCATAGACTTCTGCTGGGTGCCATAGAAGCGAGGCCGTTGTTGCTTCTGCTGTTCCACGTGGGCTCTTGGACACTTTTCGTTGTTTTAGGCAGTGATGACTTTGAAGTTACTTATGGGTGTGTTTACCCTGTCTTCCTCCCTCCCTCCATTGAGGCCCAGCCCCATTACAGGTGCGGAAGCCCCTGACAGGATAGGCTTCTCGCTCTCTCCCTCCACACCCAGCCTCTGTCTTTGTGTGATTAAATCTTACCACCCTTAGGAAACTATGACAACAATGTTTAGCTTAGTTTGTTCTAGAAATTAGTGCTTGGCTAATTCTTCCAAAGGCCTGTGGTAGTAATTTGTATTCTCTTGCATGTCTGTAAATGCTTTATACTTGGTAGGTTAGGGCTCTGAGATCTAAGATTGACTTTCTGTCAGAACTCTGAGTCTTTCTTGCCCTTGTGACTTTGTTCCACAGGTTTAAGGCTGGAGTTAAGAGCACTTGGTGCTTTTACAGACGACTGCAGTTCAGATTTCAGCTTCTGTGTTGGGCGGCACATAACCACTTGCAACTCCAACTGCAAGGGATCCAATGCCCCTGCTTCTGTGGGCACCTTCACACATGTGCACATACCCACAGATATACACATGCACATAAACACATACAGAATGAAATTTAAAAAGTTTGTTAACAGTCCGATTTATTTCTGTCTCCTTCTGTATAGATACATTTTCTACTCTTTTCAAAAACTCTAGGACCTTGTCTTTAGCCTTATCTGAAGTAATCACAGTGACATTTTCCATTGTTGATGGCATTTCAGTTACTCTCCATGCTTTAGGGACTGGAGGTTCTGGTTTTAGTTCTGGAATGTTTTTTAATGTGCTTTATATTCATATCACTGTTTCCTTTTTTACATGTATGTGTGTTCACACATGTGTGTGGGTACACATACACAGGTGGTGTGCATGTCAAGGTTGGTACCAGATGCCTTCCTCAGTTGTTCACGTCACATATCGGGGCATGGTCTCCACGGTAATCCAGAGCTCACTGATGTAGCTGATCTTGCTAGCCAGCTTGCTCAGGGGATCCCTCATCTCTGTCTTCCCAGCACTGGCAAATGCTTTAGCCACAGAACCATCTCTCTAACCCTGCTGTCAGTCTGCAGGGGTCTGATCTCTCTGGAGCTGGAGTCATGAGCCACCCCTGTGGCTCTGGGAGCCAGACTTAGGTCCTCTGCCAGAGCAGCTCGAGCACTCACTGGGCCCTCTGCCAGCTCCATTCCCCACCAGTACATTTGTCTGTCTGTCTGTCTGTCTGTCTGTCTGTCTGTCTGTCTGTCTTTCCCTAGTCACTTCTGGGCTCCTCTCCATGTCTCTCTGAACTGCTTCCACTTCTGCTGTCCGTTCCTTTCTTTTTCTTTTCATCTTAAAATGTTTATTGTTTATGTTATGTGTGTTTGCTTGTGCAAACACTTGCTTGCAGGAGTTCATGGAGGGCAGAAGAGGGTGTTGGGTCTCCCTGGAACTGGAGTTCACAGGTGGTCATGAGCTACCATGTGGATGCTGGGAGCTGAACTGCAGGGGCAGTCTGGGCTCTTACATGCTGAGGCATCTCACAGACCTGGGGAAAGTGCTCTTGTATTTTTTTCTTCTCTATTTATTGTAGTAATCCAGTCATTTTTTGATACCAGCACTGATCCTGTTTATGTTGATTGTGATCCAGTTGTGCTTTTCTCGTTTTCTCTTCCAGTATTCTAGCCTTGGCCGTGGGCTCCCATGTCTCTGCTTCTGGTCATGTGAGATGTTTGAAGCTCATCTTGTGTGTTTCCTACCCACGTCCTAAAGTCAGCTCTTTCTGTTTAAATTGTAGCAGAAACCAGAAGTGGGGTGCTAGGTGTGTTTGCTAGTGGGGCACCATTTCTTCCGTGGCAGAACAAGGAAATGCCTGTGTATGAACATACACATGTGTGCATTCACTCCAGAATCCCACGAGCAGAGCTCATCACAGCCCTCCCAGCTAAGTGCTGTTGGCCTCGTTGAAACCTTCCACAGTTCTTTCCAGCCACAGCTAGTTTCTGTTCTGCTCAGTCAGATGTAGGTGCAGTGTTCACTGTGTTTCGTCTAGGTCAGATGTAGGTGCAGTGTTCACTGTGTTTCGTCTAGTCAGATGTAGGTGCAATGTTCACTGTGTTTTGTCTAGGTCAGATGTAGGTGGTGCAGTGTTCACTGTGTTCCGTGTTGGAAAGCTCCTTTAGATCTGAATTATTTGTACTTTCCGTGGTTGTCTAATTTACATTAAGTATTCTCCCCTGCCCCAAATAAAATGTTCATGGACAGTCATTTCCCAACTACTGCTCATGTTTGAAATTCTATGTTGTTTTCTGTAAGTAATGACTGGGCACTGTTGAGTGAGCACCTGAGAATTTCTGGATGGCTAGTGTGGACAGCTAGTGTGGACAGTTGGGGCAGAGGAAAGCCTTAGGTTGCTTAGTGGAAAGTTTTGTTTCCAGTTTTATTTATTCTGCCTCCAGGACACTTTTCAAGGTTTATAGAGTTTAGGTCCCTTCTTTATCTAGGAAGCTGTTGATGTTTTTCATTGCTGAGTTTATTTCTTTTGCTTGGTTTACTGGATTGGGATGAATGGATGAGTCTGTGTTCTGCCATTTATTTTTTCCTTTGAGTTTTTTTTTTTAAACTCATCTAAAGACCTTTCCACTCTTTCCTTACTCTCTCCCCAAATTTATTATGGCCATTTAAATGCACTCTTAGTGTCTGATTGTTATCTGAGCTGTCATCTAACAACTCTGTGACTTTATAGATGAAGTAACAACTGGTTGTCATTTGCATTAGAAGTGATTTTAAAAAGGAACTCAAAGGAAAAGGAAACTCCTTCCTTGCCTTTGCCAGCATTTTTCATTAAGATGTTCTTGTGCCCATCCTGTTCGGGGTGACTAATTGTATTGTGTATGTGTATTATGTCATTTTCTGAGGGAAGAAAAAAATGTGCATTAAAGGTGTTTGTTTGGTTAGGTAATGAAATGAAATCTTCCCAGGGCAAAGCAAGCATAACTTTTCTTTAAATTTTTTTCTAGTCAGATTTGGTTGTTGCAGAAAGCCCATTCATCTTTAATAAAAATGCAACGTGTGTTTCAAGTTTTGGTGAAAAATAGATAATTATTTGAACCAGGCGTGGTGATGCACACCTTTAATCCCAGCATTCAGGAGGCAGAGGCAGGTGGATCTCTGTAAGATTGAGGCTAGCCTGGTCTACATAATGAGTTGTAGGCCAGCTGGGGCTCAGGAAGACCCTTTGTCAAAAAAAAAAAAAAAACAACCCCAATATATATATAATATATATTTATGTCCTTATTTGAGAAGAATAATAATTTTGTAAAAGTCCTAAGGTGACTAATATGTAATCTAACTTTGTTAACAGACAAATCAAATTCCCATGTCTTTGTACTGGTCTACTTGGGGAGTAGGCTATGAGATTACATTTTGTTGGAGAACTTACTACAGTGTGCTAAAGGTTTAAACATGCCATCCCTCACAACACAGTTTCCAGATTCATTGAGAAAAGGGAATTGCTATGTTATATTCTCATCTTGTTAAAATAAAATCCTGTGTTACAGTTTATAGAAGGGGATAACAATCAAAAATATTTGTACAGTGCAAAATGCTTGCTGTGTGTGCTTCCCAAAGTGAATCAGGTTGGAGAATCATTATTTAATAGTGGAAGATTTGATGGTTTCTAAGTCAAGGCTCCTGACTACATATAACACAGCATCTTGTTTTTATTACTGATCTATTTGAGGTACTTTAAAAAAAAATTTTTTTTTTTTATTTTTATTTTTTGGTCTTTTCGAGACAGGGTCTCCCTGGAGTCCCAGCTGTCCTGGAACTCACTCTGTAGACCAGGCTGGCCTCAAACTCACAAAGATTCACCTGCCTCTGCCTCCCAAGTGCTAGGATTAAAGGCGTGTGCCACCACACCTGGCCTATTTGAGGTACTTTTTTTTTTTTTTTTTTTTTGAGGTACTTTTTAATACTTTCATACCAGTGCTGTCTAAGCTTGCAGATTCTGGAGCCAGGCTTCCAAGTGCTACCATGTGGTCACGTGTGACCTTAGCCAAGGTACCTACTCTTAGATTCCTCATCTGTAACCTGGAGCGTACTGCACTGAGTGTGGACAGAGTCCACACGTGAGGAGCCCTTCAAAGACAGTGCTCAGTAAGGACGACTGGGCTTAGATTGTTTTAAGGAATATTGGGTGAGTCTTGATGCACTTTCCTTGAAATAAGGGGATGCCTTCCCATTATGTTGTGGAGATTTCCTCCTTGATTAAAAATCCTATCAAACTTTGGTGAGTTCCTCATGTAATTCTCTGCTAGATTTTAAGTCCTTGGGCAATTGAATGGAGATGGGGGCTGAGTGGCTCCACCTTGTAATGTCATGGGGAACGGAGGCCTGTCGATGGCCTCCCGCTTTGCACACAGTGTGTCAGTCACACAGTTCCAGGTCATTCGTCAGTTGTGAGGGCTCGTTAGAGTTCATTGTTTTTTTTTTTCTGTCTTATTTGCTGAAGTTGCTTCTTAGCGTTTTTGCTTCTGATGAAGGATGGGGTAGGCAGATGATAGGTCTGAGGTTCCTATTTTACTCTCTGGATGTTGAACAAAAGTCCTGCCTTTTCTGTAATTGGGTCCCTGCTTGAGTCCCGTGGTTTCTTCACAGCCTACCTTCCTCTTTATCCTCGCATGCTCATTTGACAGTGGCCTGCCTTGCTCGCTGGTTAGATCTAAGGCTTGGAGTTAACGGAAGACCATCCATTTCTAGAAATGAAGGGAGTAGTGGGGGGAACCAAGAAGTGGATGTTGGAGAAGCATTTCAAAGCTTGCTCAGCACTCGGATATTTTGTACAAACGTCTGTGTTTAATTCTGTATAGCATTGAATTTCCACACAGTGTGTGGAAGCCCAGTTTTTTGTTTATTTGAGTATCCTGTCAGCAGCTGATGCTGGAGTGGGCTGTGGGATAGTAGTAGGCTCTTTGTAATGATTGCTTAACTGATGCTAGAGTGGGTTGTGGGATAGTAGTAGGCTCTTTGTAATGATTGCTGTGCTGGATAGCTTTAGTGTCAACTTGACACACCTGGGTTGAGGGAGCCTCAATTGGGGAATTGGCTCCATTGGACTGGCCTGTGGCCACATCTGTGGAGTATTGTCTTGATGGTCGAGCAGTGTGGGAGGACCCAGCCCACAATGAGTGGTGCCACCCTGGGCAGGTTGTTGTGTACTGTATAAGAAGGCAGTCTGGGCATGAGCCAGGGGAGCAAGCCAGTGAACAGCATTCCTCCATGGCCTGTGCTTCAGCTCCTGCCTCCAGGTTCCTGCCCCGAGTTCCTGCCTTGGGCTCCCTAAGTGATGAACTGTGACCCAGGAAATGTAAGCTGAATAAACCCTTTCCTCCCCAAGTTGGTGTCGGTCAGAGTGTTTTGTCACAGCAATGGAAGACAAACTAGGACAATTGCTTAACTGATGCTAGAGTGGGCTGTGGGATAGTAGTAGGCTCTTTGATGCTAGAGCAGGCTGTGGGGTTATAGTCTCTGTAATAATAATTATTATTTTTTTTGCTGTTTATTTTTTTTAACATTTTTTTAATTGATGCTTTGTGCATTTCATACATCATTTTCCAATTCAGTTCAGGCATATTTCCCTTTCCCTTCCCCCCCACCCCCACCCCAACCCAGACCATGCATTCTGACATAACCGTCCTGCATATTTCTCTGTTGTTTTTTTTTTTTTTTTCATTTTTCAGCTATAAGTGATAATCCATGAGTACAAGCATCCTTCATGTAAAACCAATTTGGAGGCTGTTGTGCCCAAACCCCCACAGCCCCGCCTTCCAGCGGGGGGTGAGGGGTTGTATGTTCAATCAAGTTGATCAAATGAGTGTCCAGACTACATTGCTGTAGTTTCACCATTCACCCCAATCGCAGCCCTTACATTCTACCACGCCCCCTCTTCCGCAGATTATTCCCTAGGCTTAGAAAAGGGGCACAGGTGGATGAGAGGTAAAACAGTCCACTCTCTCTGGAGCTGTTGACTTGGACTCTGGTCAATTCTGGCTGTTTCCTTTCATGGGCTGACAGTTTGTCCAGGAATAACCTTTCGATCCTACTAATGAAGAACAAGCAATTAGATATATAGGTATTTAAGCAGCACTAATAGTTATGGTAGGTTACTTTAGCATAGACACATGTTTGGATATGTTAATCCATGAATTACAATTTTCCCTCCTGTTAAATATGACAGGGTCTTACTGTGGCTTATAACATCTCCTAACCTGTAGAGGATGTAAGCTTGTGGCATCAGCCATGGGTTATTCCTCCAAGGAGAGAGCCAATAGCCAATTAGATTTGGGATATACAGGCATATGGCTGCCTCTGCTGCACAGTATTTCCAGGCAGGTGAGGTGTAGCTGGTGCTGACGGTGGAGTCTTGCTTGACTCAAGGAGAATTGCTGTTGTCCACATTTGTTTTACATAAAATTTGTAGAGCAATAACTTTGGGATTAGCACATACAAATGTTCTCTATAGTTTCTCTGTTGTACAGTATGTAATAATTATTTTCTTGAAATAAAATTCTGCCTCTTATGCTTTTCAGCACAGATCATATTATTATGGTTTATCAAGGATGCCTCCTTTTACTATCAGTTTTCTGAGTACTAACATTTCTCAGAATATGTAGCACACTTAATTCAAAAATACAACATTTGTCTTTGTTTGCAATAAGATAAAAGCCTGGAGCATCACAGATACAGATATTATAGAGAGTGAATTCTCAGAGAAGATGGTTCTATTTCTGTTGGAGAAAGTAGAGCGCTCCTGAGTGCTCCATAGACTGGCCTGATGCACCTGTGTAACTGTGACCTTCCTGCTGTATTCCATGACAGCTGCTCGTTTAGAATGCGTTGTAAAGCTTTAGGGTTATTTACCTGAATTCTCTTACCTGTAAGGTATATGAAGGCTATTAGGAGGGTTATTGGTGGAATAAGTTAAAATATTCTATCAGTATGCATTTTCTCTTTTCTGTGCCAGTTGGTTGAGCAGGAGTCCCAGTGGTATATGTTAGCCCACACGAGTTCACACAGGGCTCACTAGGGAAATATGTGTTCACTAAATTAATTTAAAAGGCTCTAATATCTTTGGTAACTTATGACAAATCCTTGAAAATTAGAGCTTTCAGATGAGTCAAGTAATATGGGTTGTTTATAAAAAGTCAATATTTTGCTTTAAGGTTCAGTTTAATAAGCATTTAGACAATCTGACTCAAATGTGTTCTGTGTATTTTAACCCTCTTAAGTGATTTGTAATATTTAGATCTCCCCTGTGGGGTTAGATACAAGTCACATATTTGCAATCAATGAATTGCTTCTGGCTAGGGCTTCACACAAACAGATTTTGCTGTAGTAATGATTATAAAATACTATCCTAAGGGCCAGGCATCGTGATGCACACCTTTAGTCACAGTGAATCTCTGTGAAATCAAAGCCAGCTGGTTCTACATAGAGAGTACCAGGCCAGCTGGGGTACAGGGAGACCCTGTCTCAACCAACCAGCCAACCATACAGCCATCCAAATATCCAAACATCCAAGCCACACTGCCCCCCCCATCCCATCCCTCCCCTCCCTGTCCCGTCCCGTCCCATCCTGTCTCGTGTTGTCCTGTGTCGTCCCTTGTCGTCCTGTCCCGGCCCAGCCCTGCCCGGCCCTCCAGTTGGCCGGTTGGCTGGCCGGTTAGCCGCTTAGCCAGCCAGTTAGCCAGTTTAGATTCTATGAAAGTGCAGTGAGGAGACTTGAATGCACACTTCCGGGACCATTTGTAGCATTTCCACCTTTCTCCTTGGTAGGTTTAGAACAGTAGTGCTGTCTCCAGGAGCCACTCAGATGTGCACCACCACACCCACTCAATGAAGCCTGACTTAGAATTAAATTCTCTTTGCTGTAGTTTACTTAAGAGGTGGTGTGGGCTCAGAAACACAGATGTGTGATGTTTTTCTGCTTTCATATATAATTATTTCTAAATTCATTTTTGTTGCTTTCCCAGGACTCACTGAGCCTCATTTGACCTTTTGCAGATGTCCTTGGGGGCAAGCCTGGCTCCACTGTTTCTCAGTGGCAGTTAGACTGGATGACTGTTCTTGTTGCTGTGAGATAGTGCCTGACTGTTTAAGCAGCTTGGACTACTGTTCCTGTTGCTGTGAGACAGTACCTGACTGTTTAAGCAGCTTGGACTACTGTTCCTGTTCCTGTGAGATAGTATGTGACTGTTTAAGCATCTTGGACTACTGTTCCTGTAGCTGTGAGATAGTGTGTGACTGTTTAAGCAGCTTGGACTACTGTTCCTGTAGCTGTGAGATAGTACCTGACTGTTGAAGCATCTTGGACTACTGTTCCTGTTGCTGTGAGATAGTACCTGACTGGTTAAGCAGCTTGGACTACTGTTCCTGTTGCTGTAAGATAGTACCTGACTGTTGAAGCATCTTGGACTACTGTTCTTGTTGCTGTGAGATAGTACCTGACTGTTGAAGCAGCTTGGACTACTGTTCCTGTTGCTGTGAGATAGTACCTGACTGTTTAAGCAGCTTGGACTACTGTTCTTGTTGCTGTGAGATAGTACCTAACTGTTGAAGCATCTTGGACTACTGTTCTTGTTGCTGTGAGATAGTGCCTGACTGTTGAAGCAGCTTAAGGGAGGAAGGGTTTATTTTGACCCACAGTCATCAAGGTGGGGAAGACTTGGGGGCAGCAGGGTGAGGCGGCTGGTCACACTCATCAGCCTCAGAGATGAGTCCTGGTGTTCAGCTGCCTTTCTCTCTTCAGTCAGTTTAGTCCAAGCCCATGGGATGGTGTCACCTACATTCAGGGTAGGTCTTCCCTCCTCAGTTAAACCTTTCTGAACTCACTCGTGGACATATCCAGAGACATGCTTACTTGCTGATTCTGTGTACGGTAAAGGTGACATGAAGATCAACCATCACACAGATCCTTTCTAGTCTGCCTCATTTCAAATAACTTTCCTGCTAGAAAGCAAGCTGGCTGGAAGAAAGCTGGCTGGAAGAAGGAAGTCAACCTAGCTTTTTGAAGTGTACCTAATGCATAGTAGGCACTCAAGGGTATGTGTTGAGTTGGGTATGATGCTGTATAGACCTGTAATCCTAGAACTCAGGAGGTAGAGGCAGGAGAATCAGGAGGTCAGGGTCAGCCTTGGCAATGCAGTGAGTTTGAGGACAGACTAGGGTACATGAGATCCTGTTTCAAAACACCAAAATAAACCCCCAAAACACAATAACAAAAGAATAAGTGTATGTTAGATGAGAGAAAGGAAAGTGAGTTCTGAAGAGGCCAGGGGTGCTAGTAGGTGTGGCTGTGGAACACGTGACAGATACTACAGGAAGGTGCGTGTGGAAGCATTACAGAAAGTGCGCTTGAAAGGCACTAGAGGAATTGGCTGTTGGTATTAGTGCAAAGTGAGTGATAGTTAGAATATTTACCCTAACCCCCTTAACCCCGTTTTCTGTTTTGTTGTTTTTATTTTTGTTTTAGTTGAGACAGAGTCTTAAACAGAGTGTAGCCCTATCTGGTGTGGAACTTGTTGTATAGACCTGTCTGTTCTTGAACTTGTGGAGATCCTCCTGCCTTCCAAGTATTGAAGGCATGTGCCCCGGTCCCTGCCCTAGCATATAAAGTCTACTGCAGCCTGCACTAATGAGGATTTGTTTTCCTTACTTAAGAATTTTGGAGACATTATTTCCTTAGTACTCCAAGGCATAGATGATTTGAAGGTGCTTTCTGCAACCTTTTTGTGAATAAAGATCAGAAACTGTCCAAATGTAAAGGTGAGAATGGTTTCATTCTTGAGATTTTGTGCTGAGCCGACTTCCCTCGACCTTGGCCACATGCTTAGGTATGCTCCCGAGTCCAGCTTATAAGAAGGACTTGTTATATTGGGCTGGAGAGATAGCCTAGTGGTTAAGAGCATCAACTGCTCTTGCAGAGGACCTGGGTTCGGTCCCCAGCACCCACATGGCAGCTAATAACTGTCTGTAACTCCAATTCCAGGCGAATTCCAGTTCCAGGGGAATCCGAGACCCTCTACGGGTGCACAAACCTACATGCAGACAGTACATTCATACACATACAAAAATTAAATTAAATTGAAAAAAGGACTTGTCATAAATGAAATCATACAGGAAGGTAAAGAGCTTGTTACCCTTGAACGCAGAACTGAGATAGTGAAGATGCTAAAACAGACGGAACGTATCCTGGAAGCACAGCGAAGTGCAGGAGGCTGGGAGCTACTCTGCAGTTGCTGGCCTGACGACTCTCTGTTTCCCTTCCTGCCCCACCTTCTGCTTTAAGTGGGGATAACTTTAGAAGTGTTTCTCCAGCTATATTTTATGAAAGAGTGTTAATTATTTCTTACATTGACATAAAGCTCTTGTATGACAGTTGCTGGAATTGGAATTTAGGAGTTTTTCTGAAGTATTTTCTTTCGTGTGTCAGATTTGTTATTTCCTATAAAAATCTTTTTACTTTTAGTACTTTGGGCAATATTTAATAGTGAATGGTAAGGGAAATCTTAGAAATTTCCTACTTACTATGCATCTTTGAAAACTAATATTTAAAGCTATCTGAAAAAAAATCTAGTGAGCTGAATTATTTCTCAGAATTGTTTGAAAACTTGAAGAGTGCAGATATACAGTAGGATTCCATTTTCTGTTGTCATTGTTTGTTAGATGATTAAAAATCTGGAAGAATACTTAGCAAAGAGATTCTTAGTTATCTTGGAGGGTAGAATTCTAGGGGACTTTTGAGTTTGATAAGAATTTTATAGTGGAAAAGAGAATTTATAGTGGGCATTTGCAATTTTTTTATTTTTTTGCCTTTTTGAGTCAGGGTCTCCCTGTAGCTCTGGCTGTCCTGGAATGCTGGCTATGTAGACCAGGCTGGCCTTGAATTCACGGAGATCCGCCTGCCTCTGCCTCCCAAGTGCTAGGATTAAAGGTGTGTGCCTTTAATATAATCAAAAAGATTATAAATATATAATCTTTTTGATTATATATAATAATCAAAAAGAAGATAAAGATTTTTCAAAAGTCAGAAAAAAAGTCTGGAGGCAGGTGTTTGCCTTGGATAGCATAGGGCTCAACCTCCTGTTAGAGGCAGGGGTCTGCCTGGGATAGCACAGGGCTCAACCTCCTGTTAGAGGCAGGGGTCTGCCTGGGATAGCACAGGGCTCAACCTCCTGTTAGAGGCAGGCATCTGCCTGGGATAGCACAGCCGCTCAACCTCCTGTTAGAGGAAGGGGTCTGCCTGGGATAGCTAGCACAGGGCTCAACCTCCTGTTAGAGGCAGGGGTCTGCCTGGGATAGCACAGCAGCTCAACCTCCTGTTAGAGGAAGGTATCTGTCTCAGATAGCACAATGGCTCGACCTTGTGTCTAAGTGTGTGGACTCACAGCTCTTCATTTTACCAGGACACCAGAGGCTTTGCTGAAAGCCTTGCTGCGTGGCAGACTCTACTGCCTTTGCCACCCAAAACTGCCGCACATGGCTGCTCTTACTGGAAGGCAGGCTGTGAAGGCTTGAGTTAGCCTGTACAACTGTGGATAGATGTGAAGGACCTCGAAACAGATGCTGGGTTTGTTGAACAGTACAGCCCACCTGGTGGCTAAGCAGTACAGCCCACCTGGCTGCTAAGCAGTACAGCCCACCTGGCTGCTAAGCAGTACAGCCCACCTGGCGGCTAAGCAGTACAGCCCACCTGGCGGCTAAGCAGTACAGCCCACCTGGCGGCTAACCAGTACAGCCCACCAGGTGGCTAACTAGTACAGCCCACCTGGTGGCTAAGCAGTACAGCCTACCTGGTGGCTAAGCAGTACAGCCCACCTGGTAGCTAATCAGTACAGCCCACCTGGTGTCTAACCAGTACAGCCCCACCTGGTGGCTAAGCAGTACAGCCCACCTGGTGGCTAACCAGTACCCTGCTATTGTTCCTTTTCTCAGGATTGCACTTTATAGCAAACCCAGTTGCCACCCCTACAAGGGAGGTGGTGCACAGTCCTACCCACAACTAGCCACTAACTCAGAGTCCACAGTCAGGTGACCCAAATGTTAAGGAAAAAATAATGCTCTTAGGGCTAGAGAGATGGCTGAGCAGTTAAGAGCACTGGCTTCTCTTGCAGAGGACTCCGGTTTGCTTCCCAGCACCCATGTGGTGGCTAACAACTATTCATAACTCCAGTTCCAGGAGATCCAGTGCCCTCTTCTGACCTCCATGGACATTGCATGACATGGGCACACTTACATACATGCAGGCAATACACTCATACACATAAAATAATAAAGTATTTTAAAACAAAGTACTTTCAGAATATCATTAAGCAGCAGGTGCACACGAGAGTGATAAGTGTAACAAATCCTCCTGCTCCGGAAGAACGAGACAGGCATCACTGGTCCATCAGCCTGCCGCAGCATGCAGGGTGCAAACATGGAAGGCTTTCTATTCTGAGTACGGGTTCTTCCCTAGTAAACTGACCTGCTGTTCTTTTTTTTTTTCCATTCTTTTTTTTTTTTTTTCATTCTTTTAGTCACGTTTGACTACAAAGTCTGGACCATCATAGCTGTATTATAAATGTTTAAACTAGATAGACTGGTTTCTCCCACTTAATTCTTTTAAAAATTATGTTAAGTATTTTTTTCTACTTTTCCATATAAATTTTGGAATAAATTTGTATAAAATAGCCTTCTTGAGATTTGATGAGAATTGTTTTGAATTCACAGGCCAGGTAGGGAGAATTGGCATATTTTTTTTGGTATATACATTTTCTTTTTAAAAAATTTTTAAAAATTTATGTATTATTTTTTTATGTGTATGCGTGTACTGTCTGCATGTAGGTTGGTGCACCTGTGTCATGCAATGCCATGGAGGTCAGAAGAGGGCATCAGATTCCCCTGGAACTGGAGGTTAAAGATGGTTCTTGGCCGCCATGTGGGTGCTGGGAATCAAACCCAGGTCCTGTGCAAGAGCAGTGAGTGCTCTTAACCGCTGAGCCATCTCTCCAACCTCACATTTTATTTTCTTTAAAGATGTGTTGTTACAAGTGGGGTTTTGCATTTTTGCTTCAGTTTCACTTGTTGCCAGTCTAGAGTAGTGCTGGGTCTGATGTAATTTGTTTCTGTTTGTTAATATTACTTTTTTGTAGCTTCCCTAGGGATTTGTACACAGCTGATCACGTTTCCGGTGTTGTTCCTTCTTTTCTCTGCATGGTGTTTAGTTTCACCTTTCATTATGATGATTAGAATTTCCTGCACTACCTTGAGGCCGAGTGCTAATCCCCTGTTGCTCTTTTTGTTTTTAGTCTTTTCAAGACAGGATCTCCCTGTAGCCACAGCTGTCCTGGAACTCATTCTGCAGACCAGCCTGGTCTTGAACTCACAAAGATCCGCCTGCCTCTGTCTCCTGACTGCCAGGATTAAAGGTGTGCGCTACCATGTCGGGGCTCAGGCTAGGGCTCCGGCTCTGGCTCTGTGTTGCTCTTAACATAGGAAGAAAGAACGAAAAAAAAAATATAAAAGAAAGAAAGAACAGAATCATAGGAAGAAAGAACAAAAACATTAAAAAGGAACAGAATTATGTCAGCCATTAAATGCATTGTATAAGTTATATCATTTTTTTGGTAGATGCTCTTAATGTGTTTGAAATAAATGTCTTTTCCCAATTTTCTAAGTTAAAAAATACATACTTTTAATCATGAATGGGTGTTGGATGCTTTGTGGATATTTGTATTATCAGAGGAAATGGATTATTCCTTTTCCATTGGAAATGGAGCAATGAAACGATAGAAAAAAGATAAAATCAGAATGTTGTCTACAACACGAAATACAGCACCAGCAGGATACTTATGGCACCAAAGACATTGCCTGGCCTTGAGTCAACTACGTGTATTTCTCTATAAAGAGCAAGATTTATGAATATGATTATATGCAAATATTCTTTTTGCTCCTTGGCTTTAAAAAAATGTTCCCTTACTATAAACTTTTTTTTTTTTTTTTTTTTTTTTTTCGAGACAGGGTCTCCCTGTAGCCTCAGGTGTCCTGGGATTATTCAGGCCATAGTCACCTTTTGCACTGAATGTCATGTCACTAAGAGCCCTTCTTTAGTCTGGGCCAGTTTTTTTTTCTTTCTTCCTCTCCTGTATATGTTTGACATTATTGAGAGTTCAGGCCAGTGGTCGAGTGATTGCCTTGGTGTGGTTTCTCTCTCATTCTCTTGGGAGGACTGACTGCACACATGCTGCTCCCTCCTCGCAGCGCCTCTGGTGGAGAGCAGCTCTGCTTTGAATTTTCTTCATTGTTGGTGGTGTTAGTTTTGATTTGCTGTTTGATGTGGTGCTTGCAGGTGTCTCTGTCGTTCCCTTTGGTCGTTGGTATGTAAATTTCATGTTTTCTTTCCACTTTGCGGGGTTCCTGTGGGGCACGCGTGGTCCCTTGCCAGGGTTGTGCTCTTCGCTTGCCCTGCCTTTGCTTGCAGGTTCTCTCCAAAGTAGGGCTGCTGTCTTCGTGAGGACGCTCGCCACTCCACTTCACCTTGCAGGGACACTGGGCAGCTGCCCCCACTGGCCTATCATGGCTGTTCTCCTGCTCTCCTCATGTCCTTCCAGGAAGCACTGCCCTTGCATGGACTCCCACCCTGACCCCCATGCTGCTGCGTCCTGCAGGGTGGCCTGCTGGGCCATTTGTGGGCACTTACTCCTGCGAAGGGCCACTTGTTTAAGTGGGTGCTCTCAGCCTTCTTGGACTCTGGCATGTCCAGATCTCTCTGTTTTGTGGCCACCCACACACTCTCTTCACTCAGCCCCCTCCTCCTTGTGCTCTCCAAGCCTCCCACCCCTTTCTGATACACTTGCTGAGGCAAGGTGCTGGTCCTCTTCAGTCCTCTTAATGCCTTTTAGTGAATTAATCCTCAGTGGGACTTGAGGTCAGGGGACTGTGTTTTTGGGACCCTGTATTGTAGAGTAGACTTGCTATAGCCTTTTTAAAAAACTCTTTAAAAATTAATGAAATTATGTCTTTGACAGTTTCATAATGCACTGCATTCTGATCATCTACCCAGTCCCCTCCCATGACCCTTCCACCCTTGAATACCCTGTCTTACATATTTTTTTTAAAAAGTTTGTCTATGTGTATATGCATATGTGTTTGTGTGTGTGTGTGTGTGTGTGTATGTGCACATGCGCTCATGCCTTATGTTGTGTGTGCGTGTATGTTGTGTTGTGTGCACATGGAGGCTGGAGGACAAATTTAGGTGTCATTATATCCATCTGTCTCCTCTGGGATAAGGTCTCTCATTGGTCTGGAACTCACTATTTAGTCCAGAATGGCTGGCCAGTAAGCCACACGGATCTTCCTGTCTTTCCTGTCTGCCTCCCTGTTTCCAGGATTGCAGGGTCATGCCTCCATGGCATGCCTGGCCTTCCTATGCCTGTGCTGGAGATAGAACTGCTTCTTGTTCTTACCTAGCAGGCACTTTATTTATTTATTTATTTATTTATTTATTTATTTATTTATTTATTTTTCGCCTTTTCAAGACAGGGTCTCCCCGTAGCCCCAGCTGGCCTGGAACTCGCTCTGTAGACCAGGTAGCCTTGAACTCACAGAGATCCGCCTGCCTCTGCCTCCCGAGTGCTGGGATTAAAGGCGTGTGCCACCACGCCCGGCTCCTAGCACGCACTTTAACATGGCACCCAGGCCCCAGCCTAGAGTTGCTGTTTTCTTAACTATTCCCTGCTGTTTATGTTTTCACTGCCTTTGCTTTTCATGAGGGGCAGAGGTAATTTATAGCATTTTAAGTGCAGAATTTATTTTCTTTAAATAAAAACTGAAGACTTGTAATCCATGGATGAAATGTGCAAAGCCTGCTTGGTCTGAACATTATAAGAGAAAAAAGCAAAACAAAACTCTATACTTAGGAGTAAAGGCAATTCCCATCACTAGCTCACCCTGGATGGGAGGGAGATGGTGTGGATTAGGCAGGCCTTAGTTCAGCTTGTAGCACAACGGTCCACCCTGATTGACTTCTCAGTTTCCACCTTGGGGCCTTTAGTGCAAGTCACAACATTTCTTTCTCTTCCCCATCCTGAAGATGAGGATTAGAAATACTTATCTCATGGTAAGTTTTGGAACTCAGATGAGATAATGCATTTGAAAATGCTTTGCAAATGGTAAAATGTTATGCAAATGTGGTTACTTAGTTCTAATTTATTACTTAGTCAAAGTTGAAATATATAGGAAATTAAGTCAGGCGTTTTAATTGTGCTTGTGACTTCTAGGCAAGTTCCCTTTGAATCACAGCCATGCAGACTCGCTTTCCCCCCACTTCAAGCCCACGGTTCTGTCACTGTGACTCAGCCCAGCAGAGACTCCTCTTTGGAAGCTCTGCCCACCCATCCTGCTTCTGTGGCAGACGGCCACCCTGAGGGTTGTGCCAGCCATTTGTCATCTGTGGAGAGCATTGCTCAAGATGTCTTTTCTGATTTCTGCTGCACCTATAGTCATAATACATTTTAAAAAATCATGTTCTCACTGGTAGCCCAGGCTTTTTTTGGGTATTTTTGAGACAGGGTCTCCCTTTAATACCAGCTGGCCTAGAGTTCACTTTGTAGACCAGGCTGACCTTGAATTCAAGGAGAACTGCCTTCCTCTTCTTCCCAAGTGCTGGGATAAAAGGCGTGTACCATCACACCCGCAAAACTTTTATTTATTGCCACAGAAATCAGCTGTGTCCTCTCAGGCTCCTCCCCAGCTACAGGCTGTCACCAGGGTTTTTTTTTTTCTCCCTCTTCTGGACAACTGTAGATGCAGTCCTATAGCACAGATGCTTTTCTGACTGCTCTCTTTCACTGAATACGGTGCTTTAAGATTGATCAAGTTGTTGCATGTTTCAGCTCTTTATTCTTTTTTCATGCTCAGTGATATACTATTGTTGATTGACTATTCTGTATTGTATTTATGGTTTCTCTACTTTTTAACTCTTAGAGCATACTCTTTTTTGAACACTAATGCACTGGTTTCTGTGTGAACTTGTTTCCTGGGGTCAGATGTCTCCGGAAGGACTTGCTGGGTCATGCATTAACTCCAACAGGTTGTGGAGCTTCTGGGTTCTCAGAGCAATGAAACTTCATACATTTTGATTCACAGTGTATGAGCACAGGACAGGTTCTATTTTTTTCACCTCTGACAACACATCTCAAAACCATTTTTAAAAAGAATCATCCCAGTAAGTGTGAAATGGTCTTCTTGTGTTTTTGACTTGTATTTCCCTAATGATGCTGGTATCCCTTTTTTAAAGAAAGAATTAAAGAATTTTATTAGAACATTTAATGCAATACTTGTGAACTCATAATAATGAAAATAATTTTTACTTATCAGCTATATCATGTTTGATGTGAAATGTACCTTGTATTAGTCACTTTTCTGTTGCTGTGATAAACCACCATGAGCAAGGGAACTTATAAAAGGAAGAGTTTATTTGAGCTTACGATTGACGGTTCCAGGGAATCAGAATCCATTGTGGCGGGAAACATGGTGGCCGGGGCTGGAGCAGCAAGCTGAGGGTCACATCTCACAATGAGCACAGGAAGCAGAGAGAGGGAGAGGATGGAGACCACAAGGCTTGTTAAACTCACTAAGCCTGCCCCCAGTGACATACTTCCTCCAGCACAGTCACACCTTCTAAGACTTTCAAGAACAGTGCCACCAACTGGAGACAAAATGTCTGAATACTTAAAGCCTATGGGGGACACTCATTCAAACCACCACATTCCACTCCCTGGCCCCCATAGGCTCCTGACCATATCAAATGCAAAATGCATTTAGTCCAACCTTAAACGTCCCCATAGTCTTTACTAGTCTCAATTCTATTCAAAAGTCTATGGTCCAAAATCTCTTCTGAGACACAGGCCAATGTCTTAACTGTAAGCTCCTGTAAAATCAAAAGGCAAATTACATACTCCCAACATACAGTGGAACTGAATACACATTCCCATTCCAAAAGGGAGGAATAGAGGCATAGTGAGAAAATACTGGACCAAAACAAGACCGACAACCAGCAGGGCAAACACCAAGTCCGGTAGCTCCATGTGGGACTTCTGGGACTTGACTTCCAAAGGCCTTAGATGGCTCAGCTCTTCCAGCTTTGTGTGCAATAGACATCTCTTCCTTAGGCTGGTACCACTCCCTGTATGCAGCTCTCCTTGGCAAATATCTCACAGCTCTGGCATCTCAAATGTCTTCTTGGGGTCTCCGCTGCCAACCAGGCTTCACATTCACAGCTTCACGCAATGTCCCATCAGGGCCTTCTTTATGCAGGGACGCCCCTGCTGCACCTCTGCCTGGCCTCTGCTGCTCTCTGAAACCTCGAGGAAAAACTGATAACCCCTTCACTCTTGCATCCTTCATGCCTCTAAAGCCAGCACCATGTGAACGAAATTGCCGAGTTTGGCTGCAAGTTCAGGATGGAGTCTCTCCTACTTTAACCACATTTGCAAATTTTCTCTGCCCTGGACTTGTTGGAGTAGAAAACACTTTCAGTATTTTCCTTTCAAAAATTGGAGGCTTAGCTGGGTGTGCTCTTGCCCTGAAGGTACTGATTCTGTTGTTTACTTGTAAACCTGGAGGCCTCTCCTTAATCACTTTATTCTCCTTATCAAAAGGAACCTCTCCTTCACATGCCTTGGCCCCAACTTTAATCTTCCTAGTGCAGTTTTCAGATCCAAACTGTACATTCTGCATTTCTTTCTGCCCCATCTGCTCTTCTTTTCTGTAGATCTGTATAATATTCACCATCAATAGCCACACCACCATTTCTACATTAGGCTGTCTTGAAATATCTGCTGCCAAACACATTAGTCCATTGCTTTTCAACTTAGCATCAGGCAAGCATTTGGGCTGTGGGGACACTGTGGCCAGACTTTTTGACAAAATATTCCAGTTGCTGCCTAAGTCTTTATTTTCCTCTGGAACTACTTTTTTTTTTTTTTTTTTTTTGGTCTTTTTGAGACAGGGTCTCCCTGTAGTCCCAGCTGTCCTGGAACTCACTCTGTAGACCAGGCTGGCCTTGAACTCACAAAGATCCGCCTGCCTCTGCCTCTGCCTCCCAAGTGCTAGGATTAAAGGTGTGTGCCACCACATCCAGCTTTGGAACATTTTTTGCAGCCATGCTTTCTTCCAGGCTTCTACTAGAATGGCCTGTTAAGCTCTGCTTACAGTAGTCAACAGCTTTTTTAGCCCAAAGTTCCAAAGTCTTCCACATTCTTCCAAACACCCACATGGTCAGGTTCTTCACAGCCAACAGCTCACTCTCTGGTACCAAATAACTGTATTAGTCACTTTTCTGTTGCTGTGATAAACCACCATGAGCAAGAGAACTTATAAAAGGAAGAGTTTATTTGAGCTTACGATTGACAGTTCCAGGGAATTAGAGTCCATTGTGGCAGGAAGCATGGTGGCCGGGGTGGGAGCAGCAAGCCGAGGGTCACATCTTGCAATGAGCACAGGAAGCCAAGAGAGCCTCTAGAGACTAGCAAGGCTTGTTAAACTCACTAAGCCTGACCCCAATGACATACTTCCTCCAGCATGGCCACACCTTCTGAGACCTCCAAGAACACTGCCACCAACTGGAGACAAAATGTTTGAATACTTAAAGCCTGTGGGGGACACTCATTCAAACCACCACATACCTATTATTTCTAGTCAAAAGAAACTTTATTTGGGGGCATTATATAGTATTGAGATATTTCATTTATATTAAATACACTTAAAATTAGTGACTGTCTTAATGATTCAGGAAGAAAATAACTATTGAGAAAATTTGGCTAGATAGACTTATTTCGTCACACCAGTTAACTGATACAACGACTAACTGTCCCCATGTCTCTGTCACAGACGGTAGCCATTGCATCTTGAGATCTGTTCCTAGTCACGACATCTCTAACCCCCACCAGTTCTGTACCTTTGCTTGAGTTCTACACTTATCAAGTGCCACTTGCATTTTCTAACCAAGCCTAATTATTCTGATCTTGTGCATGATAACAATTGTGTATTCTAGTTAGCTGCTTAGTGAGGTGGTAGATAGGTCTGGGCCTTTTCTATGCCTGCTAGCCGCTTGTGTATCTTTGGACAGGTGGCTATTCAAATCTCTTGCCCATTTTTCAGTTGGCTTATTTGTCCTTTTATCATTGAAATCTAATACTTTATATTCTCTATTCTTTTGAAGTAAAATTGTGACTAGAATATATTGTATTTTTGGCTGTGCACTTAGAAAATGTACTGATACAAGTAATCAGTAATTTTTTTTTTTTTTTTGGTCTTTTTGAGACAGGGTCTCCCTGTAGCCCCAGCTGTCCTGGAACTCACTCTGTAGACCAGGCTGGCCTTGAACTCACAAAGATCCCGCCTGCCTCTGCTCCAAGTGCTAGGATTAAACGCACCACCACACCCGCCGTAATCATTAATTTTTAAAAAGATTATTTTTTATTTTTAATATGTATATGTATGTGGCTGTATATACGCATGTGTGCAGGTGGCTGTGGAGGCCAGAAGAGGGCACTGGATCCTCTGGAGCTGGAGTCACAGGTGGATGTGTTACCCATCGTGAGAGCTGGGATCCAAACTTGGACACTCTGCAAAAGCAGCAAGCTCTCTTGACTGCTGAGCTATCTCTGTAGCCCCCAAAGTAAAATATGAATTGGCTAAAACACACAACACTGAAACTTGAAGGTAGATTTAGAACTAGGGTTCATACCATTAACTTAGAAAGGCAGATTCTACTTCAGAGATTCTGGTCATTTTGTTTCTTTTTTTTTAATTTTTTATGTAAAAACTAGAAACTTTTATTATATTTAATACTCACCGAACAACGACCTCCTACAAATACGTAGTATGACATAAGAACACTACAAAGGTGAGAAAGTCTCCATGGGTCTGTGAGTCAGAGAAAGTCACAACTGTGCTGATGGGCTAGGCCCCAACGCTGCATCCACACGGGGACCTCGGTCCTTGGGTGAGGTGAAGCAGCTGTTTGTGCCATAGCCACCTCATTCTTCAGGCTCCACAGCACGTTCCGTAGTTTTACAAGGTCATGGGTTGTACTGCCTGCTTGTGCGGCATTGACTGCAAAAGAACTAACAGGCTTGGTTCTACTTATTTGCTGGCCACAAGAGGTGACAGGCTGTGGGGCAAGACACTCACATGTGGGAGCGGCTGTGGAGAGGCCAGGGCGGGCATGGGGGCGAGGGTTGGGGAGTTGTGGAGAGGGACGATGCTGGGCGCTGTGGGGGGAGCTGTGGGGAGCAGGTGGGGCAGCTGTGAGGAGGCATGGAGAGCAGGGCTGGGCATGTGTGGGGAGCAGTGGGAGAGGCTGTGGGGCGCAAGGCTGGGGCGCCAGGGCGTGTGGGGAGCAGCTGGGGGCAGGGCGTGGGGGGGGGAGCAGGGCTTGGCAGGTGTGGGGAGCAGGGCTTGGGGCCGCTGGGGAAGTGGGCAGGGCTGTGGGTGGGAGGGCTGGGAGCGGGCTGGTGGGAGCAGGGCTTGAGGTTGCTGTGGGAGAGGCGAGAAGGGCTGAGGGCGTGGGAGCGGGGCAGCAGGGCTGTGGAGGAGCAGGGCTGTGGGGAGCAGGGCTGGGGGGAGCGGCTTGAGGACTGGTGTGGGAGAGCGGGGAGAGGCATGAGGCGCTGGGGGCAGCTGTGGAAGCAGGCTGTGAAGAGGCTGGGGGAGCAGGCGTGTGGGGGCGGGGAGCAGGCTTGAGGGAGGCTGTGGGGCAGCTGGGGACAGGCTGTGGGGGAGCAGGGCCTGGCACGGTGGGGTAGGTGGAACAGGGCTGTGGGGAGCGTGAGAGGTTGTGGGGAGCAGGGCTGTGGGGAGCAGGGCTGTGGGGGAGCAGGGCTGTGGGGGAGCCTGGGGAGCGGCGTGGGAGGTGGTGGAGGGTTGTGAGGGCAGGGCTGTGGGGAGAGGCTGGAGGCAGGGCTGTGGGGAGCAGGGGTGTGGGGAGCAGGCGGTGGAGGAGAGGCTGGGGGCAGGTGGGAAGCAGGGCTGTGGAGGAGCAGGCATGTGGAAGAGCAGGGCTGGGGGAGCAGTGTGTAGGGTCGGGGAGTGTGGGACAGCGGGCGAGCGGATGTGGAGCAGCCGGAGGAGCGGCATGTGGGGAGCAGGGCGTGGGGAGCAGGGTGGGGGCGAGCAGGCGTGTGGGGAGCAGGCGGGTGGAGGAGCAGGGCGTGGGGGAGTGGGAGCAGGGGCTGTGGGAGGGTGAGGAGCAGGGCTGGGGGGAGGCGAGGGAGCGTGTGGGAGCAGGGCTGTGGAGGAGCAGGGCTTGCGGAGGCTGTGGAGCAGGCGGGGAAGCAGGCTAGTGGATGGGAGGAACAGGTGGGGGCGGGGCAGGGGCTGTGTGAGGAGCGGGTCTGTGGGGGAGCAGGGCTGTGTGGAGAGCAGGCTGGGGGAGCAGGGCTGAGGGAGGAGCAGGGCCTGGGGGAGCAGGCGTGTGCGGGAGCGGGCTGTGGGGGAGCAGGCCAGTGGAGAGGCGTGTGGAGGAGCAGGGCTGAGGGGGAGCAGGGCTGTGGGGAGCAGGGCCTGTGCGGCAGTAGTTAGGCTGGGAGGAGCAGGGCTGTGGGGAGCCAGGCTGTGTGGGGAGCAGGGCTGTGGGGAGCAGGGCTGTGGGGGAGCAGCGTGTGGAGGAGCAGGGCTGGGGAGCAGGGCTGTTGGAGGGGGCTAGGCAGGGCTGTGGGGCGCAGGCGTGTGGAGGAGCAGGGCTGTGGAGGAGCAGGAGCTGGGGGAGCAGGCGTGTGGGAGCCAGGGCTTGTGTGGGAGCAGGCCTGTTGGGGAGCAGGGCTGTTGAGGGAGCCAGGGCTTTGGTGAGGAGCAGGGCTGTGGAAGAGCAGGGCCCTGGGGGAGCAGGTGTGGGGGAGCAGGGCTGTGGCGGAGAGAGGTGTTGTGGGGAGAGGGCTGGGGGGAGGCCGCTGTGGGGGGAGGGCCCTTGAGGCAGGCATGGAGAGCCAGGCTGTGGGGAGCAGGCGTGGGGGAGCAGGGCTGTGGGGAGCAGGGGTGGAGGAGCCAGGGGCTTGGGGAGCAGGGCTTGTGGGGAAGCCCAGGGCTGGTGGGTGGACCAGGGGGTAGGAGGCGCAGGGCTGTGGAGGAGGGGCTGTGGGAGAGCAGGGCTGTGGGGGAGAGGGCTGTAGGGCAGGGCGGGCAGTGGCCTGGGGGAGAGGGCTGTGGGGAGCAGGGCTGTGGAGGATCAGCGGACAGGGCTGGGGGAGCTGTGTACCAGGGCTGTGGAGAGCAGGGCTGTCGGGGCGCCAGGGCTGTGGGGAGCGTGTGGAGAGAGGCTGTGGGGCGGGGCTGTGGGAGCAGAGGTGTGGGCAGGGCCGTGGATTGTGGGAGAGGGCTGGGGGGCAGGCGCTGTTGGGGAGAGGGCATGTGGAGGAGCAGTGTCTGGGGGGCAGGGGCCTGTGGAGAGCCCAGGGCTGTGGGGAGCGGGCCTGTGGGGAGAGCTTATTGGGTGGAGGGGGGAGCAGGGCTTGAGAGTGGGTGAGAGGCGTGTGGAGGAGCAGTGGTGGGGGAGCCAGGGCTGGAGGAGACCAGGGCTGGGGAGAGCCAGGGGCGGGGAGCCAGGGCCTGTGGGAGAGAAGGCCTGTGGGGAGCAGGGCCTGTGGGCCAGAGGCTGTGGAGGAGCAGGCTGTGTGTGGAGGAGCAGGTTGTGGGGAGGGCTGTGGGAGCCAGGGCCTGTGAGGGAGACGGTGCTGGGGAGACAGGGGTGTACGTGTGGAGGAGCCAGCGTGTAGGAGCACGGGAGCAGGCGTGTGGAGGGAGGCAGCGGGATCCTGTGGGGGAGCAGGTGTGTGGGGAGCAGGGCTGTGGGGAGAGGTGTGAGGAGTGTGGAGGAGCGGCCTGTGGGGAGCAGGCGGCAGGGCTGTGGGCAGGTGGGAGCGGCTGAGGGATGCTGTGGGGAGCGCGTGGGGACAGGGTGTGGAGGCGAGGGCTGTGGAGGCGGATTGAAGAGCAGGGCTGGGGAGGGGTGTGGAGGAGCAGGCTGTGGTGAGAGGGCGTGGGGGAAGCAGGGCTGTGGAGGGAGCAGGCCTGTGGGAGAGGCTGGAGGAGCAGGCGCTGGGAGCGGCTGTGGCAGGGGGAGCAGGGGTGGCGGGCCTTGTGGGCGCAGGCCGGGCAGGGTGGAGCGGCTGTGGCGGAGAGCTGTGGGGAGCGTGTGGGAGCAGGGTGGAGCCGGGCTTGGGGGAGAGGGCATTGTGGGGGCAGGCTGTGGGGGCGAGCCGGGTTCGTGGGTAGGTGAGGGCTGGGGTGGCAGGGCTGTGGAGGAGAGGGTGGGGGGCAGAGGGTGGGGGGATGGCATGGGGTGAGCAGGGCTGTGGGGGAGAGGCGTGTGGGCGAGCGGCGTGTGGAGGAAAGCAGGGTGTGGGGGAGCCAGGCCCTGTGGGGGAGGGCTGTGGGAGCCAGGGCCTGTGGGGAGCAGGGCCCTGTGGGGGGCAGGGCTGTGGGCGAGGGCCAGCAGGGCGTGAGGACTTGTGGAAGGAGGGCGTGGAGGGGAGCCAGGGCCTGGGACACGTGGGAGGCAGGGCCTGGGGAGCCAGGGCTGTGGGAGCCGCTGGGGGAGAGCTTGGAAGCAGGCTGTTGTGGAGCCCCAGGGCTGTGGGTCAGGGATGTGGGGAGCAGAGTTGGAGGAGAGGGGCTGGGGAGCACGGCCTTTGTGGGGAGAGCTGTGGGGCACGTGTGGGGGAGCGGCTGACAGGCCTGTTGGAGGAGCAGGGTTGTGAGGGAGCAGGGTGTGGAGGGAGCAGGCTTGAGGGCAGCTGGGAGAGCAGGGCTGTGGAGGAGCAGCAGGCTGTGTGGAGAGCAGGCTCCGTGGGGGGCAGGGCTGGGGAGGCAGGGCTGGGAGGAGCAGGCTGGGGGAGCAGGGCGGGGGCAGCAGGGCTGTGGGGTGCAGGCCGTGTGGAGGAGCAGGGCTGGTGGGCCAGGAGCCTGTGGGCAGCAGGGCTGTGGAGAGCAGGGCCTGTGGGGGAGCAGGCCTGTGGGGAGACGTGAGGGTTGGGGGAGGGTGTGGGAGGGTGTGGGGGGCAGGGCTGTGGGGAGCGGGCTGGGAGGAGCAGGGCTGTGGGAGCATGGACAGGGCTGTGGAGGCAGCAGGGCTGTGAGGAGCAGGGCCTGGGGGGAGCCAGGCGTGGGCGCTGTGGAGGGGAGCAGGGCCTGCGGGGCCAGGGCCTCGTGTGCCGCAGGCAGAGGCTGTGGAGGAAGAGGCTGGGGGAGCAGGGCGTGTGGAGCAGAGGCTGTGGGGGAGCCCAGGCTGTGGAAGGCATGGAGGAGCCAGGGCTAGTGGAGGAGCAGGCCTGGGGGAGCCAGGGCTGTGGGGAGCACGGGCCTGTGGAGGAAGCCAGGGCTTGTGGGGGCAGCAGGCGTTGTGGAAGGGCAGGGCTGGGGAGCAGGGCGTGGGGAGCAGGAGTGGAGAGCAGGGCTGGGGGAGCAGGGTGTAGGAGCAGGGCTGGCAGGCGGAAGGGCTGTGGGGAGCAGCGTGTGGAGGAGCAGGGCTGTGGGGAGCCAGGGCTGGGGACAGGGCTGTTGGAGGAGCCGAGTTGCTGTGGGAGAGCCGGGCTGTGGAGCAGGCTGTGTGGAGAGCAGGGCGTGTGGGGAGCAGGGCTGGAGGGGGGCTGGAGGAGAGGCGTGTGGAGGAGCACGGGCTGGGGGAGCAGGGCTGTGGAGGAGCAGGCTGGGCAGGGCTGGGACACGTGGGAGGAGCAGGTTGGGGCGGTTGGGAGGAGCAGGGCTGGAGAGGGCTAGACGGCTGGGGAGGAGGCTGGGGGAGCCAGGGCTGTGGAGGAGAGGGCTGTGGGGCAGGCATGTGAGAGCAGGCGGGGCGGTGCTGGGGGGAGCAGGGCTGTGGAGGCAGGCGTGAAGAGCGCTGGGGGAGCAGGCTGAGGACGCGTGGGGTGGTGTGGCAGGGGGCAGGTTGGAGCGGCTGGGAGCGGCTGGGGGAGCAGGGTGTGGACGCTGGGGAGCAGGTTGGAGCGCAGCGGGCTGAGCCTGGGGGAGCAGTGCTTGCGGATCGCTTGTGTGGAGGAGCAGGGCTTGGCTGGGGCCGGCTGGGGAGCAGGGCTTGGTGAGCAGGGCTGTGGGAGGAGCCGGGTTGTGGGGAGAGGCTGGAGCAGGCTGATGGAGGAGCAGGCGGGGAGCAGGGTGGGGGAGCGTGCTGAGCGGCCTGTGGAGGAGCAGGGCCTTGTGAGGGAGGGGCAGCAGGCCTGTGGGGAGAAGGCATGGGGAGAGAGCCCAGGGCTGTGGAGGAGCAGGCATGTGGATGGAGCAGGTGGGGGAGCAGGCGTCGTGGCGTTGGAGGAGCAGGGCTGTGGAGGAGCAGGGGCTGTGGAGGAGGCAGGGCTGGGGGACAGGCGGTGGAGGAGCAGCCGGCCTGGGGGAGAGCGGGCTGTGGAGCGAGCAGGCATGTGGAGAGCAGGGCGGGGAGGGCTGTGGAGGGAGGGCTGGGCAGGCGCTTGTGGAGGAGCAGGCTGGGGGAGCAGGCCTGTTGGAGGAGCCAGGGCTGGGGGGCCAGGGCGCGTGGGCTGGGCTGGGGGAGCAGGGCCTGGGAGTGGAGGAGCAGGTGCCTGTGGGGAACAGGGCCTGTGGGGAGCAGGGCTGGGGGATCAGGGGCTGTCGTGAGGAGCAGCTGGGGCCGCTGGGGGGCAGGGCGGGGGAGCAGGGCTGTGGGGACAGTGCTGTGGGGAGCAGGTGTGTGGGGAGAGCAGGCTGTGGAGAGCCAGACCTGGGGGAAGCCAGGGTGGGGGAGCCAGGTTGTGGAGGGAGCAGGGCTGTGAAGGCATCTGGAGGAGGAGGCCTGAGTGTGGAGCCAGCAGGCCGCTGGAGGAGCCAGGGGCTGGGGGCAGAGGGCTGTGGGGAGACAGGGCCTGTGGAGACAGTTGGAGAAGAAAGGCTGGCGAGGGTGTGGAGAAAGAGCAGGGCTGTGGAGGAGCAGGCCAGTGTGGCGAGAGAGGCGGGGAGAGGGCTGGGGGAGACGGACAGGTGGACAGGCTGTGAAGGTGGAGAGCGGCTGTGGGGGAGCAGGGCTGGGGGCAGGGCTGTGGGTGAGAGCTGGGGAGCAGGGCGTGGAGGCGCAGGGCTGAGGTGGGGGAGCAGGGCGTGGGGGCAGGGCTGTAGGCAGGGTCCTGGGGGAGCAGGGCTGTGGGGAGCAGGGCTTGTGGGGAGGGGAGAGGGCTGTGGCAGGAGCAGGGCTGTGGGAGGCCAGGGGCTGTGGAGGAGCAGGGGTGGGGAGCGCAGTGGGGGCAGCTGTGGAGAGCAGGCTGGGGGAGCAGGGCTTGTGGGGAACAGGCTTGTGAGGGAGCAGGTGCTGTGGGGAGCAGGGCTGTGTGAGGAGCAGGGCCTGTGGGGGCCGAGGGCTTGGAGGGCGTGTGGAGGAGCAGGGCTTGGGGAGCAGGGCTGTGGGGAGAGGGCTGTGGGGAGCAGGGCTGTGGGGAACAGGGTGTGGGGGAGAGGGCCTGTGGAGCAGGGCTGGGCC
The DNA here is from genome assembly GCA_009823505.1 of Rhizomys pruinosus. NCBI lineage: Eukaryota > Metazoa > Chordata > Mammalia > Rodentia > Spalacidae > Rhizomys > Rhizomys pruinosus. The sequence goes on from VZQC01010902.1 coordinate 1,285,032, forward strand.
AGGGCTGTGTGGGGCAGGCGCGCTGTGGGGGAGCAGGCGGTGGAGAGAGGCGTGGAGGAGCAGGCAGTGGATGGGAGAGGGCTGTGGAGGGAGTGAGGACGAGTGGCCGGGGAGCAGGGCTGTGGGAGGCAGAGGGCTGGGGGAGCAGGGTGGGGGGCAGGGTGTGGGGAGCAGGGCTTTTGTGGGGGAGCAGCGTGTGGGGCAGCAGGGCTGTGGAGGAGCAGGCGTGTGGAGGAGCGGGCTGTGGGGAGCAGGGCTGTGGGGGGAGGCAGGCGTGCTGGAGGGCAGGGCTGTGGGGGCAGGTGGGGGCAGCCGTGTGGAGGAGAGGGCTGTAGGGGCAGGGAAGAGCGGCTGGGGGAGCAGGGCTGTGGGGAGCCAGGGTGTGGACGGCTGTGGCACAGGCGTGACAGGGCTGTGGGACAGGCGGGAGGCGGCCGTGGGACGTGGATGGAGCAGGCTGTGGAGGAGGCAGGGCTGTGGGGAGCAGGCTGTGGAGAGCAGGGCCGTGAGGGGAGCAGGGCGTGGGGAGCAGGGCTGTGAGGAGCCAGAGGACGGGGAGCAGGGTGTGGGAAAGCCAGGGCTGTGGGGGAGCCAGGGCTGTGTGGAGAGGCGGGGAGGCAAGGTAGCTGTGGGGAGCAGGGCTGTGGGGGAGGAGGCTGTGGAGGAGCGGCGGGCGTTGTGGAGGAGCAGGGCTGTGGAGGGCGAGGGCTGTGACGGAGCAGGGCTGTTTGGGAGCCAGGTCGTGGGGAGAGGGCTGTGGGGGAGCGAGGCGTGTGGAGGCCAGCTGGAGAGGGGCTTTGGGAGCAGTGTGTGGGGAGCAGGGTGTGGGGAGAGGGTGTGGGGAGGAGGGCTGTGGGGCAGGCTGTGGGGAGAGAGCGGGTGGAGGAGCAGGGCTGTGGGGAGAGGGCTGTGGGGAGCAGGGCTGTGGGGAGGCTGGGGTGGGCCAGCAGGGTTGTTGGAGGAGCAGGGCTGGGGGAAGCGAGGCTGGTGGAGAGCAGGGCCTTGGGGGAGGAGGGCTCTGTGGCGGAAGTCGCCAGGGGCCTCGGGGGAGCAGGGGCTTGTGGAGGAGCCAGGGCTGTGGGGGAGCGAGGGCTGTGGAGGAGCAGGGCTGGATGCAGGGACTGGAGGAGCAGTGCTGGGGGCAGGGCTTGGGGGAGCAGGGCTGTGGAGGAGCAGGGCTGTTGGGAGCAGGCTGTGTGGGGAGCAGGGCTGTGGGGAGAGGGCTGTGGGGAGCAGGGCCTGTGGGGAGCAGGGCCGTTGTGGAGAGGGCCAGGGCTGCTGGAAGAGGGTGTGGAGGAGCCAGGCTGGGAGCTAGGCTGTAGGCCGGGCAGGGACCTGGGGAGCCCAGGAATGGTGCCCTGTGGGGGCCAGGGCGAGGGCTGTGGGGTGGCAGGGCTTGGGGGAGCAGGGCCTGGGGCGAGCGAGGCGAGTGGGGAGCAGGGCGTGCTGGGGAGCAGGGCTGTGGTTGGGCCAGCGCAGAGCGTGTCGTTGGCGCAGGCTGTGGGAGCAGGGCTGGGGCAGGCAGGGGTGTGGAGGAGAGGGCGTTGTGGAGGAGCAGGGCCTGGGGGAGGCAGGGACTGTGAGAGGCGCAGGGCTGTGGAGGAAGGCTTGAACCAGGGCGGGGAGATGGTGGGGCAGTGAGGAGCAGGGCTGGGCAGGTGTGGAGAGCTGTGGAGGAGCACATGGGAGGAGCGGCCTGACAGGGCTGGGGGAGCAGGGTGTGGAGGAGCAGGGGTGGGGGAGCAGGCGTAGGGCGGTTGGGGAGCAGGGTGTTGGGGAGAGGGCTGTGGAGGAGAGGCGTTGTGGAGAGCGGGCCTGGGGGCGCAGGGCTGTGGGGAGAGGGCTGCGGGGAGAGGCGTGTGGAGGACAGGGGGAGGGCTGTGGAGGAGAGGGCTTGGGCAGGTGTGTGGGGAGCAGGCTGGGCACTGTGGGGGAGCAGCGGGCCTGTGGGGAGCTGGAGGAGAGGGCCTGGGGGTGCAGGGCTGTGGGAGGCAGGGCTTGTGGGGAGCAGCGTGGGCGGAGCAGGGCTGGTGGGAGCCAGGGTGGACAGGGTGGGGCAGGCTGCGCAAGGGCTGGGGAAGGAGGGCTGGGGGTCAGGTGGGAGCAGGCTGTGGGCGAAGGGCTGTGGGAGCCAGGGCTGTGGGGAGCAGCTGGGGGGAGGGGCTGGGGGAGCCAGGGGCTGTGGGGGAGAGGGCCTGTGGGAGGAGCCGGGCTGGGGGAGGGCTGGGGGCAGGGCTGTGGGAGCAGGCTGGGCGTGTGGGGGAGCCAGGCTGTGGGAGGAGGCTTGGGCCAGGGCTGTGGGGGAGCAGGGTGTAGGGCAGCTGGGGGCACAGGGCTGTGGGGGAGGGCCGTGTTGAGTGAGCAGGCCTGGGGGAGGGCCTGTGGGAGCAGGGCTATGGAAGCTGGTGGAGCCGAGGCCTGTGGGGAGCAGGGCTGTGGGGAGCAGGCGTGGAGGAGACAGGGGGGGAGCCTTGGGGGAGCAGGGCTGTGGGGGCGCAGGCGTGTGGAGCCCAAGGGCCTGTGGGAGCAGGCTGTGAGAGGAGCCCGGGCTGTGGGGAGCCAGGTGGTGGAGGAGCAAGGGCTGGGGGAGCCCAGGGCTGTGGGGCGAGGCGTGTGGAGGAGAGCGGCTGGGGGTTGAGGGACTGTGGGCGGAGGCGTGTGGCCAGGGCCAGGCTGGAGTGACAAGGGCACTGTGCGGGAGGGTTGGGGAGCCAGGACCTGTGGGGGAGCCCAGGCGTGTGGTAGGAGAGGGCACTGGGGGCAAGGGCTGTGGGGCGCCAGGGTGATGGAGAGCCAACAGGGTGTGGGGAGAGGGCTGGGGGAGAGGCTGTTGGAGAAGGGCTGGACGGAGCAGGTTGTGTTGGAGGAGAGGGCTGGGGGAGAGGGTGTGTGGGAGCCAGGCACGTGTGGAAGGAGCCCAAGGGCCTGGGGGAGAGGGCTGTTGGGCAGAGGTGTGTGAGGAGCAGGGCTGGGGGAGCAGGGCTGTGGGGAGCAGGGCTGTGGGGGAGCAGGCGTGTGGAGGAGCAGGGCTGGGGGAGCAGGGCTGTGGGGAGCAGGGCTGTGGGGGAGCAGGCGTGTGGAGGAGCAGGGCTGGGGGAGCAGGGCTGTGGGGGAGCAGGGCTGTGGGGGAGCAGGCCTGTGGGGGAGCAGGCGTGTGGAGGAGCCTGCCTGAAGCAGGGGTGGTGAAAGCAGACCTTTGAGGTCGACCATCCTGGTGGCTGGAGCAGGCCAACTTCCTCCCTGTTGCCTACAAGGGACTTCACAGTCCTGGGAGGAGGACCAAGGAAGGACTGGGGGCCAGGAGCTGCCAGCAGGGAAGAGGCTTGCTCACCAGGGGTGATCCTGCCCCAAAACAAGGTCCAGAGTCTCACAGCCTTGCACTTGCTTCTCCTAGTCTGTAGGTGTCCACGAGCAGGCCCAGATCATCACTGTACAAGTGCTTCCCTCACTCAGTAGGAAAAGAAGGTGCCAGATTCCAGAAGGCACAGCGTAAATGGCCAGGTGCTCCCTGGCCAGGAAGTCATCCACCAGCTCTGCAGCCTTCTGAGAAATCCCAGTGCTTTGTTCAACAATCTATCTCCTCAATTCTTTAGCCACCAGCACTAGAGTATCCTCCAGGGGCATATGGCGATGTACTTTTGGCTACTGAAGGTCTTCCATTCTGTCCTAAATAATGCCTGACCATTGAGGACATCCTAAGTCCTGAAGCCACCTATGTGGAACCTCCTGTCGTCATTTTATTACGATGACTCTCCTTTCCTCTGTGTAGCAGTGTGACTTAGACATCCGCTTCTCTCCCCAGGAAGTTTCCAGGTTCTGTGCTAGTTGAGTGAGGTCTTCTAACAGCCATTCTTTCCCAAGTAGTGTGTTCTGTTTTGTTTTGGTGACAGAGTCTCACTCTGTAGCCAAGGCTGGCTTGGAACTCACCTATGTAGCCCAGGCTGGCCTCACACTCATGGTAGTGCTCCTGTCTCAGCCTCCTAGGTGCTGATATTATAGGTGTGAGCTACCCAAAGTGGTGTTTTAAGGCAATATCTTTTCTTTTTTTAATGGCTTCTTACCTTCATCTCAATTTGATGAAAATATGCTTGTACTTTTAAAAAGCATGCTGCTTTCATTTTGATGATTAATTTCAATTTAATATCAAGTTAGCAACACTTAGACATATGGCTGATTAATTTTCCTTCTTTCTTGGGGTTTGGGGTCTGGCATAAGCACCGGGGAATCAGGGTAGCCTTAAACTACTTTATTCTATTCAGTGTTTCTTGTGTTTGTGTGTGCCTGTGTATGTGTATGAACAGGTACACATGTATGAGTGGGTACACATGTGTGTGCATGTAGAGGCCAGAAGACATTCTGCAGTTTTGTTCCTCAAGTGCTGTCCACCTTTCCTTTTTGAGACAAGATCACTTTGGCCTGGGACCTGCCAAAGATTCAAGGAGGTCTCCAGTGAGCCTGAGGAATCTGCCTGTGCCCTCTTCCCAGCATCTCAGGCTTTGTCGCGTGGGTTCTGGGGGTGGAAGTTAGGTGTTCCTAGTTGTAGGGCCGGCATTTTCCTGATGGGGCTGTCTCCAAGCCATGCTCTTTATACTCAGCACTGTTACTTTATTTGTTAGATCTTTAAAAGCACTCTTATTTGCTTAGCATCTGGATCTTTTTCATTTTGTCCACTTCTTACAGGCAGTTTTTTTTTTCCCTCTCAAATGACTGAATTGATCATTATTTTGACTCCATAGGTTTGCTAGGTCAAAAGCCAGAAGTGGCTTTTGCATTAGCATGAATGTACTGTAGATAAGCTAGGGTTCCTGCACACTGGCATTGTTTTTGACCCTGGAAATGTGCTATTCTTAGTGGATTGACTGAGTTACTGATGAGTGCTGAACAATGGAAGGCTGTAGCATCTCACCAGAACCAGAGATTTGGCACTTTGCAAGTGAGCAAGGGTTTCGGAGTTATTTAGGTCCTTGGCTAAACAGAATTCTTTCTGGTATATCATTTAGGATATTTGAATGAGGAGAGATTTTTTTTTCTGTGGTATATACAAATTTAAGGTTCAAATCTTATTTTGGCCTTTTATGTATTATTAGGCCAAAATTCTTAAAAGTTTAATGTGGCAGGAAAACAGTTTACAGGATGGCAGGAACGCCTGCCTCCTGTTCTCACCAGGACTCTGCACAGTGAGCAGTGGTGCGCTGTCAAGGACCACTTTCTAATCAGGATTAGGGTGCTCTGGGTTGCCCCCCATCCAGCCTTCCACATCTGTGGTCCCCTGATCCTTTCTTCTCAGCCCCACTGCCCTAACTGTAGGGTTAGGGTTAGGGTTATAGGGGAGGATGCTTTCTACTGAGTCACTTCCATTGCCTTTAGAAACCAGGTTAGCTAGCACGGTTGCTCCATGCCACCGTGTGGTTCATAAAGAACAATAGGTGACTCCAAACCTTCAGTGCCAGATGGAACTGCTGAGACATCCAGCTTGTGGACTGACCTGCTACTGGGGTTTCAGCCTCTTCAGAGTATAGACTGCCATTGTTGGACTACCCAGGCTGTATCATGGAGACAAGTACAGGAGGATCAAGACAGGATGTGGTACTTACTGGACCTCATTTGGTGACCATGGGAAGGGAAGACCCCAGTGTGGAGCACAAGGGCAGGACTGATGGTTGTTTGGCCTTGCCCAGGAGGAGCTTTCAAACAATTCCTTAAGGAAAACATGACATCTTTCAGCCCAATAAAGAAAAAAACAATAATAATAAAAAAAATCTAAAGACGCTAAAACCTAAAAAAAAACACCAACAAGAGGTGAAGTGGAAGGAACATGAACAGTTCATGACCAGCACCTTAAGGTGCTTTTAAATTCTCTTAGTAATGCATACTTTATTCTCTAGGTTTTTAGTAGGTGCTCTGTGATTTGCATTATGTAAATAAACTCCCCCAGTCGGAGTACCGTTAATGGACATTTAAGATGTTTGGACTTGTCTTCAGCGTTTTGTGGTAAAGAAACAAAGGTTTTGGGTCCAAAGCAAACTTTTTTCTTTCTTCATGGTGTTCTCGGTTAGCTCTTATTTCATAGGTCTGGTTGCCTTCCATATTTACGTTTATGAATACACTCCTTATTTCATGCTGCTTCTTGGGTGGACTCTCAATGTGGAGCAGTTGTTTAAGATAAGTGCTTTTTCTCCATGGTGGTGTGCACTACCTGAAGCCTGCAGGGAGTGGGATGGAGCAGCTTTGTGCTAATCACTTTGCATTCACTGCTAACTTGCCTTTTCCTTCCATGCCCACCTTTCTGGGGAGAAGACCAGAAGCTGACCTGCTCAGAATCTCATAAACTTTGGTCATAGCAAAACAGCTGGTTTGGAAGCCTGGAGATAGCAGGAGACTCCGTCAAGGCCAAGTCCAGCAACTTGGTTTTGTCTTTAGATGTGCTCTGCATTATTTTTGATCAAGAGATAGGGAACTACTAATGAGACATGCTCATTTCCTCAGATGCATGGTCTGTCCCTTACCCGTGTGATTTTCTGCAAGTCCATATTCCTTCTAAGCTCTAGGTTTCTTCTCTGAAAATTGGAATAAAAATGAACCCACCTGATGTGTGTGTCTGTGTGGGGAGGTTGTGTGGAGAAAAAATGAATCTCATGTGCTTGGGTTCTTGCCAGTCACAAAGTATGCGTTCAGTAATATTATGATGATCATTTTTGCTAGTCTGATTTTTATTACCATATTCTACTGTATGTAAAGAAATAGAAATAAAGTGAATTTTGATGAAAACAAATATGTTCTCTTCACCTCACATTCAGAGTGGGTGGTTTGTTGGTGACCATTGTTTTCTTAGTTCAGTGACTTCTTAGCAGGGGAAACAGATCCTTAGAAAATGTGTGGCAGGCCAAAGTTTTCATGACCCATTGCACCAGGAAAATAGTTGTCACCTCAGAGTGAAAGGAAGCTAGTGATTTTAAGTACTGCTGAGAAGGAGACAAAGATGGTAAACTATTAATTTAACAGAAAATAAAGGAACACATGCTTTTAAACTCCAGTGGGGCCATAGAGATGGCTCCCTGAGTAAGGGTGCTTCAAGTGCACCAGGGTGTGCGCATTCACACACACACACACACACACACACACACACACACACACACACACACACCAGCCTCCCCAAATATGTGTAATAAAAGTCAAATAGGGTTGATCAGATGGCTCCCTGAGTAAGGGTGCTCCCTGTGCACCAGGGTGTACACACACACACACACACACCAGCCTCCCCAAATATGTGTAATAAAAGTCAAATAGGGTTGATCAGATGGCTCCCTGAGTAAGGGTGCTCCCTGTGCACCAGGGTGTGCACACACACACACACACACCAGCCTCCCCAAATATGTGTAATAAAAGTCAAATAGGGCTGATCAGATGGCTCCCTGAGTAAGGGTGCTCCATGTGCACCAGGGTGCACACACACACACACACACACACACACACACCAGCCTCCCCAAATATGTATAATAAATGTGAAATAGGGCTGATCAGATGGCTCCCTGAGTAAGGGTGCTCCATGTGCACCAGGGTGTGCACACACACACACACACACATACATACACACACCAGCCTCCCCAAATATGTGTAATAAAAGTCAAATAGGGCTGATCAGATGGCTCCCTGAGTAAGGGTGCTCCATGTGCACCAGGGTGTGTGCGCGCGCGCGCTCACACACAAACACACATACACACACACCAGCCTCCCCAAATATGTGTAATAAAAGTCAAATAGGGCTGATCAGATGGCTCCTTGAGTAAGAGTGCTTGCTACCAAGTCCGATGACGAGACGTTGGTCCCTAGGACCTCTGTGTTGGAAGGAGAGAACTGACTCCCAGAAATTGCCCTCTGATCTTCACACACAGTCAGTACCAACCACAAGCACTACACCTCCAATAAATAAGTGTAGTTAAAATTTTTTTTTAAAAATTCTAAGGGGCTGGAGTGATAATTCATCAGTTAAGAGAATGTATTGCTCTTGTAAGAGGACCCAAATTTAGTTCCCAGCATCTGCGTAGGATGGCTTACAGTTGAGTGAACTCCAGCTCCAGGGGTCCAACACATTCTTTTGGACCCTGTGGACACCTGAACTCATGTGCACATACCACACACAACTAAAAATGAAGATAAATCGGGGCTGGAGAGATGGCCTAGTGGTTAAGAGGGCTGAGCGCTCTTACAGAGGACCCGGGTTTGATCGCCAGCACCCACATGGCAGCCGAGAATCTGAAACTCCAATTCCAGGAGAACTCCAGTTCCAGGGGAATCCGACACCCTGTTCTGACCTCCGTGGCATTGCACTACGTGGGTGCACAAACTTGCATGCAGACAGTACATTCACACACATACAGAAATAAATAAAATTAATAAAAAAATTAAAAAAAAGAAAATAAATCTTAAAAGTCAAGCAATACAGATTGATCTAAATTAAGTATATTTGTGTCCCTTTTCAAGGTTAAAAATGAAAAACTCATGTGTGAACATCTGGCAAAAAAAAAAAGAATAAAAAGCTGGGTGTGGTGGCACACATCTTTAATCTTAGCACTTGGGAGGTAGAGGCAGACAGATCTTTGTGAGTTCAAGGTCAGCCTGGTCTACATAGCAAGTTACAGGACAGCTGGAGCTATAGGGAGACCCTGTCTAAAAAAAAAAATGACCGAAAATCAAAAACCAAAATGAGAGCATATAAAAGGGATTACTGATGCCGAGTTTGATTTTTAGAACCCACACAGTGAAAGGAGAGAATTGACTCCTACAAGTTGTCCTGTGACTGACTCCCACACATACGTACATGTACACATGCATGCATGCATAAATAAGTAAATAATAAATGTACTTTAGAACGGCACCTGAATATATCGAAGAACAACCATGACTTCATCTCTTCTAAAAGGGTTGAATATCTAAGTTGATAGATGCTTCTAGAAATTTCCTTGAACTTAGATTTTCCCATTTTCTCCCTTCTTCCCTTCTTTGATTTAAAGCACAAAGGAGATATAAGATGTACTCTTTAACACCTTGCTTTGTTTCATTTCTTATAGCAGATTATTATAAAACATCCCTTAATGATTTATCTTGCCTTTTACAGATTTTGTTTTTTAATCATGTGCCTACATGTGTGTCTCTGTGTGAGCATGTGCACATGAGTGCAGTGCCCACAGAGGTCAGAAATAGGCATTCAGTCCCCAGGGAGCTGGAGCTACAGGTGGTTGTGAGTTGCCCCCATGTGGGTGCTGGGAACTGAACTTAGGGTCCTCTGCAAGAGCAGCAAGTGCTTTTAACCACGGAGCCATTTCTTCAGCCCCCAGCCTGCTTTTTATTTTATATTTCAGCTGCAATCCTGTATCAGTCAGTTTTTCATCACTATGAGAAAATCCTTGAGAAAAATCATCTTAAAGGAGGAGGGGTTGACTTTGGCTGTGACAGTCCACAGTGGCTTGGCTGCATTTGGGCCTGTGGTGCACAGAGCATCATGGCGGAAGTGCATGGTGAAGTGGAGGAAGCTGCTCACTTCATGAGTTCGGGATGAATGAAAGGCAGAAAACGAAGAAAGAAAACTCCCCAGACTACAGTTGGCATTTAAACATGAAAAGTTGTTCAGGTCATGATAAAGGCATCACTGAGACCCTGTTTCTCACTAGAGGGCTGGAAGGGGTGATAGCCCCGCAGGGGAAGGTCAAGTACGGGACTCACAGACCCTGAGTCACCCCCCTTTGCTCAGGGGGGGTTGGGTACACGGTGGAATTTCAGAAGTGGCTCTTTGACTCAATAGTCCTACTTTTTTTATTATTTTACTTTATGCCAGAGGTAATTTGGGAAAAACTCAATGATACAGGTGTGTACACACATGGTGCTGTTCTTTGGAGTACAGTTTATAATACTGAAAGACTCCAGATAATCTGCTCTTAAAGTTGAAATTCCATCTGGCTAGCACAAAGTTTGCAGGTTCCAAACCAGATCTGACGCAAGCAGCTCCACCTGGCAGTGCTTCCCTGCAGACCTGTAACTGGGTCTTTACTTGACTCGGTCACTGCCCTCCTTCCCGTCCCCAGCACGCCCATGCCATCTGGGGAAGCACTTGAAATCTTTTGATTTGTTGAAATGTGACATTTAGCTTTTTTTTAATTCTTTTTTTTTTATTAGAAAATGCATCAGACGCAGATTTATGGCTTCTGAACAGTTGCACTGTAAAAAACCCAGCTGAAGACCACTTCAGAAACTCAATCAAGTAAGTAGAAGTCTTCCACCCTATTTTTTTCTTTTAGATAATCAAAGTAAGAACTAACATCCACAAAAAAGCCTTAAAATTTTTTTTATATTTGTTCATTTCTTTCCTGTGCACATGTGGGTGTTCGTGTGCCATAGCGTGCGTGTGGGGGCCAGAGGACATGGTGAGTTAGTTCTCTCCTTCCACCATGTGGGGCTTGAACTCAGGTCCTCGTGGTTGCTGCAAGTGCCCTTCTTTACCCACCGAGCCTTCTTGCTGGTCCTAATAAGCCTGAAGAAGATGGCTCGTGTCATTCTGCTCTTCTCTTCAGATCATTTAAGTCTTCACCTTTTACTGAGTGATTTCTATTACCATATAAGTATTTATATATCAAAATATGAATTAGATTAAAATATTAATTTTATGTGTATGGATGTTTTGCCTGCATATATATGTGTACCCATGTGTGCAATGCCTGCATAGGCCAGAAGAGGGTGTCACATCTCCTGGATCTGGAGTTACAGATGCTTGTTAGCTGCCATGTGTGCAATGCCTGCATAGGCCAGAAGAGGGTGTCACATCTCCTGGAACTGGAGTTACAGGTGCTTGTTAGCTGCCATGTGTGCAATGCCTGCATAGGCCAGAAGAGGGTGTCACATCACCTGGATCTGGAGTTACAGATTCTTGTTAGCTGCCATGTGTGCAATGCCTGCATAGGCCAGAAGAGGGTGTCACATCTCCTGGAACTGGAGTTACAGATGCTTGTTAGCTGCCATGTGTGCAATGCCTGCATAGGCCAGAAGAGGGTGTCACATCTCCTGGATCTGGAGTTACAGATGCTTGTTAGCTGCCATGTGTGCAATGCCTGCATAGGCCAGAAGAGGGTGTCACATCTCCTGGAACTGGAGTTACAGGTGCTTGTTAGCTGCCATGTGTGCAATGCCTGCATAGGCCAGAAGAGGGTGTCACATCACCTGGATCTGGAGTTACAGATTCTTGTTAGCTGTCATGTGTGCAATGCCTGCATAGGCCAGAAGAGGGTGTCACATCTCCTGGAACTGGAGCTACAGATGCTTGTTAGCTGCCATGTGTGCAATGCCTGCATAGGCCAGAAGAGGGTGTCACATCTCCTGGATCTGGAGTTACAGATTCTCGTTAGCTGCCATGTGGTTGGTGGGAACTGGACCCTGTCCCTCAAACACCCAGTTGCACTTCTAGGATGATACTATTCTGGATTTATCTGATGAACAAAACTTTACTGAGAATTTCCCTAATGTTATTTGAGACTTTGTGAAGTTAGTCAAGCAGTAGCTGTGTGTACACCTCAGAGGATGTGGGACATCCCTGCAAGAATTGCCTGAATTTCCCTTCCCTCTAGTAGCCCTGTCTAGTACTGTAGTGCCAGCTTCCCACGAGTTCTGGCAGATGGCTGCTGTTTAATCCTGGTGCTCCGTTCATTCCCTCAGGAGGAAGAAGTATTCTTTGTTCACGTGGGCTTTGACTCTTATTCCACCTACCTCCTTAGAGATCCCATTCTAGAAATTATTTCCTCCTTCTGCATTTTTAGCCCACACTAACCTCTTTCCACTGCTAGTTAAACATACCGGGTCTAGTCAGTCCTAGCTCTTTCCACTGCTAGTTAAACATACCAGGTCTAGTCAGTCCTAGCTCTTTCCCCCGCTAGTTAAACATACCGGGTCTAGTCAGTCCTAGCTCTTTCCACTGCTAGTTAAACATACCGGATCTAGTCAGTCCTAGCTCTTTCCACCGCTAGTTAAACATACCGGGTCTAGTCAGTCCTAGCTCTTTCCACCGCTAGTTGAGCATACCGGGTCTAGTCAGTCCTAGCTCTTTCCATTGCTAGTTAAACATACCGGGTCTAGTCAGTCCTAGCTCTTTCCACTGCTAGTTAAACATACCGGGTCTAGTCAGTCCTAGCTCTTTCCACCGCTAGTTAAACATACCGGGTCTAGTCAGTCCTAGCTCTTTCCACCGCTAGTTAAACATACCGGATCTAGTCAGTCCTAGCTCTTTCCACCGCTAGTTAAACATACCGGGTCTAGTCAGTCCTAGCTCTTTCCACCGCTAGTTAAACATACCGGATCTAGTCAGTCCTAGCTCTTTCCACCGCTAGTTAAACATACCGGGTCTAGTCAGTCCTAGCTCTTTCCACCGCTAGTTAAACATACCGGATCTAGTCAGTCCTAGCTCTTTCCACCGCTAGTTGAGCATACCGGGTCTAGTCAGTCCTAGCTCTTTCCATTGCTAGTTAAACATACCGGGTCTAGTCAGTCCTAGCTCTTTCCACTGCTAGTTAAACATACCGGGTCTAGTCAGTCCTCTTTCCATTGCTAGTTAAACATACCGGGTCTAGTCAGTCCTCTTTCTATTGCTAGTTAAACATACCGGGTCTAGTCAGTCCTCTTTCCATTGCTAGTTAAACATACCGGGTCTAGTCAGTCCTCTTTCCACTGCTAGTTAAACATACCGGGTCTAGTCAGTCCTCTTTCCATTGCTAGTTAAACATACCGGGTCTAGTCAGTCCTCTTTCTATTGCTTGTTAAACATACCGGGTCTAGTCAGTCCTCTTTCCATTGCTAGTTAAACATACCGGGTCTAGTCAGTCCTAGCTCTTTCCACTACTAGTTCAGAAACAGCTCAGTGGCAGAACACGTGTGTACGAAGTTCAGAAACAGCTCAGTGGTAGAAGATGTGTGTACGAAGTTCAGAAACAGCTCAGTGGTAGAACACGTGTTTACGAAGTTCAGAAACAGCTCAGTGGTAGAAGATGTGTGTACGAAGTTCAGAAACAGCTCAGTGGTAGAACACGTGTGTATGAAGTTAGGGCACAGCATCACCTGAACAACAAAATCATATGGAAAAATACAGGGAAAAGGGAAATACGATGTTTATGAATGGGGTTTTTATATAGTGTGTAAGCAGTGTCACTCTTTAGTGAGTCAGCTTCAGTGTAAGCATGATGCTTGATGAAGTACTCATGACATAGGAAAGTGTTGTTCAATACTACAAAGCTGGTAGGTAGGTGCAAGCTGGTCCTTTAATGTGTGTTCTGCTTGATTAAAAGAATAGTACATATTATTAAGACTTTTTTAATGGCTTTAAAGGCTTTTGATCATTACAACCAGTTTTTACTAAAATAACGCTTGAGTGAACATTTGATTTCTCATTAGAGTGTAATCCTGTAACAGTAGAGAAACATTCATTCATACTGGGAAAATGCCAGACACAAGTGACGTTTATACACCTGAACAGCAAAACCTTGCTTAGTCTCGTTGAGTCTTCGCTTTACTGAGGTGCCGTCCTGGTTCTGACAGGAAAGCACAGACGTGTTGCTGGGGAGTCTGATGGCGGTGGTGACTGCGCTGTTGTCTTGATGTACCGTGCTCCTGTTCATCTGCTCTCATTGTATGTCTTCATCCCTTCCCTCTGGCTTCCTCTTTTTTTATGATTTTTTTGTGTTGCTTCATTTTAAGTTTTCAGGGGAATGGGGTAGAAGTTAAATCCAAGGAGATTATGCTAGCTGGCTGCTTCCGAGCTGTGGCATCCAATCCCTTTTGTTCAGATTGCAGTAGCATGGTGAGAGTTTTTTCTAACCTGAACCCCTTTTCCATAATTATTACTTTACTTCATCAGTACTTTAAAAAATAATTTTCCTGGGGGCTGGAGAGATGGCTCAGCAGTTAAGAGCGCTGACTGCTCTTGCAGGGGACCCAGGTTTGAGTCCCAGCACCCACATGGTGGCTAAGAACCATCTTTAAGCAGGTGTGGTAGCACACGCCTTTAAACTTAGCACTTGGGAGGCAGAGGCAGGTGGATCTCTGTGAGTTCAGGGCCAGCCTGGTCTACAGAGTGAGCTCCAGGTAAGCTGGGGCTATAGGGAGACCCCTTCTCAAAAAAGACTAATAATAATAATAATAATAATAATAATTTTCCTATGGCCATAGAACTCGGAGCACAGTGCCTTTTGTGCACACACTGTTCTGCTGGGCTCTGTATACCTTAGGGCTTCAAGTGTGCTTTGCAAGTGCTGTAGCACCGAGCTACATATTTCTCAGGGTCCGGCAAGTGCTGCGCAAGCTCTCTACTGCTTGGGCTGCTCCGTGGCCCTTCCACTCATTTTTGGTTGTCATGGCTCTGATCATCTGCTTTTGCTTCATTCCAGTGTATTATTAGTACTTAGTCACTATTTGTGTCTAATTATTATCACTTTACTTTGTCACCCAAAACATCAGGTAGATCTACCTTTAACAGGGCGATAAATGACTGAGGGATTTTTTTTTATCATGTGATTGATACCATCTCATTTAAGATTCAGGAATTGTATATGTAAAATGAGATGGCCATGTTCTGAATTTTTTTAATTTGCTGAGGTTTTATGGTAAATTATTGATCACAGTAAAGAAAGAGAAGTTTTAAGTAGCAACTATAGAGGTAAGGCTGACTTTGCTGGGCTGCCCTCGAAGTTTGAAGTCTTGTTATTGGCTGTGCTAGTTCACAGAACAACTGGAGAGCTGGTTTTATTATGGCTGCCTATTGGATGCACGCTGTTTTCTCTCAAGTGTCTTTTGGTACTCTGTCTCTTCTATCCATTATACCAGTATGGTTTAGACAACATGGGCTTTAACTTGAGAGCCTCTTGAGAAAATGAAAAAGATCAAAAGTTTGAAAAGATAAAATTTACTTTGAATGAGAGTATCAAACCAGAGCAGTCTTTGGCTTTGCTTTCTAGAAGCGTGGACTCTTTCCCATGCCACCTGAAGGAGGTCATTCAAGGGCTGGTAAAAATAAACACAGCGAGAAGAGCCAGTGTGCTTTGATCATGGACTGACAACCTCTGTTTGACCTTGTGCTTTATTAGCCCAAATGGGCCACACTGAGAGCAGACGGACAGCAGTCCCTTTAGAATGGGCACTGGCCACACTGAGAGCAGATAGACAACAGTCCCTTTAGAATGGACACTGGCCACACAGAGCGGATGGACAGCAGTCCCTTTGGAATGGGCGCTGGCCACACAGAGCGGATGGACAGCAGTCTCTTTAGAATGGGCACCAGCCACTCAGAGCGGACGGACAGCAGTCCCTTTAGAAGTGCCTGCCTAGAGACACTTGATGATGCTAAATGCGAGGCACAGGAGCCAAGGGAAATTACCTGTTAAGAGTAGCTGACAATAGAGAAAAGTGTGGGTTTGAAATAGCAGGGGCTGGGTTTGTCTCATGTCTTTTCTTTGGTGGGTGCTCCTTACATAGAGTCTGTCAGAAATAGTCTTTGTTTAACAACTAGATTCACTAATAGGTTATTACTTCTTAACTAAAATAGTTATAATTAATCTTTTTTTTTTTTGGTCTTTTTGAGACCGGGTTTCCCTGCAGTCCCAGCTGGCCTGAACTTGCTTTGTGAGTTCACCACTGTGCCAGCCAGGCTGGCTGCGAGCTGCAGTGTCTTCCGCCTCCCATTTCCTGTGTGAGGGGCTGGAGCAGAGTCCCAGTTGATGTTCTCTTGAAGTCTATACAAGTTACTCTGCCCATCAGTGCCAGCCACAGGTGCATTCTCTCAGCTGTTGTCACACAGCCTCCTCCTGTATGAAAAGTCAGTTCAGGGGTGCTGGAGAGATGACCTAGTGGTTAAGAGCACCGACTCGTCTTGTAGAGGACCCGGGTTCAATCCCCAGCACCCACATGGAGGCTGAGAACCCTCTTTGACTCCAGTTCCAGGGGAATCCGACACTGTCTTCTGACCTCCACGGCATTGCATGATACGGGTGCACAGACCTGCATGCAGACAGTACATTCATACACATAAAATAAAAAAAAAAAAAAAAAAAAAGTTAGTTGGAGCTGGGCATGGTGGTGCACACCTTTAAACCCAGCAGAGGCAGGTAGATCTCTGTGAGTTTCAGGCCAGCCTGCTTTACATAGTGAGTTCCAGGCCAGCTGGGGCTACAGGGAGACCCTGTCTCAAAAAGACCAAACAAAAAAGAAAAAAGAAAAGAAAAGCAAAGTTAGTTGGGAGGGGTGGCCTGCTTGGCTTCAGGCGCATTTCTCCTTGGGTGTTGCCTAATGAGGTAGTCTTTGAACAGTGCCCTGGGAACTCTTCTTCCCAGCAGTCTTCATCCTCCTCCCTGTGTAGACACTTCAGCTGGCCAGGTTCTTCCCAGTCCGTTTGGGCCCTTCCCCTTCCTTCTGAGGTCTGAGGTTTGGTCCCAGTGTTTCTTGGATTTCTCTCTGTGGCACAGAGGCCACCTGAGGCCACTGTCCCAGTGCCTCCTCCTGTCTTTTGGCTATGTAGCCCAGGCTGGCCTCAACCTTCCTGCTTCATTCAGCTTTTGTAGGGTGCTGTGAATTCTCTTCCCCGCTGCTGTGGCCACTGCTGCATCACCGTGCCTGCTGGGGGTCCATGTCGAGTTGCCTGCATCACCGTGCCTGCCGGGGGTCCATGTCCAGTTGCCTGCATCACCGTGCCTGCCGGGGGTCCATGTCCAGTTGCCTGCATCACCGTGCCTGCCGGGGGTCCATGTCCAGTTGCCTGCTTTGCCAGTCTCCGTCCGACTCCATGCCTCACCGTCCGAGACTGCCTTCCTTTACCGTTGCTCCCTTTTGCAAGTCCTGTGCTGTCAATGCTTTCCTGCTCAAGTGTTGCTGAGTGAACAGCAAAACAGTGGGCTTCCATGTTGTGCCTAATTATCGTGGGCTGCTGCAGGTCACCTGAGTTCACTCTGCTGTGGTCCTGATCACCTACTTTGAATATTAGAGTAGCTTTTTAAACTCATTCTCAGAACTTGTTTTCTGCCTTAGTTCATGGGTTTTCCTCCTTCGAACCCTTTTTAGTGCTCCCCCACAGCTGTAGGATAAAGATATAATTTATTAGAATTTTTTGAGCTGGGCATGGAATCCCTAGCACTTAGGGGGCAGAGGTGGGTGCGTCTCTGAGACTGACACCAGCCTGGTCTACATAGCAAGTTCTAGGCCAACTGTGGCTAAGGGAGACCCTGTCTCAAAAACCCCCAAACAAATGTATGTTAATATAAATTATATAATATATATGTAAATTTAAATAGTAAATTAAAGACATTATATATATGTATATGGCCTGCTCCTCCTTGCCCCCTCCTGTAGTTTTACTCCTCTTCCCTCAAACTATAAAGTCCCACAAGCCTCTGTTTATACATACTCCCTCACTCCCAGCCTGTCTTTCCCCTTGGATCCTCACAGTCACCCCACCCTGTGTTACTCCCCAGTGCTAATTCCACATGGCCAAGTAGTTCATCTTTGTAACTCCAGTAGCAAGACTTACAAGGCCATCTTCCTTCTATCTTCACCCTTCTGAGGTCCATCTGGTTGACTACTTCTCGATCCCAACAATCTTCTATTGCTGCAGGTTATATTTTATTGCTTGTTCGTGCGTGCGTGCGTGCGTGCGTGTGTGTGTGTGTGTGTGTGTGTGTGTAGGCCAGAGGACATTTTGTGCTTTGTATTTTTGGACTCAGTGCCTGTTTCTCATGAACCTGGAGCATACCGATTCGGCTAGACTGCCTGCCCCCAAGCCCTCGGTGCCCTGCCACTGCTCCCGAGGCGCACACTATCACATCATTTTTAAAAGATGAGCTCTAGGGATTGAACTCTGGTTTTCCTTCAGCGTTCCAAGCACTTTAACCAAGCCCTCACCCAGAATCACCCTGGAGTGTTTGACTCCCTGACTGTATTATGTGATTTTTCTTTTTCTATTCATAGAGTGAGGTATGTATTGACTCTCTAAGCATGGTTCCCCAAGGTTGCTGAGAGGTCCTTGTCAAAGACAGGGTGTAGTTTTGCAACATTCTACATTTCTTTTTTTTTTTTTTTAATTTTAATTTTTTTTAAGGGATTCACAATATAAGAGCACAGTTGTTTTCAGATTACATTAATGTTGCTCAGTTTGCCATACAATTAGGTAACTGGTGCTAGCATCCACAGATGAGGGATACCATAACATTCTACATTTCAAATATTGTGTTGGAGAGTCTTCTAAGAAATGGTTCTGTCTTGCTTTTTATATTTTGCTTATTGGCTAGGCAGGAACCTGCCTGCCTTGTCCTGAAGAGGGTGAAAAGCAGGTATTTGTCACAGTTGATCCTGAGTTTCCTATCTTAGGGGTGTTGTCTTGGAGAAGCCTGGCCTTGCTGGTATTGCTGGGCTGGGCAAGGCAGGGGCTTGTTCTTCCGACTAAATGAGCCAGGACAACTAAAGCATGGCGACCTCTGGGTCACACTGATTCAGAGGCTGGGAGGGTGGCATCTGCCTTGAGTTTGGGGCACAGTTGATACTCCTTACTTTTACCACGTTCACTTGGTTCAGTTTACTCTTCTTTGAGGGGAGGAGTGTGGCCCTTTCCCTCTGTCTTCTGGACTCAGCAGCTAACTCCGTTAACGAGTCTTAGTGATGTGTTCGGTCACTGCAGCACTGCCTTGCATCTGAGTGTCAAATCGTTCAGTTTCTATGAATGAGCGGAAGGCCCAGATACCCCACCGAATTAACAAAAGAAATCAGTGTGGCAGTGGCACATGCCTTTAATCCCAGCAGAGGCAGTCGGATCTCTGAGAATTCAAGGGCAGCCTGATCTACATAGGGCCGTAGGGTAGCAGAGGTCCGTTGGATGTTGACGTGCTGTGCAGGCTACCCTGTGAGAGGAGCGACACTGGACCACGGGGCTGCCAGGCTGTTTGCTCAGGCCCCTGCTGCACAGCACAGCACAGCACAGCACAGCACAGCACAGCACAGCACAGCACAGCACAGCACAGCAGGAGTGTGGTCTGGTGGTCAGTGCTGACTTCCTCACTGAGCTAACACCACACCTGTCTGATGAAGGCTACTTTTCTCTGCATGGTCTGTGCATGAGCTAGCTCCTGTTGTGGACCGCATGGGGATTTGTTTCATTCACTCTTGTTTCTGTGTCACAGTTCTGTTTAGTCTGCTTTTTGGTATTGCTGAGACTTTGTAAATCCCCCCATCTCCCCCCCCCCCCCCCCCACTGAACTACTTTAGAATCAAGGTTATTATTGGAGAAATGAACTTTTTGGAAACATTGAATGAAGTTTATTGATTTCAAAAGTTAAGCACTAAGCTATGAATGCAGAGCACATTTGAATCTATTATTGCTAAAAAAATGAGCTTTAGCCGGGCGTGGTGGCTCACACCTTTAATCCTAGCATTTGGGAGGCAGAGGGCAGGCAGATCTTTGTGAGTTCAAGGCCAGCCTGGTCTACAGAGTGAGTTCCAGGACAGCTGGGGCTACAGGAAGACCCTGTCTTGAAAAGAAAAAAAAAAAAAAAGAGCTTTAAATTGCTTGTCTTGTAAGCATAGCAAACCATTTCAATGCATGGATGGAGAGTACAGTGTTATTCTGTAGTGTATTCCAGTGAGAAATTTGATTGAAAATAAACCAGAAAGTGTATCATAGGGTTGAATTCATGGTTGACTTTTTTTTAAATGAATAGAATTAAAAAGGAATGAACTTACAGTTAGAAGATTAGTCATTAAATTTGCAAACCAGGAACAAAAAAGCACTTTAGAGGGAGAAAAATCACTTTAAAATGCAAAACTGAGTTTTGTAGTTATCTGAAGTCTGTTTGGAGACCAGTACTTTGCATATTTCATGATTACTGTCATATCAACAGTTGCTTTGTTTTTGCCATTTTATGCAAGAGAGTTCCTGAAAGAGGTCAGTGTTTTATGTGCTGTAGCAGCTGGCCAATAGCATTGAATTCTTACATAATTAAATATATGTGTTGGCTGTTGTCCTAACAGTGCTGTAGGCAGAGGCTCAGGAAAGCATGCAGAAACTTGCTTAAGCAGGACTGAAGAAGTCAGTGTGATCTAGGCCTGTTGTTGCAGTCAAGACTGATTTCCTCCTGTTTTGGTTTGAAAGTCATTCTTCTATTCTGTGTGTTTACACAACAGCAGGGAAGAAAAGACTTGTATGCCCCCTCCCCCATTGTGTATGCAAAGTGTGACAAACATGCTTTTTCTTAATTTTTAGACAGAATTGTTGAATAAGTGATAATAAACAAAATAAAAGAAAAACATTTCTACTTAGTGCATCCTAGTCAGGCATTAAATACTCGTAGGATTGGGTGTTCTCTTGGCCACACTAATGAGTTCCTGAGATTGTGCAGTACGTTAGGTTTGGCTTCTGTGGTTAAGGTGGAAGTGAAGGAGAAACAGTGTGCAACTCTGATCTTGGCTAGCACTTAAGGATTTGTATGTCAGAGCTGTGGCTACGACTCCTCAGAGCACCCTTTTCACCTTTGTAGCTTGGTGACTGTTAGAAAGGAGGTGCAGACATAGTCCAGCACAGGTTGCATGGCCTCTGTTCACCAGTAGTAGCTCTGTATTTACAGTCATCTCCTTGCCTGCATCCCTTTTAAGTCCTCAGGGGAAGTCACTGTGTCCCAGCACCTTGAGCCATGGATGACAGGGATTGTTGAGCTGACTTATGTTGCCTTCAGTGTTTATCCTCCTGATCCCCTCCACCCTCTGCCTCTGTCAGAACTGATGTCTTCCTCTGTGGGTTTTCACAGAACCTTTTCTGTATCTCTTTCTTATTAGATTGTAATTCTTTGCACTTATGTTCAGAAAATGTCACAGAAAACCTAATAACTAGAGGCTTACATGAGATAGAGGATTTATTTTTCTGATATAATGCCAAGTCCACTGCTAAGAAATTGCTAGTTTGGTTTACCAGTTAAGGGGTATGAGGGACAGAAGTCTTGTAGTTTCCGTTATCTTTCTCTTAGCAGATGGTGGAGACTCCTCAGCCTTCCCAAAAGGTGGTTAGGTGTGCACCAGCCAAGGCCATCTCTTTTTTTAAAGGCGCTTTCTAGGAAGGCCTGCTCAGAGCTCAGAGTTTGCATCTACTGCCTGGATCCTTCTCAGAAGACTCCCTCTGTGGAAGAAGGGGGAACATGGTGCATTTCTGTTTCCTCTAGATGCCATGTTCTGTAGGGCTCTGTAAGAAGAAGCTGGCTGTTCATTGGGTGACTTGATGTCTCCACTAGAGAGTGGGAACTTTGTCCCAGATGCATATTCTTTTCTTTGTTCTCTCATTTGCCAGGACCACTATATTGCAGGCAGGCATACTCTCTGTTAAACATGTGCCCTTCTTTATACTCTTACTTTAATTCAGAATGTTTAAGAAATAATATAATTGATTGGCATTTGAAAATTTTCCCTCATCTTGTTTTTCCTGTGTGGTCTCTGATGAAGTAATCTCAAAATACACAGAGAATCATGGCTTAGGTCTTGGACACACACATAAAAAGCAATTTGAAGTTTCACGTTTTCTCCTCTTTTTTAAAAGATTTATTTTTATTTTTATCTGTGTGAGTGTCTGTGTGTTTGCCATGTGCGTGCAAAGGCGGGGTGGGCGGGCACGAAGAGGACATGGGAGCCCCTGGAGCTGGAGTTGCGGGTGGTCGTGAGCTGCCCTGTGTGGGGGCTGGGAAGTGAACGTGGGTCCTCCGGAAGAGCAGCAGGTACTCTTAACTACTGAGCCACTTCTCCAACTCCATATTGTCTACTCTTAAGACCTACAGTGACCTCATATTTGAAATGGATCCTATAAAGGAAATATCTAACCGCTTCTGAGATTCATAATCCTGGTGTAGAAACTAGAAATTTCAAACAAATTAGCTGACAAAAAAAAAAAAAAAGAGTACAGTTTATGATGATAATCACAAAGGAAATAGGTTGCATGAAAGTCAAGTTCATTTTATAATTAAATATTAGAAAGTAGCACTTTGTATAATTCTAAAGAGTTAAAGTGACAGTTGAGCACTGCAGTTCTTTCATGAAGTAGAATTCAGTGTTTTATGTTTCACTTGAGAGCAAAGAATTAGGTAAAACCAGTGGAAAGAGTTGCTGTAGTTAGGGTCACTGGATTCTATTAGAGGGACGTTGAACGAATACTTGTTTCGGATTGCAGTCTCTCCATTCTGTGTTCTGTGTTCCCATGGAGATGCATTATTGAACCATTGTGAGCTGCTGGGCATGGTCCTGCTGTAAGGCCCCACACTTTAGTCATTTCTCTCTTCACGGCTCACTTGGGTGTGTCTAGGCCGCTTTTGTGCATGTAACTGCACGAGGACAGTCACAGACTGGGCACATAGAAGCTGTTTGGGGAACAATACAAATTAAAGTGATGTCAGGACTTCTTTAAAATATGTTTAAAAAAAAAAAATTGCCGGGCGTGGTGGCGCACGCCTTTAATCCTAGCACTTGGGAGGCAGAGGCAGGCGGATCTTTGTGAGTTCAAGACCAGCCTGGTCTACAGAGTGAGTTCCAGGACAGCTGGGACTACAGGNAAAAAAAAAAAAAAAAAAAAAAAAAAAAAAAAAAAAAACAATGTTTTAAAAATCAACATCTCATCCTTTATGCCAGCCAGTGTTGTGGGTTCAGGCTCATAAGTTTTTGTTACAAGAGAGATCAGATAAGCATGTTTATGCAAAACTGAAAAGCACCAAATTAATGGTGCTTTCCTGAAATGCCTGTCAGTATTTTATGATATTGGTGAAAAGATCTGTTTTTCTTTAAATGAGAAAATAAATTATTTGAGTCTATGTATTTTGGTAGCTGAAACATTGATTTATTGTTGTGGTTTTTTATTTTTAACACTTTAATAAATAACATAGGACTTGGTGTCACTGAAGTAACATTTATTTATTTGTTTTTGGCCTTTTTGAGACAGGGTCTCTTTGAACCCCTAGCTTGCCTGGAACTCCCTGTGTAGACCAGGCTGGCCTTGAACTCACAGAGATCTGCCTGCCTCTGCTTCCACAGTGCAGATCTTAAACTGTGTACCACTGCACCCAAATGAAGTAAAACTTAAAACCAGTGTTTATAAAATCACAAGACTAGGATTGGTAGTTAGGCATTCAGCAAGTTCTGAGGAACTTTGAAGTGTTTCTTCTAGTCTGGAACCTTTTCTCCTTTGATTGTTCCAGACAGCTGTGTTTAGAGGATTTTGAATTATTCCACCGTGGTGGTCAGTTGGGGGTGACTTGAGTGGCATAGAGTATAATCAGGACTTTAAGAACTCTGAGGACTGTAGGAAGTGATGCCTGAGATGCCTCTCTTCTGGTTGGCCCACTTCCTGTGACTCTGGGTGCTTGTCACAGCCTTTGAGTGTGGTGGTAGAGAACATAGAAGCCACCAAAATGCTGGGTCCTGGGCAGAAAGTGTCCTGTGTAGGTAGGACCCAGAGGTGCCTATCTGTGGTGGTAGTGGTGATGGAGGGAAGGTCAAAACCTAGAATCTGGGTGGTGGTGCACATTTATTATCTGTCCAGTAGACATGGGCAGTATTTCTGAACCTCATCAGACTTGCTAATGTTTTATACAGGTGTTTTGTAGTATGTATGGAAGAGAAGTCTATGACTGCTAGAATTTCTGACATACATAATCATAAACCAGTCAGTAAGTCCTGTAAATATAATATGACGAATTGATGATGTAGCATGGATTTGAGGCTACCATGCTCAGGCACACATATTAGAGGGCTTATTGTTAGAAGGAAATGGCCTGTGTAGAGAGATGCGGTGAGTGTCAGAGTCACGAGCAGAGCTTGACAACTGCTTAAACAGCAGGAACAGAAGTTCCCTGAGCCCCTGATGCTTTTCCAAAACATATACCAATTCTTAGGACAGTATTCTGAAACTGTGTAAGAAATACATTGTATGTAAAGACAGAATTGGGTTCTAAGGAGATGTTTGCAGATGTGTTTGGTGGGACACTTGGAACTCAGCATATTTTGTGTAGAGGAACCTGTGCTATGGGAGAGTGTCTCCAATTCCTGCCACAAAGGGTGGGTGCATCTTTTTTTAAAAATTTTTATTTTTATTTATTTATTTATTTATTTATTTATTTATTTATTTATTTTTATATGAATATACTGACTGCATGTAGGTTTGTGCACCTGTGTCGTGCATTGCCGCGGAAGTCAGAAGAGGCTGTCGGATTCCCCTGGAACTGGAGTTCTCCTGGAATTGGAGTTACAGACGGCTCTCAGCTGCCATGTGGGTGCTGGGGATCGAACCCGGGTCTTCTGCAAGAGCGGTCGGTGCTCTTAACTGCTAGGCCATCTCTCCAGCCCCAAGGGTGGGTGCATCTTATAGTCAGCATCCCAGCCAGAAAGAGCAAGTAAACTACCCAAGGATCGAAAGTCCTAAATGGCCTATAATAGCCCAAATAAGGTTCAGAAAAAGAAAATCAGGAAAATAAATGTATAGATATATGTATGAGACTCATTGTAATTCTGTACAAAGGCCATTTTATTAAGTCTTCTACTGTGTTTATGCCTGAGCATTTCTACCTTGAAATATACATTAATTATTCATTTATTTATTTTCTCATATATTAATATACGTATTTATAAATTAATAAATAAATGATGCTAAAGAGCTCCTTAAGTTCAACATCTTGGTTGAGAAACTTTTGAAGGATCTGCGCAAGCAAAGTACGGGAAAGGACATGCTCGTGATGGATAACCAGGGAAGAGTTTTTCATCTTAACAGTATTGAAATGAGATACTGTTTTTTTGGTCCACTAGATTATCTGAAAATAAATTCAGTCCTTCCGAAGGTGTGGGGAGCTGTTTGCTCTGATATATTGTGCTTGGGAGTTTGAAGTGCCATCCAGCTCTGGGAATGCAGCTGATGGATAAGTAGTATAAAAGTTAACAAACACATGTGCACCTTGATCCAGAAATCTTGTGTTTATGTGATCCTTCCTTATAATTAAAAACACCTCGCCTGCAAGGATGAGAACACATTGTCCTTTGTTGTGTCGCTGTGTCTAGTGTAGACTGTTGGAGCACACCTTACTGAGAGAGTTTTAGGCCCTTGCCTCTCTGTGCACAGCCTAAACATTTAGCACCATCGGATCAGAATCTGTTTCCACGGAGGCTCACGCAGCCACTGCACTGCAAAGCACCTGTCTCTCACTGACTTGTTGACATCACCCTTTACTGAACCCTTCCAGATCCACAGAAATATTCCCTGATGACGTTTTTGACGTGGCTGGAGTCTGTGCTGCTGTTTAAAGATTTATCCAGTTTTTCTGTCACTTAAGATTGACTTTTCTTATTACTTCTATAAAGTATTATTTGTTCATTTTCCCATTTTAGGGCCAGCCAAAGAGACAAATTTCAGATACTATTTATTATTTATTTATTTATTTGTTTATTTATTCTCATTGGTTTGATTAAACAGATACTAACTTTAAGATAACAGGTCTGGAGCTTTTATCTAAAATAAATGTTTATGTTCCCTGGCCTCTATGTTAAATATGTATGGAATGTCTCTCCCACTTGACAGAGACTACCTTGTGCATTTGACATCAGTTTTCCCTGTCCCTGCAAACAAACTCTAATTGTTCTGAACCAAATTCTTTCTGATATTAAAAAAAAAAAGTTTGCATCACACCTTACCAGCTCCTTTTATGTGATGCGCTAAAGAGAACTGATGTCAGCTTCAAAGAAATCTGCTGTTCCCATGTTATGGGTTTTGGCAATTCTAAGACATAAGGCACAGTCCTAGTCCTTGTAAGGTCTCTGTGTGTTTTACTTTTCTCATTACTATGACAGATTAGCTGACATAAAGAGCTTGAAAGAGTAGAAGTTTGGCCTTACTTACAGTTTCAGTGTGTAGTACATGGTTGCTGGCCCCACATGTATGTTTAAGCTTGTGAGCATCATGGAGCCTGCAGCCTTGGAAGAGTGCTGGAGACCGAGGACAGGCTACACACAGGACCTGTGTCCTCCAGCTAGGCTGCCCCACTCTAAACTTCTGGAACCAGTCAGGGCCATCAGCAGGGCCCTGGTCTTTAATACATGTACTTGTGGGGTATATTTTCATATTCACATCACATAGTTCCTT
The DNA here is from genome assembly GCA_009823505.1 of Rhizomys pruinosus. Classification (NCBI taxonomy): domain Eukaryota; kingdom Metazoa; phylum Chordata; class Mammalia; order Rodentia; family Spalacidae; genus Rhizomys; species Rhizomys pruinosus. Next base: position 1,311,190 of record VZQC01010902.1, read on the forward strand.
TCCTAATAACTGGCCATTATAAAAAAATGTTCACTATGATTTGATGGGACTTCATTTTATGGTGTACTTTAGCAACTTTTAAACTCTCATTTTAATGTAGTATACCTCCCTGAAAGCTGCAAAACAGTGCAAACCTTGCACGTCAGCTTCTCCCAGCTGCCTTTGATGTTTAGTACTTTGTACAAAGTGCAGTGCTCCCGCCCTGAGGGAAGGCTAATCCCGTACTGTTCCATGTACATCACTTTGTACAGGCAAAGTGCAGTGCTCCCGCCCTGAGGGAAGGTTAATCCCATGCTGTTCCATGTACATCACTTTGTACAGGCAAAGTGTAGTGCTCCCGCCCTGAGGGAAGGCTAATCCTGTGCTGTTCCATGTACATCACTTTGTACAGGCAAAGTGCAGTGCTCCCGCCCTGAGGGGAAGGTTAATCCCGTACTGTTCCATGTAATCACTTTGTACAGGCAAAGTGCAGTGCTCCCACCCTGAGGGAAGGCTAATCCCGTGCTGTTCCATGTACATCACTTTGTACAGGCAAAGTGCAGTGCTCCCGCCCTGAGGGAAGGCTAATCCCGTGCTGTTCCATGTACACCACTTTGTACAGGCAAAGTGCAGTGCTCCTGCCCTGAGGGGAAGGTTAATCCTGTACTGTTCCATGTACATCTTTTAAAAAATTTTTTAGGCCAGGCACCGTGGCATATGCCTTTAATCCTAGCACTTGGGAGGCAGAGGCAGGCAGATCTCTGTGAGTTCAAGGCCAGCCTGGTCTACAAAGTGAGTTTCAGGCCAGCTGAGACTAAAGGGAGACCCTGTCTCAAAAAAAAGACCAAAAAAATTTTTTTTGAATTTATTTTTAATTTGACCAGTAAGTACACACATGCAATAAACATAAAGCAGTGTTCATATAAACCCAACTAGTTAACATCTGAGTTGAGCTTTTGTACAATCTGGGGTCTCCAAATCCAGTGGAAAAGGTTTGGTTACACAAACATGTTGATAAAATAAAGAAAAAAGAAGAAAAAAATTGTAGTCTCTTTTTGCTGTGACCTCACAATTCATCTCCCCTCCGTGGCCCCTACAGTCTGGTGTGTCAGCCTCTTCCACAGAGTCCCTGGCTTTTGGAGGGGAGGGTAAGAGAGACTGAGAGATAGAAGATCCTTTTTTTTTTTCTTTCCCTGAAGTGGCATGTCAGACTCTTGGGACTGTCCAAGTTCTGTTTGCAATGGACTGGTGGGTTGTTTAGGAATCTCATTTTAATTTTAGTAATAAAACACAAACAGTAACAAATATTAAAGATTATAACAAGTTACTGTATGGGCACAGGCACATATACTTGGATAGTATTTTGGTTGGGGCATTATAACTCTGTGACAAAGGGATGCCAATAGCTTTCTAAATTGGTCAGTAGAGTTTCCTGACATAAGAGGTAACAAGACATTAGGAGGTCAAGCTGTGTGTCATACCCCACCTGTTATGGTTGTTTGCTCCCATTTGGGTGCTGGGAACGGAATCTAGGTCCTAAGCACGAGAAGTAGGGTTCCTAATCTTCTCTCCAGCCCAGCCTGGTTCTCCTTTTGTAGTCTGAGCTGGCTTGAGCAACTTGGCTAGGCTGGCCTCATAGAGATCTACCTGCCTCTACTGAGTACTAGGAATTAAAGATGTACTTCACCATGCCTGGCTTCATGTGCACTTTAACTTGTTTTTTTTCTTTTTTCCTTTCCCTTTTGAGACAGGGTCTCCCTGTAGCCCCAGCTGTCCTGAAACTCACTATGTAGACCACACTGGCCTTGAACTCACAGAGATCTGCCTCCTGAGTGCTGAGATTAAAGGCATACACCACCACGTCCTGCTACCATGTGCACTTTTAATGGAAATTTTATTTAATAGTCTTTGACACTTTTCTCTTTCAGTAGTTTTGCTGTTCTTTCATGGTAGTGTTTTTCAATTGAACTTTTTATGGTTTTGTGCATTTCCTACAACATTTCTTAATCAAATTTAGACCCCTTCCGCCTTCCTTGCCCCCAACCCTGCCAGAGCTCATGCAATCAGCTGTACGTGTCTTGCATCTTTTTCTCAGTCTTTTAAAAATTTTTCAGTGCAGAAGTTTACTGTTTGGGGCAGAAGTTTACTGTGTCAGTCAGTTCTTTAACCCACTCTTTTTTTGTTGTTGTTCCTTTCAGTTGGTGTTGCTCCAACATATGTATGTATACATGCTACACATATACCAAAATTATGACATCTGAAAATAAACTATAGGTTACTTCCAAAACATGTTTAGGGATTCACATTTTTTTAAATCTTTTTTTTTTTATTATATTTTAAGAGATTCACAATATAAGAGCACAGTTGTTTTCAGATCACATTGATATTGCTCAGTTTGCCATACAATTAGGTAATTGGTGCTAGCATCCACAGATGAGGGATACCATTCATCATTTGTTTTTCTGGTACTGTGTTACTTCACTCAGCATGATATCTTCTAGCTCCAGCCATTTACCTGCAAAGCTCATGATGTCATCTTTCTTTACTGCTGCATAGAACTCCATTGTGTAGATGTACCACATTTTCTCTATCCACTTGTCAGTCGAGGGGCATTTGGGTTGGTTCCAGCTCCTTGCTATTGTGAAGAGAGCTGCAATAAACATGGCCGTGCATGTATCTCTGTGGTGGCGTAAGTCTTGAGGGTACATGCCCAGGAGTGGTATGGCTGGGTCGGGTGGCAAGTTCATTCCAAGTCTTCCAAGGGTTCTCCACACTGCTTTCCATAGTGGCTGTATGAGTTTACATTCCCACCAGCAGTGGATGAGTGTTCCCCTTTCCCCACAACCTCTCCAGCACTTGGTATCATTTGTTTTCTTGATCCTAGCCAGTCTTATTGGAGTAAGATGATATCTTAAAGTGGTTTTCATTTGCATTTCCTTAATGATTAGTGATGTTGAACACTTCTTAAGGCGTTTCTCAGCCATCTCTAATTCCTCACTTGTGAAGTCTCTGTTCAGATCTTTGCTCCATCTATTGAGTGTGTCATTTGTTTTCTTTCTTCTTTGTTTTTTGAGTAGTTTATATATTCTGGAAATCAATGCTTTGTCAGATGTATCTGCAGTGAAGATTTCCTCCCACTCTGTGGGGTTTCTCTTCACTTCCTTGATTGTTTCTTTTGATGTACAGAGCTTTTGAGTTTAATGAGGTCCCATTTTCAATGACCTTAATTCTTGTGCAGCTGCTGTCTGATATAGGAAGTCTTTTCCTACGCCTATGTCTTGTAGTCTGCTGCCAACTTTTTCTCCTATCACCTTCAAAGTTTGGGGTTTCACATTGAGGTCTTTGATCCATCTGGAGTTGAGTTTTGTACAGGGTGAGAGGTAGGGGTTTAATTTCATTCGTCTATAAGTGGTGATCCAGTTTTGCCAACACCACTTGCTGAAGATGCTGTTTTTCCTCCATTGTGTCTTCTTGGCCCCCTTGTCAAATATGAGATGGCTGAAATCGTATGTGCTCAAGTTTGGATCTTCAGTTTTGTTCCATTGGTCAACAGGTCTGTTTTTGTGCCGGTACCAGGCTGTTTTTATGAGTATAGCCCTGTAGTATAGTTTGAAGTCTGGTATAGAGATCCCCTCTGTGTAGCTCTTTTCACTCAGTGTTGTTTTGGCTATTCGGGGGTCTTTTGATTTTCCAAATGAAATTAAGGACTTTTTTCCCCAAGCCTGTGAGGAAACTCTTGGGGATTTTAATTGGGATTGAGTTAAATCTATACAAGAGTTTGGGTAGAATGGACGTTTTTACTATATTAATTTTCCCAATCCATGAGCATGGGAGGTTTTTCCATCTTCTGATGCCTTCTTCAATTTTTTTAAGGGTTTAAAATGTTTGTTGTAGAGATCTTTGGTGTCTTTGGTTAGGTTTGTTTCTAGGTATTTTATTGTTTTTGAGGCTATTGTGAGTGGGAAGGTCTCCTTGAATTCCTTCCTCAGTTGTTTGTTGTTGGTATAAAAAAGGCTACTGATTTTTCTAGGTTAATTTTGTATCCTGCCACTTTACTGAAGCTCTTAATTGTTTCTAGGAGTTTTCTGGTGGAGTTTTTAGCATCCCTTAAGTAAACAATCATATCAGCAAATAGGTATAACTTGACTTGCTCTTTTCCAGTTAGTACTCCTTTAATTTCCTTTTCTTGCCTTATTGCCCTAGCATGTGTTTCATGCACTATATTAAGGAGGAGTGGTGACAGGAGGCAGCCTTGCCGAGTTCCTACCTTTAAGGGGAAGGCTTCTGTCATTTCCCCATTTAGGATGATGTTGGCTATGGGTTTCCTGTATATGGCTTTGATTACATTGAGGAATGATCCCTCCAATCCAGTTCTCTCTAGGACATTAAGGATGAAAGGATGCTGGATTTTGTCAAAGGCTTTTTCCGTGTCAATTGAGATGATGGTGTGGTTTTTGTCTTTCATTACATTTATATGCTTGATTATATTTATTGATTTCCATATGTCGAACCATCCCTGCATGTCTGGTATAAATCCAACTTGGTCATGATGGATGATCTTCTTGATGTGGGTCTGTATGTGATTTTCCAGTATCCTGTTTAGAATTTTGGCATCAGTGTTCATTAGGGAGATGGGTCTATAGTTCTCCTTTTTGGTTGTATCTTTGCCTGGTTTTGGTAATAGAGTGATGCTGGCTTCATAGAAGGAATTTGGGAGAATTCCCTCTGTATCCATCTAAACAATTTGAGTAATAATGGCTGTAAGTCTTTTTGAAATGTTTTATAGAATTCTGTTGTGAAACTGTCTGGGCCTGGGCTTTTTTTAGTTGGGAGGTTTCTTATTACATCTTCAATTTCTTCATATATTATTGGTCTATTTAAGCTGTTGATCTCTTCTTGGTTGAGCTTTGGTGATTCCCAGGATTTCAGATATTCATCTGTTTCTTCTAGGTTTTCAAACTTGGTAGAGTATAGGTTTTTGAAGTATTTCCATATGATTTTCTGGATCTTTTCATTGTCTGCTGTGATTTTTCCCTTTTCATCACAGATTGTATTGATTTGGAGTTGTTCCTTCTTTCTTTTGGGTAACTGGGCTAGAGGTCTGTCTATGTTGTTTATTTTTTTCAAAGAACCAACTTTTGGATTATTGATTTTTTTTTTAATTGTTTTCTTTGTTTCTATTTCGTTGATTTCTGCTCTGATTTTTGTTATTTCTTTTTTCTTTTCTTTTTTGGTCTTTTTGAGATAGGGTCTCCCTGTAGCTCCAGCTGTCCTGGAACTCTCTGTAGACCAGGCTGGCCTTGAACTCACCATGATCCGCCTGCCTCTACCTCCCAAGTGCTAGGATTAAAGGAGTGTGCCACCATGCCTGGCTTGTTATTTCTTCCTGTCTGTTGCGTTTAGGGTTCATCTGTTGTTGTCTCTCAAGTGCTTTTAGCTGCAGTGTTAGATCATTCACTTGTGCTCTTTCTGTTTTTCTAATGTAGGCACCCAGGGCTATAAACTTCCCTTTTAGGACTGCTTTTAAAGTATCCCATAGATTTTGTTGTGTTGTATTATCATTGTATTCAGTTCCAGGAATGCTTTTATTTGTTTATTTATCTCTTCCTTGACCCATTCATTGTTCAAGAGTGTGTTATTTCATCTCCATGTGTTCTTGTAGGTAGTAGAGCTTATCCTGGTGTTGATATGCACTGTGGTCTGATAGAATGCATGAAATTATTTCAATCTTTTTGTATTTGTGGAGGTTTCTTCTGTGTCCCAGTATGTGGTCGATTTTGGAGATGTTCCGTGGGGTGCTGAGTAGAAAGTGTATTCTCTGGTATTAGGTGGAATATTCAGTAGATGTCTGTGAGGTCCATTTGGTGTATCATATCGTTCAGTTCAGATGTCTCTCTGTTTATTCTTTGTCCTGTTGACCTGTCCAAAGGGCTCAGTGTGGATATTGAAGTCCCCTACTATGAGTGTACTGTGGTTTGTGACTTGTGGTCCTGGAGAATTGTCTTTATAAAGTTTGGTGCACCAGAGTTTGCTACATATATATTCATAATTGTGAAATCTTCTTGGTGAATTGTTCCTTTGATAAGAATGTAATGGCCTTTTTTGTCTCTTCTGATTTCTTTTACTTTGAAGTCTATTTTGTCTGATATTAAAATAGCAAAACCTGCTTTCTTTTTGGTACCATTTGCTTGGAATATTTTTTCCATCCTTTTACTTTAAGGTGGTGTCTGTCCTTGAAGGTAAGATGTGTTTCTTGTAGACAGCATATTGATGGGTTCTGTTTCCTAATCTCCCAGTCTATGTCTTTTGATTGGGATCTTTCTTTGTTTTTATGTGTGTACATCTCATGGTCAGAGGACAAACAGCAGGCTTTGATTCCCTCCTTCCTCCATGTGGGTCCTGGGTGTCACACTCAAGTGGTCAGGCTTGGCGGCAAGCACCTCTACTCAGTGAGCCATTTTGTTGGCCCTGTCTTTTAATTTTGAGGATTTTTATATTTATTTTTTGTTGTTTTTGAGACAGGATTTCCCTATAGCCCTAGCTGGCCTAGAACTCGCTCTGTAGACAAGGCTGGCCTTGAAATCAAAGAGATCTGCTTGCCTCTGCCTCCTTAGTGCTGGGATTAAAGGCATAAGCCACCATGTCTGGCATTTTTGTTTTTTTTTCAGAGACTAGCTATTAAGTTGTAATGAAGTCCAGTCTATTAACTCTTAATTTCTGGGCCTGGTTTTTGTTATCTTGTCATAAAATCACTGAAGATCTGGGGTTGGAGAGATAGGTCTAGCGGTTAAGAGTACTGACTGCTCTTGCAGAGGACCTGGGTTCGATCCCAGCACCCACATGGTGGCTAAGAACCATCTGTAACTCCAATTCCAGGAGAACTCCAGTTCCAGGGGAATCCGAGACCCTCTTCTGACCTCTGTGGCATTGCATGACACGGGTGCACAAACCTACATGCAGACAGTACATTCATACACATCCAAAAAAGAAAAAAAAATCACTGAAGATCCAAGGGCAGCTCATCTTCCTGTGTCATCTCCTTGTAGGTACATGGTTTCCTGTTTTACATTAGTGTCCCAGATCCCTTTTTCGTTTTTAAAGCACTTATTATTTTATATGTATGAATTTATTGCCTGCATGTGTGTAAGTGCACATGTGTCATGTACTGCCCAAGGAGGTCAGAACAGGGCATCAGATCCCCTGGAACTGGCGTAACAGATGATTGTGAGCTGCCATGTGGGTGCTGGGAATCAAACCCAGATCCTCTGAGACCATCTCGCCCATGAATTAGTTTTTATGAGGATGTGACGTTAGTGGCTGTTGTACTTTTTCTCAAGCGTGTAGATGCTCATGTGTCTCAGCATTCTGTTGAAGACTGTCTTTGCATCACTATATTGTTTCTAGTTATTTAAAATTATTTTTAAAAGTCTATATACTTGTGTGTCTATATGTGGGTTTGTGCACATATGTGCAGCTGCCTGAGAAGGCCAGAGGGTTTGGCTCCCTGGAGCTGGAGTTAGAGTTGTCTGTGAGTCACCCAATGTGGGTGCTGGTAATGAAACTCCACTCGTTTCCAGGAACAGCAAGCACCCTGGCTGGCTGCTGAGCCAGCTCTCTAACCCTTCCTCACTTGTCTATCTTCAAAGAATTGTCAGTGTTTAGTTTGTTTGGATTTTCTAGTTCGTGGTAGGATGAAAGATCAGGTTCTAAGCTTCTTTTTTTTAAAATTTTTATTCATTTATTTATTTTTATGTGTATAAATGTACTGTCTGCTTGCATGTCTGTGCACCTGTGTTGTGCAATGCTGCGGAAGTCAGAAGATGGTGTCAGATTCCCCTGGAACTGGAATTCTCCTGGAATTGGAGTTAAAGGCGGTTCTCTGCCGCCATGTGGGTGCTGGGGATCGAACCCGGGTCCTCTGCAAGAGCAGCTGGCGCTCCTAACCACTAGGCCGTCTCTCCAGCCCCAGTTTCTAAGCTTCTTAAATTCTGATCCGGAAACCATAATTCCCCTGAACAATATTTTAAAACATTTTTTTTAATTTTTATTTATTTCTGTATGTGTACGAATGTACTGTCTGCATGCAAGTCTGTGCACCCGTGTCGTGCAACGCCGCGGAGGTCAGAAGAGGGTGTCGGATTCCCCTGGAGCTGGAGTTCTCCTGGAATTGGAGTTTCAGACGGTTCTCGGCCGCCATGTGGGTGCTGGGGATCGAACCCGGGTCCTCTTCAAGAGCGGTCGGTGCTCTTAACCGCTAGGCCATCTCTCCACCCCCTCCCCCGAACAATTTTTAAGGGGACCCATATTGCTGAGGAAAGCTGCAGTGTATTTTATGGGTGTCCCTCCTGTGGGCCAGTGGTGCTATGGTTACAGTCAGTGATGGTTTGCAAATGCTTATTCTGTGAGAATGATTTTCAATGAAAATATTGGATTCATTAGGAACTGCATGAGAAGGAGTTCCCCAGCTCTTGTTTAAGGATTTTATTCCATAAAACTGGTTTTCAAGTTAAAAATAGCTAAATTTGGAGGGCTGGAGAGAGAACTCAGCAGTTCAGAGCACTGACTACTCTTATGGAAGACTGGGTTTGGTTCCTGGAACCCACATGTTGGCTGACAATAGTTTGTAACTCCAGTTCCAGGGAATCAGAGGGCCTCTTCTGGCCTCTGTGGGCAGTTCACACATGGGTGTGCTTACATAATGCAGTCAAAACACTCTTACCCATAAAAAGAGTAAAATCCGGGCATGGTGGCACACTCCTTTAATCCTAGCACTTGGGAAGCAGAGGCAGAGGCAGAGGCAGAGGCAGAGGCAGGTGGATCTTTGTGAGTTCAAGGCCACCCTGGTCTATAGAGCAAGTTCTGGGACAGCTGCGGATCTAGAGAGACCCTGTCTTGAAAAGAACAAAAAAAAAAAAAAAAAGTTAATTAAATGGAGCTAATTTTCAGAATCTGCAGTGGTGGTTGATTCCTGGATTTTTAAAACTAATTTCCTAAAGTTCTAATGTAGAACATTTGAAAAGTGTGATTTAAAAGTCACCTGTGCCCTCCTACATCATTATTTCTGAGGATAGCATGTTGATAAATACCCATCCATGTCTTCCTTGACGTCACTTCTATGTAGATGAACCTGTTTTGTACAATTAATCGTACTGTTTATTTAAAGTGGTGTATATATTTAATTTTATGAATATATTATAATTTTTAAATATATTTTGGCTGAGTGCCTCAATTTTATCTAGTTTTTCATTTGCTTCCATACATATAACCTTTAAACAACTGAACATCTTTGAGGTTAAGTCTTTGTCTTCATTCTGGTTTTCACCCTTTAAAAATGTAAATAGATTCCTGAAGGTGAACTTCTGGGTCCCAATGGAACATTTTAAGATCTCTCTATCTCTCTCTGTCTCATTCTGTCTGTCTGTCTCTTGTCTCTGTCTGTTTCTCTTGTCGCTCTCTCTGTCTCTCTCATCATTCTGTCTCTCATCTCTGTCTTTTGTTGCTCTCTCTCTCCACGTCTGTCTCTTTCTCTCTCTCTCTCTCTGTATCTCTTTCTGTCTCCCCCCCCCACCCCCCCACACCCCGTCTGTGGAGCCATTTGTTCTTCAGAAAACTATCTGAACCTCCTGTGCATTCAGACTTGTTAGCTTTGTTTCTTTTGCTAGTAGAATGGTGCTTTGGATGAAAGCCTATTGTTTTATTACACACACACACACACACACACACACACACACACGCACACACACAGATACAGACACATACAAACTGTAAGCAGACTTGAATGTCTTACAGCTGTTAGGCTTATTCACCCAATGTTGTGCTGGCTGCACTGCAGAACCTGTGCTCAGGGGCATGGATATGAGCTTTTTGTAGATTGAGAATTAGCAGGACAGTTTCTAGTGGCACTGCTTCGCCCCGCACATCGACACAGTCATTGCTTTAGCATTCAGACTTTGAGAGAAGGTTGTACAGATGTACTATAGTTTCACAAAGGGGAGTTGTTTGTTCCCACCACTGTCTGCTTAAGGACTTTCATTAATATAAGAATGACATAGATTCTGATCTGAAATGCTGATTATTTTGCAGTGAGAACTCAAGGTGATGGGCTTTGATGACTGTGGAGTTCTTATGACCTTGTAGGTATAGTGCTGTCTGACCCCTCCCTTGGGAGCTGATAGGGTTGTTATCTGTAAGCTGCCTAGTCATCCTGTCGGTTGTCTTTTGTGCTTTCAGCTCTTTTCTCCAGGTCTTTGGATGAGTTCTTGTAGGAAATACAAACTCACAGTGGTCTGCCCTGGACTGGGCATCTTTGGGCCAGCAGACACTGAGCAGCCACTGCCACTGAGAGCAGGTGCCTGTGCAGATGGCCTGGGAGCCAGCCTGCCTTCTGCCTGGTGCTGCTGGAGAGGGGGATTGACAGCTGCACTCGCTCTGAGCCCTGGTCTGAGGCCAGAAAAGCAGGAGACCTGGCTAGGGGGAGTCAGTGGCTGGCATTCTGAGTATGGCTACTGAATTGAGTCTGTAGCTTTATTAAACTTCCTTGTTAGCACTCTTAACCAGTGGCCCTGCTGCCTGCTCTTTGATTCTCTGCTATGTCTCTTGCCCCGTGTCTTCTGGGGAAAAGATAGTAATGGGTACTTCATATGGAGAGCACCTATCCTGGGCTGCTGAAGGTCTTCACTCTGCAGAGCCTCCCTCAATGTAGACTCTTTAAGCAGGGGGAGGGCTGCTTGCTCAATGTGTGTCTCCCTTGCTTGTCTGTCTTGTAATTGTCTTCTTGTCTTCTAAGGGGTAGCCATATCCTTAGGCCTGGTAAAATGGTGCCTGGGGTAGAGGAAATAAGACTGGATTGAAGTTTTTTTCTTTTGAGACAGAGTCTACTATGAGGTCCAGGTTGTTCTTAGTTTGACATGGTCCTCCAGTGCCAGGTCTCCCCAGTACTGGGCTCACAGGTGAGAACCCCCACATTTAGCTCAAAGTTCATGTTTTCTCATAATTTTTCATTAAATTTGTACATATGGTCTATAATAACATTATTCAGTAATACAAGTATGTAATTTCAAAATAAATATTCATAAATTGGGAGCATGCTCAGTAGAGATTAAATGTGTTAAATTTGTTTACTTATTACCTTTTTGGTCTTTTTTGGGGGGTCTCCCTGTAGTCCCAGCTGTCCTGGAACTCACTATTTAGACCAGGCTAGCCTTGAACTCACAGAGATCCACCTGCCTCAGCTTCCCAAGTGCTGGGGCTAAAGGCATGCACCACCACATCTGGCTCAGATTTTAAGTTTAACTCTGGGCTTTCCCACAGTGCCAGGCATGGTTGTGCATGCCTTTGATCCAGGCACTTGTGTGAGGCATATCCCTGTGATATCCAGGCTAGCCTTGTATACATAGTGACTTCCTTACCAGCTGGGACTACAGGGAGACCTTGTCTCAAAATCAATCAATCAATCAATCAATCAATCAATCAATCAATCAAACATCCAGCCCTCTTTCCAGCTCCCAACTCCTTGGAGCTGTGTGATGCAGTGGATCTTGACATTTGGAAGTTTAGGGAAGATTATCATGTCCTATTCCATTTCCCCTTCTAAGTAAAGCAGATTTTACCAAGAGTGCATTGTAGGCTATTGATGTTCACAGGACAGTTCGCACTATTTCATTGCCAGGTTTTTGTTTTGTTTTGTTTTGTTTAGTTTTTGGTCTTTTTGAGACAGGGTCTCCCTATAGCCCCAACTGTCCTGGAACTCGCTCTGTAGACCAGGCTGGCCTTGAACTCACAAAGATCTGCCTGCCTCCTGTGTGCTAGGATTAAAGGCGTGCGCCACCACTCCTGGCATTGCCAGGTTCTTAAATAAAAAAAGACACACGTGTCAGAAGTACCCTATATCTTTGAAATGATTAGTAGAAAGTTTTCTGTTTGTTACTTGGCCTCCACATTCACCAAATTTTATGACTGTTTTTAGTCAGCATTCTGTTTGTGCCACATATGATGAATTTGGCGTTCAGTTCTGTGGTGGGCGGTCAGTAAATGCAGTGGTGGTAAGGGAACTGAGGTTTCTATCTTCTTTCCATATGCGTTGCCTACAGTAGTGAAACCACTGTGATACTTAATATGGGATTTTACAGCATCTCTTTCTGGCTCATAGAGGATTCAGTTATTTCTAGAAGTCTAAAATTGCCTTTCTTCCCCTTCCCCTTTTTCTTTCTTTTGAGACAATGTCTTAGGTAGCCCAGGCTGGCCTCAAGTTCATTTTATAGCACGAAGCTTCTCAAAGGCCAGGACTGTTTAGAAGTGCTTTGCCTGATCTTGGTGTGTACAATCCATGTTATGAGGATGACTGAAATCTAGTTCTGAGAGCCTCTCTCAGTACCTGGACATGCAGTACCTTGGGATTGCTTAGCTGAGAAAAGTTTGCAGCAGAGTTAACAGGTTGCCTGTTCCCAGGAGTTACCCTTGGCATGAGTCCTGGGGAGAGCCTGCCTGCACTGTCATCAGACTTGCAGGTTTGTACTCTGAAACTGGGGACAGAGACTCTAGTAGGCAGGGTTCTCTACAAGAATCAGGAGGCCTGAACACAGGATTTATTAGATTGGTCTACAACATGGCTGTCTGTTCCCCAGAGAGACAGGTATTCTGGTGACTTCTTTTTTTTTTTTTTTTCAAAAATTTTTTTAATTTTTTTAATTTTTTTATTTTTGTATGTGTATGAGTGTACTGTCTGCATGTAGGTTTGTGCACCCGGGTCGTGCAATGCCGGCGGAGGTCAGAAGAGGGTGTCGGATTCCCCTGGAACTGGAGTTCTCCTGGAATTGGAGTTACAGACGGTTCTTAGCTGCCATGTGGGTGCTGGGGATCGAACCCAGGTCCCCTGCAAGAGCAGTTGGTGCTCTTAACCGCTAGGCTATCTCTCCAGCCCATCCTGGTGACTTCTTACCTTAAGAAGCTAGATGCTTCTGCAGTCTCAATGTGGGACCGAAACCCTGGAAAATTCCACAGAAAGTCATTGGTATTCAGTCCCTTGGGAAGGCTGGAGGCTGCCATCAGTGGAGGGTGGGTCGCATTAGCCTCAGCAGCCCCGGGGCAGCAGACACGTTTCTTCAGAAGCACAGAGGCTGCTCCTTCCTTTGACCGTTTCCTATTAGGGCCATGTGGAATGCCCACCTCTTTGAGGGGGTTTCCCCCCTCACTTAATTCACTCTGCACATATCCTCAGGCACATGCTGGGAGGTGTGTTTTCTAGGTGACTCTAGATCCACAGAGCAGAATGCTCTCTCCATCCATGCATCAGGATGCCGTCGTTTGAACTGTGCAGACTGGGCGCTGCTCTGTCGCTCTGCCTCAGCACCAACAAAGCGTTATCTGCGCAACCTAAGATATGCTGCTTCCCAGTCTCCTGAAACCGAAGACCTCAGCCAGGATGGAGGACTCCGTGGCTGCCCAAATGTGTTCTAAGATTCCCTGGCATGTGGTGTTGCTGTTTCCCTCGCTAATAGTTATGAAAGATATGGCTAGAATTTACATTTTTTCAGGGCTGGGAATCAAATCAAAATAGTCTGTGGCCGTTAGAACTTCATGCTTCTAAGCAGAGGTTGACACTGATAGGGATATCAGAGTCACTTCTTAAAACACTCCTGGAGCCTTTGGCCCTGTCTTCTCTGTCTGCTAGGTCCTGTCTTCTCTGTCTGCTAGGCCCTGTCTTCTCTGTCTGCTAGGCCCTGTCTTCTCTGTCTGCTAGGCCCTGTCTTCTCTGTCTGCTAGGCCCTGTCTTCTCTGTCTGCTAGGCCCTATCTTCTCTGTCTGCTACTCCTCTCCTCTGTGTGTGCTGTGTTCTACCCAGTGAAGTGTTGTAGTCAAAGCCATTCTTTTTTTTAAAACCCGATGGCCCAAGTTTGAAAGGCATATTTTTAATTTTTTAATTTAATTTTATTTTTATTTATTGTATGTGTATGAATGTACTGTCTGCATGTAGGTTGGTGCACCTGTGTCGTGCAATGCCTCGGAGGTCAGAAGAGGGCGTCAGATTCTCCTGGAACTGGAGTTAAAGACGGTTCTCAGCCGCCATGTGGGTGCTGGGGATTGAACCTGGGTCCTCTGCAAGAGCAGTCTCCAGCCCCAGTCAAAGCCATTCTTAGGTCTGCACAAAAGAAAGTTCCATCCAGGTTTTCATAAACACAGCTTCGTCTTACAGCTCACCGCAAGCCCAGATATGTGTGAGGAAGGGATGTGTCTCTGCCTTCGAGGGCTTCTGCTTTTTCCAATCCAGGTTTAGTTGTGCTACCTGACTTTCCCCCCCTGTGCTGGTGAAGTCCGTTGTTTTCTTGTTTCCTGCTTTTTCTGGTCGGGCAGATATGCAGATAGTTGTTGATTTAAGTTTTTTTTCAGGATTACCATGGCACAAAACCAGTATGTACATACTTAGCCAAAATTGAGCTTCACCTTAGGAAGTTTGACTTTTCCTAGGCCTGTGGCAGGCAGTGCATTCTCTTAGGATGCCAGACAGGGGCTGTGACTGTGGCTCCCTGTTGACCTCACCATTGGGGGCAAAAGTAGGCTGTGCTCTGTGGGTCTGTGTGTGTTGTGTTGCTAAGCTGTGACATGTTAACTGCATTTCTTTTGTCATTTGGCACAAGGTCTCCCTGTAGCCCAAGCTGGTCCAGAACTCACTCTGTAGACCAGGGTGGTCTTGATCTCACAGAGAAATAGGTGCCTGGTTCTTGTCTCTGAGTGCTGGGATTAAAGGAGTGTGTCACCATGCCTGATGTTAATTACATTTTTCACTTAGGCTATTCCTACTGGCATGGGTTATCAGTTTATCGTCCTGTCGTCCATCAAGGAGCATCTCTGTACTCTGGGTGCCCATTTTCCGCAGTGCTGATGCTGCTCCGGATCTGTCCCAGCGGCTTTTCATTATCCCCACTGAAGCTCTCTGCACTCTGCCCTCACTCCCTTCTTCCCCAGTCCTTCTAAACCACTGCTCTGCCTTCTCTTTCTCTGATTTTCGTAAGTTTTATGTAGACTTCTAAAAGCCCCGGCCACATTTCTTGAATCCACGATTTAAGTCATCAGTTTAGTCTGCTTTTCTTAGCTGTAGTCCCCAAGGTTTTCCATTTGGGACAGCTAGCAATAAGATAGGAAAGCAGACAGCCCCTGAAGAAGGGGCTATTATCCTTTTAGTGAGGACTGACCTTGAGAAATCATTTAAGTAGATTCTTCCTAAATCTGGAGAATTCTATGTGGTCCCAGTTCCTCAGGGGCTCCAAGCCTCCAGAGATTTTAATGCTAGAAATGTGATTTTTTTTTTTAAATAGTAAGACTCTAAAGATAGCCTAAAATATTTAGTGAATAAAAGTCTGACCTTTAGAAAACAAATTAGGAGCTGGGGCTGCAGCTCAGTGCTACACCAAGTCTTATCTAGGATGCATGAGGCCAAGTAAGTTTTCCTGAATGCATGTACATGTGTATGTGTTTGTGTTCGTGCATGTTTAGGGAGTGTGGGTGTGCATTCACATGTGTATGTACATATGGAGGTGTGTGCATGTTTGTGGAGCGTGGGTGTGTGTGCACATGGAGGCCAGACTCCAGAGTTGTTCCTAGGAGCCATCCACCTGTTTGTGTGACAGCCTTTGCCTGCCTGTCCTGGAACTGGAAGGTAGGGTTGGATGAGGGATCCCCGTTTCCTCTTCCTGTGCTGGTGGCACAGACTTTTCCGTGGGCACTGGGGATTGAACTCAGGGAATCATGCTTGTACTGCAAGCATCTTTCTGACCTGCCCCAGCCCTCTGTGTTCTTGTAGCCTTCTTTGGATGTTTAGAAGTTACTAGTACCATTTGAATGACAAAAGTCAGAGTGAGGAGAAGGCCATTGGTTTACAGAGACACAACAAGGTGCAATTGCACTGATAATTTTTCAGAAGTTTCTCAAATAACCAACATTTTTCAAAGTCAGGAAAATTATTGAGCTTTTTTTTCTTTTCCTCTGTGCTTTGTGTTTTTCTGTTCCCTGCGTTCTTTTACATGACGGTTTATGTTTTTCAAGTTGAGTTAATGATATTGAGAAATATTTCAAAGCACTTGTCACCAGGGTGGTTTATCCCTTAATTAATGGTGAGGTGATTTTGTAGACAGGTGACACACTTTAATTTATTACAGAGACTATTCTTGTTAGTTATTGATTAGTGATGAATAAATTACTGCCATTTTTAATCATAGGAAGTTTTCTTTTGGGGACAATTAATCAGATTCTGTATTCGTAAGCAGTGTGGCATCGTCTTCCACAGTTACAAGAATGAACCTGCCTGCTTACGTCCAGCTAAACCAGGGCAGAGGGAGGCAGGTTTCCAGGTTTATGTTTTGATCTTTACTTTCATTAAGCAGATGAGAAGTGTACTTGCTTAAAATTCTTCAAACTGCCTTTCCTGTTGAGTAGGTTTTGAACTACCTGCCTGACAGATGGTGTTGGAAGTAATTACTGAAATCATGTGTTTACCTGCTCTGGACATGTGTTCACCAGATGCACCCTGTTTACCCAGGACTGCTTGTTTCTTAAAGAAACACGTACCTTCCAGAGAGAGTTGCATAACCTAGGAGAATAAAAGCTCAGCGGGCAGCATTCCCCAGTGCCTGCCCCTGAATTAGCCACAGTGAAAAGAACCATTGCATTTCCTAATTAGGGCACAGAGGAGCCCAAGAGTAATGGTTATCAGTATTTACTTTTCCTTCTTCTGATTGGCACAGTGCTTGAATTCTACCTGTCCACTGATTAGTTAACAAATAGTCTCCAATGGCAGCCTTAGTGACTTGTCAGTCTTTCAGCTTTCCTTTATTATGTGGGTTGTGTTTTTAGAACATGTTTTCCAGAACATATTCAAAATTGGATTCACCCTCTTGTTTCTACATTCAGATTTTGGTCTTCTGGTTTCTGGATAAAGTGTTTGTGTATTTTGTGGATAATTCTGTGTTTGTGAATTTGGAAATAGCTGCTTTAGGGTTTCATTCACTAACTGTCAGATCTGAGTATAATTCTCAATGATGTCTTGCTGCTCTTGAATGGTTTGGCGAGTTCAGTGGTAGTCACTCCTTCACATGGGCCCTAAGCGTTCAGCTTTGGAGCTGAGTCTGTTTAACTGTCTGTAAATTGCAAGGAACAAGGAAAGTTATTGTTTCAGGGTTTTGACAGGTGCAGAGCTGTAAATAGTTACAGGTCTGGGCAGAAAATGGGACAGAGTTGCATGACAGGCGACAGGTCTAACCTGAGGGAAGGAGCCAGAATTCATGGCAAGCTTGGATTTGTTTTATGGCGTGAGGCTCCCCTTCTGCTGCAGGAAGAGGCAAGTGATGAGGCAGAAGGCAGGTGAAGAGCAAGTAGACTGAGCGCTGGACAAGTGCGCTGCGCACTGCGCCACCTCTGCTGTGCTTCAGGATGACGAGAGCACTGCGCACTGCGCCACCTCTGCTGTGCTTCAGGACGACGAGAGCACTGCAGAGTGCTCCACCTCTGCTGTGGGATGACAAGAGCACTGCGCACTGCGCCACCTCTGCTGTGCTTCAGGACGACGAGAGCACTGCGCACTGCGCCACCTCTGCTGTGCTTCAGGACGATGAGAGCACTGCGCACTGCGCCACCTCTGCTGTGCTACAGGACGACGAGAGCACTGCACAGTGCTCCACCTCTGCTGTGCTTCAGGTTGACGAGAGCACTGCACAGTGCGCCACCTCTGCTGTGCTTCAGGACGATGAGAGCACTGCAGAGTGCTCCACCTCTGCTGTGCTTCAGGTTGACGAGAGCATTGCACAGTGCTCCACCTCTGCTGTGCTTCAGGACGATGAGAGCACTGCAGAGTGCTCCACCTCTGCTGTGCTTCAGGATGACGAGAGCACTGTGCAATGTTCCACCTCTGCTGTGCTTCAGGATGACGAGAGTGCTGCATAGTGCTCCACCTCTGCTGTGCTTCAGGATGATGAGAGCATTGTGTAGTGCTCCACCTCTGCTGTGCTTCAGGATGATGAGAGCACTGTGCAATGTTCCACCTCTGCTGTGCTTCAGGATGAC